>CM060892.1:177477326-178077326 GCA_030762935.1 Hymenopus coronatus | reverse complement strand
CAGGATACCCTTCCTTTCCTCTCACAGTTCTTGGCGCTATGACCTCGGTTAAGGCAGAGGAAACAGCGATTGCTCCTCTTCAATTTCTCCACTCTTTCGCTGACGTCAGCGATGTTCCTGCGTTTCTAAGCCCAGTGATTTTGGCGCTCCCAAAAGACACAGAAAGGATCGTTGCTTTTCCGGTGACTCCGTTCTACTTTCTTTAGTTGTCTCGAACATGAACAGCTGCTGCGGTAGGAGTTGAAGTTGGTAAAAGAGATGAATCTGCTCTAATTTTTTGAGTAATAAGTGCTCCTTCGACTTCTTCATTCAGAAACTCCATTAGCTTCGTAATATTACCGTCAGATAGCTTCTCACGTTTGGCATGGATGGTCCAACGGCGACAAACATCATCCGGAAAGGTTCGAAGTATTTTTGGAGTGAGTACTCTGCATTAGATATCAACATTTTCTCCGAGCGATCTCAAAGCTTGAATCCTTCTGTTGCAGTCAATATAGGCAACATTCAGGGCTTCTGGTGAGTAGTGCTGCAACGGCTTAAGAAAATGGAAATGGTGTGTTATTATGGACGCTCTGTAACTGCTATGGTTCTCAGCGTCCCATTCTATACTGGGCATGAAAGACTGCTTAATTTTGCTCAGAGGCCTATCAGGCTTGAGGTTCTTTTACGTGCCGTAAATCTACGACACGGGACCCACGGCTTTACTTCCCTTCCGAAGGAAGCCATGCTAAGGATTTTTACGCTCGAAAAAATCCATCGTCCTCCGCCGGGTTTGAACCCGCGACCTTGGGTATATGAAGTTGGTCTGTATAATTCTATTCTTATCCCCTTATCTACCAATAAGAATCAATTTGGTCTCCTGATAAGTGTCGGCCGATACGGAGATGCCCTCTACCAAATGTTTGGGCTCGCCTTCTAAATACCCACGAAGAAACACATGTTTGTTAATCGTAGAAATGGTAGGATTCTGGTCACCTGAAGATGTTAACTGTTCCCAGAAGCGCGTCCAAACTTCTACATCGCCTGAGGACTCCAGCTTAATTGTGGGAAGCTTTGCAGTTTGCATATGCACTGCCCCTGAAGTAGGCTTGGCAATGGCTGGTGGTTGTGAAATTGTGACTGCAAACATCGAGGCTGCTAATTCTTGTCAATCAGACGAGAAGCTCTTTGAAGTCCACGTTTAGAGACATCTATATATTCTTCACATTACTCAATATTAGTGGCGTATTCATCAGAAAGCAGGTCGTGAATTGAATCATCTAAAGCAATGAGACTTTGCAGAGTATCCTGCAGCTGATCTCGAAAATGCTCAGTCGTCATGTGCTGTTGAATAAGAGAATTCGTTGATAGCCTTAACGAATTTTGTGGAATTTGCGCGCTCTCTTGTTCGTTTGCCTTTCAAAGTTGCTAGGTTTAATGCTGTGTCCGTTGATGTAGCCATTGCTTAGTGAGGTAGCAACAGGCAAGTCTAACAGCTGCAGAGCTCGGAGCTGGTCAATTACTAGTATGTAATTAAGGTTATATTTCAAAGATGGCATTGTCTTTCTCTTCATGCAACATGCACACTTCACACAATAGGATTGGCTTCCGTAGAGGTCATTCTAGGATAATCTTGCAAATGACAGTCTCCCTTGTATGCATGCACTATTAATATGTGTAGTTATCACAATCTATAATATGATTATCTCATGCAATATCCTTAGTACACAGTAGTAGAGAAATACAAATCAATGCAGTATTTTAAGTTCTCATCTGCTCGTTCCATAGTCTCTCGCACCAGCGTGATGAAATAGCAATTCATAACTGAAACTTTCCCTGGCGTGGCGTGATATTCCTTCTGGTTCATCAACTTCTGGGTTTCGGCACCATTATGTTGGGTTTTACCAGAAATAAGAACAAGTGATGCTAGTATTTTGTATGTGTTTATTAGCTGTATTGTTGTACACAACACTATTACATTTCACTCTACATTGTTTTCTCTCCAAGTCTTGACCTCAGATGGCAGCACGGGGACTAATTTCACTATCAGCCCATAGGTGGCGCAGGCTGTGTCTTCTGGTCCTCCACAACACTATTCCTAATGGATCTCTGGCTTATACCTGAGTCAGTTCTAATAATGACTACTCTCACCAGAACATATCACCAGAATGAATCATTTCTAGTACTCCCTTTCACCACTGCATAGGAGGTAGGCTGTTATCCTTTAAGAACACAATATCACCAGAACAGAGATTTAGATGTTTCTTGATCCTTTTATAATACTGCTCAGATGTGTTACTTGTGTACTCATTGTTACATCTCTGCCAAAAGCACTGCATTATTTTTTTTAATTTGTTGCCATCTCAACAGGCAATTTAGAAAACTTGGATAAAATCGTGATCAGAATGGCTGTGAGGGGTTCACCAACAAGGAAATGAGAAGGTGTTAGATGGGACATATTATAAGGATCATCATTTAGTATCGAGAGAGGATAAAAATTTTGACAAGTTTCTATTAGGGAGGATAGGGTTGTTAATTTCTCAAAGGTGAAAATTGTGCTGCCCATGGTCCTTTGCATATGACACTTGCAACTCTTCGCCATAGCTTCCCAAGCTCCTCTAAAGTGTGCTGATGGAGGTAAAGTGTCACAAAATTTCTTGCCTAGATGCAGGTTCCACAATATCTCTTTGTTGTATCAAGTCATTCAGAAACTTCTGAAGATCCATTAGTTCTCTTGCAATGCCAATAAAGTTGTCACTGGTGACACTAGTAGGATAACCTCCGCATGCTGCAAAATGTTAAGTGCACATCTTGTCATATTCTAAACTCATGTTTTCTTTTGTATCTAGTACAAGTTTGTTTACTTGCTAATACCAATGCTACTGCCACCACTACTAACACTATTACTATTAATATTAACAATATTAATAGTGATGAAACATTTATAATAATAGAATAATAAATATGTTAAATACATGCACCAATAATATTAATATATAATAGTGATAATGAGGATTTAAAACATTCACAATATTTGACCTGAATAGTACACACTGAAAAGTATTACCTGCCCAAATGCAGGTGCCTATATCTTGCCAGTTTCCTTTACATAGCCACACTCACTGGCATAGCTGTGCATAAATTTAACATATGAGGAGTGGATGCATTACATCAAAGCCTGCAATGTTACACCTAATCTTTGTGACACCAGTATATAATGTGCATGTACAATAATGAGCTCTGCTTCTGGAAATGTGTCACATGACTGAGAGGTATATAGGCAGGGTTGCCAAACTCACAAGGTTTAGTTTCGACAGTGAATTTGGTGCACACACCTGAAGGTAAGCCAATTAATGGAATTAATTAACCTTTGGTAAAAGTGTGTTTTTTCCATTAATTGGCTTACCTTTATTCATGATTGAGTTAATACTTTCTGTGAAGTGAATACCAATACTGTTTATTGTACTACACAAATTCCTGACAATGTGCAGAGAGTTAACAAACTAGGTCTGCTAATGCATCACAATGAACGAATGAATATTGCCACACCCATTTTCATCAGGTAATCTGCTTGCTCACCAACTAATTGTACTTCAATCGACAGCAGCATCTTCACACACCTTTCAACCTCTTGTGGATGTTTCCCACTGTCTTGTTTTCACAGCACAGGAATTCTATGACAGCACGTTGCTTCTGATGGCAGCCACCATCTTGAAGGCAGGCTGTGACAGCGCCACTCACGGAAACATGTTGAACTAAATTTGAATACAAGAGCGGAAAGTATGTATTTACACGCTCTAAAAATTTCAAAGATGTAGCATGAAAACTGTATTTTTAAAAAAAATAATGTGTATTTCTTTTGGAATGACCCTTGAAGTTACCCTTTGCAGCTGTAGTATTTATAGCCAAAATTTAAAACAAACAAATTAATTTGAATTCTATTGCATGTTTCTCTGTTCACATGTTATTGCATGTTTCTCTTGTTTGTTTGATGTAGCTGAAACACCTTTAAGTACATTTTTAACGATAGATGTTTTTAACTTGTATTCTAAAAAATAGTATTTATTCTATAAAAATATCATTTATTGGAGCATATTACACCTGACATATCATTAATATATACATATTATTAGAAACTTTTAATATATTTCCTGAGTTTTAAACTTGAAAAGTTTCCACCACTGTAGCTGTTAAACACAGTTGGTTTTACATGATTTTTCACAACAGCTAATTCTCGCCTAAAATGCCATGGCAGGCCTCTGGCTTTTTCCAGCCGGTTTTATAAAGTCGATTGGATCAGCTTGTGGCACTAAAAGGATTAAGAGATAATATCATCCCTATGAGCATAATACCAGCCAATATAACCAAACAACGGATGAAGATATTAACTTGCAATGGACATCTATTTCCAAAAAAAAACTTTGAAATACACAAGAACAACTTAGTAACAAACTGGAGTGCAAACTTCATTGCTATGAAGTTCTTCAAACATGCTTCCAGGAAATGCTCTAAAGTAGTAAAATGAGAGAGAATTCCTTCAACTCGCATGCCAAAAGTTATTGAGGAGATTTGCCAAAGAACCACTCAACGCTCAAAGTCAACAAGTAAATTGGCACAACAGACACATGTAAGTATGTTCAACTGCCAGTGAATATTAAAAAGTCTTGATTTGAAACCATACCATGTGCAGCAATTATGGTAACTGAAAGACAACATCAGCAGTGAAGTTACCACCATTAATATCAGAATTTTTTCTTGCCAGTTGAATGTCAATATGGTTAGATGTGCACAGCTATGTGTTGATATTGGAGGGGGCCATTTTTAACATCTGCAATAAATGGTGAGTCCATTTCAGCAATTTGCTTGTCTGTATTTACTCTATACTTACATAGACAACTTTTATCTGTGCCACCCATTATGAGTAAATATAAACACTAGTATTACACAATCACAGATTCACTCCAAGAGGTAGTAGGTTTTCTTTGTGTAATAAACTTCTAAACACTTATCTGAATATAAATAGGCTTGTGAATTAAATTATAGCATGCAAAATGGCCAAATCCGGACACTCATCTACTGTCACAATCACATTACTTGCTATTGCCCCAGTTTCTATATCATTTTCTTCAACTGAGTCAAATGTATGCAGAATTGTCACACAATGACAATACTTCACTATCATCAGTATTTGTTTGCTTCCATCTTTACATATTGTGCTATAAGCTCTCAAACAGTGGAACTACTCGCACTCGCAAATACACCTCATAAACTTATGGCTAATATTTCCTCTTAAACATATTGGCATCCTCCTATTCTGCTGAAATCTGATGGCGTTGACGGTGACAGTGGTGGTGAATAATATTAGATAAATCCAAGCACAAATACTCAGGTGGTAACTTAAGGTTATATCTGCATTCTGACTGCAAAGTGTTAATACTTACTAGAGTTATTTTAATTATTCCTTATATTGATGATTTCATTTATTCTATTGTTAAAAGAAATAAAGGAGCTGTCCAAAGATGTACTTATTGCATTGGGTTCAATGTAAATGCTCTGATATTGAAGAAGTAAATAGCACTAAACTTTTAGGTATTAGTTTGATTCCAAATTATCTTGGTGATGCCATATTCAATCTTTAAATGGAAAGCTGAACTTCCTATGTTAAACATTCCACATTTTAACAAAATCTTTCACTGCCATATTAATGTCAGTATACAAGTATTTTGAATATGCACATGCTCCCCTTTCTTATAGCATAATTGTTTGAGGTTTAACTAAAGAAACACTAATATTACAAAAGAGGATTCTGAAAGTTATATTAGAAGTACTGGTTAGTATTGATAGCAAAAAAGTGTATTCAAATTTGAAAATCTTAGAATTGATATTCAATTTATTAATCCTGTAAATCAAATACATGATATAGGTATGTCAGTGTTTACAGTTATGTAGAAACATATTTACAATTTACATAAATAGGTAGTTACCAATGAATATTTCATACAGTGATTAACTTTTTTGTTTAAAAAAAAAAAGGATATAAAAATTAGTCCACACAATAATTCTCAATTATTAAAATATATTTTGAAACAATATTACAATAATCTTATATGTACAACTACTGAAGGAAACATCACAATTAAGCATACGAATATCTATGTTTATACAATAGTATTACAATAATAAATACATTTAATCACAATTTTCTAGTATTCGATTTTTACTAACAGAGTACTCAAAATGCGGACTCTCAGGTCCTATCACTGTAACTCATATATCTTCCACCGAATAGAATTGATTGAAAGAATTTGTGAATTTCCTTTTTAAACTTGGTAACAGATTTAATGCCACTATATTTGAATGATTTCTGCAAAAGTTTAGTTCTATGGGTCTTTAAATACAGTTTGTTTTTGTTCCTAGTATTGTGTGCATGTATATCTGAGTTCGCTGTTATTTTACTCAAACCACTTTTAACATGAATTTCTTTTATGTACAGACTTGGAAAGGTTGCTTAAAATGCTCTCTACAGCTTTCTCTAGGGGGAATCCCCAACATAATTCTCAATGCTTTCTTTCGCTGTTTAAATATTGCATATCTGTAACTAGAATTTCCCCATAGCTTTATTCCATATAAAAATAGTGAGTGAAAGTAAGCTTAATAACAAGTTTTTAATACCTCATTAGAAACGCAAGACTTTAATTGGTAGAGGATAAAGCACACTCTACTTAATGTATTTATCAATGTCTCCACATATTTGTCCCACCTGAGATATAGGTCAACCCATAGACCCAAAAATGTTGCTTTAGTGTTTAGTTGAATTATTTTTTATCCAAATTTAATGCTTGGTAGTCCTTGATTCTTTGAGGTTCTATAGCTTGGACAGCTATAGTTTTAACATCATTGATTATCAGTTTATTTAGTTTGAACCAGTTTAAAGCTTTGTTTATGGTTCTTCATATGTTTGAATCAAGCTTCATACTGTCCTTCCCACTTATGAATATACTTGTATCATCAGCAAATAAAGTACCTAATTTTTACGTCAGATTCACTTTTCAGATATTGAAGCAGATCGTTAATGTAGATCAAGAATAAAAGGGGACTCAGAACTGATCCTTGGGGTACTCTAGTTGAAACTTTTCCTTTACTCGAGATTTCTTTTTTGAGTGTTGAATTTGTTGTATCAAGATAAGCAATTTACACCATTTGTTCTATGTTCTCTAGATATGTATTAAACCAATTATAAGCAATACTTGTTATTCCACAGTTATTGAGATTATTTAGCAAAATTTTGTGATCTACCATATCAAATGCCTTAGTCAAGTCGAGAAATAAACCCCATCTGGCTCACTTTTATCCATTGTATCATAAATATTATCAACAAAATTCATAATTGCAGAACTGGTTGTTTTAAATTTTTGGAAATCAAACTTACATGAATTTATTATATTGAACTTAGTAAAAAACTGAATCATCCTTCTATACATGACTTTTTCAATGATTTTTTTTTAAAAAACTGATAATATCTATAATTATTGGCTTCAGATTCATCTCTTTTTAAAAGAGACTTTACTATTGCTTTCTTCAAAGCTTTTAGGAAATGACCATTATCCAGCAAAGGGATTTTATTACATAAACACTACATTTTTTAATGATTCCGTTTAAGCTCCCATCCTATGTCTGTGTTTTTTTATTTTTTAATTCACTGACAGCCAAAGCTTCATTTTTAGTGGCTGGTTCCAAAAAAATGAATTGTCATTCATAGGCACATGAATGTTCTCAATTCCTTTAGTGTTTGTATTTTGCATTTTCTTTGTAATTTCCACAAAATAATTAAAAACATTAGCTATTTCCTGGAGATTACTAATTACATGGTCATTAATTTTTAATTGAATATTTCCTGTAAATAGTTTTTTCTGGTTGGTTTCCTGTTTTATTACATCCCACACTGCCTTATGTTAATTCTTCAAGATGATAACCTTCTTATCATTACTCATTAATTTAGCAGGTTTTATGACAGATCTGTATATATTGTTAAATCTACTGTAATACATTTTGAAACTTAGTGATACCTTTCTTTCCTTGACAAATTCACTCAGCAATTTCAGTTTTTCTTTGGAAGTTGTTACACCTTTAGTTATCCATTTTGACAGCCCAATCATCATTTTTCGCTTAACTATGGGAAATGTCAGTTCATAATAGTATTTAAACATATTTAGGAATTTATTACATATTTCATTTACTGTTTCCCCTGAATATACTTCTTCCCATATCTCTTTGCTCAATAGATAATGAAAATAGTCATGATTTTCTCTAAGCATTTGATGAACTTTTTTAAATAAAGTGGTTGAATTGACAAACTTTTGATTCTGGTTCCATTTCAATGACATGGTCTAGTCAAAGTGGTCTGATAAACAAGTATTAATTGCATTAACCTCATAATCTTTTACAACATTGTTTATTATTATTTGATCAATTGCACCACTTGAAGTTTTGATAACTCTTGTGGGTACCTCAACTGTTGGCTTCAATCCATACATATTTAGGAGTGTTATAAATTTTGACTTATCATTATTGTTGGTAAGAATATCAATGTTCATATCACCTAAAATCATAACATTTTTACTAGTCTTTTATAGCTCAAATAGGACAGAGTCCAGTTTTTCTAAAAATGTAGTTATGTCACTTGTTGGATTGCAATATATACAGATAATAACTAATTTGTTAGGGATTTCTATGACACTAGTCTCAAAATGCTCATCAACATTCAACCTTTCAAGTTTGGTTATAGGTTTTACAGACAATGTATTTCTAGCCATAATCAGAGAACCACCATTTTTTTTAGTATTTCTGCAATAACCATATATAATGTTATAAGTTTAGTATTCTAAGTTCATTAAGCTCACAACTATTTAACCAATGCTCTGTTATACAAATTATATCAATGTGCTTCCAGTCACTGTTTAGTAGCACTTCTAGATTGAGTAATTTATTTTTTATGCTTTGAATATTTTGACATAGTACATGTAAAGATGTATTGTCAGGACTTCTCTCTTACCAATTATTTCTACCCTGACTGGTTGGTTCTGATTTATTTGGGTATATCTGTTTTTTTACATATTTACTATCTATATTTGAACTTATAATAGAGGCAGAGCTTTCAAAATTTATAGAGGCAGAGCTTTCATAATTTATCCTACTGCTATCACACTTGACTAGTTTTTTTGGAATGAGAAGGTTTAAGAGATTATCAAACTTTGCTACACCTTTCCTATTCAATTGAAGCCCATCCCTACTTAAAGCCGTATCCCCTAACCATGCATTACTATCAAAAAATGTATAATCATAAAGTTTACAGACCCAGTTGAATGTAGAGTTAATTCCATCGATATATCGGAGATCCTCGTCCTGACGACACATAAACAGTAATACAGAATTTGGCCCATGGAAGCAACTCTTTCCCGACTGACACAACCTCAGCAAGTTCATGCTTCTGGGGTGCATTGTTGGTTCCTGCATGGATAACCACGACGTCAGGATCGTCAGTATTTTTCACCAGCTGATTTCTAATATGTTGAAGTTGAGCCCCAGGATAGCAGTACACCTTTATATCTTCATCGAGATGATTACTTGTGTGCCTTACCATTGAATCTCAAAACTATGGCATTATTTCTTTCATATTTGAATTCATATCTCTCGTCGAAAATGTTTTTGTCACTGCAGGTCGGTAATTCAGTTAATAGTTCATTGTTTTCATTTAGGACCTGTAGTGCCTCAAAGCAATTTTGCAGGTGGATTTCCTTGCTATGTCTATTTGATTGCTTACTTGATACTGTTATCTCGCTGTTTGCACATCTCCATTCAGCTCCTGCTACCCCTAGGTTTTTTTCTTTGTTCTTGTGAAGTGGTGTTATCTTCTGCACTTTTCCCATTGTTATCGTTTTGTAGCTTCAAGGAACTGATCTCCTCGCATAGCTGGATATTTATATCCCTAGAATCTTGGAGATCTTTGCTTATTAATTGCATTATTTTATGAAGCGACACAATCTGTTCGCAGAGTTTCCTGCATCACATTCCTTCACCACATTTATCTGTTAGATTTTTTTGCATGATTAGTCTATCTTCATTTGTGCTGCTAATATTATTATTATAATGCTGTTTAGTATTTAAAAAATCACCATTTGAGCAATTATTACTTGATACTGCGTCAGAATAGTGGAACCACTTGAAGCTACTACAACTGCAGCCGCCATCTTGTCAAAAATTACTTTTTAAGCTTCTCATTTTTTACTTCATGAATTTGCTTAACTTTTCGTACATATACACTTAAAAATTTTGCCACATGTGTAAACCTAAGTTTCTGATTTATTTTAAGCGCAGGTCATATAAGTCCATATTTTATTTATGATGCTGTAATATTTGAAATTTCTAACTCTATCATTTAAATTTCTATTTTTTTTTTTATGTCTGTTGTGTCTTGCGGTTTGTTTGACAAAGATAGGAGGGACTTTGTGCTTCAGGCACAGTTTCAGAAACTTATATCTGCTATATCTTTTGGTATCTAATTTTAGGGACCTTTTACATCCTTTGCGTAACCTTTTGTAGAGCAAAATCTTGCCTTGTCTCTAATAGTGTTTGACACCACAGACATACCATCAAGGTAGTATTTTGTACAATAGTTGCTGCCAATGATCAGACATTTAAATTATAGAAGGTTTAGGCAATCAGTGCAACAGATTCAACTAGAACTTTTACCTAGCATTAGTGAATTTTTAAATATAAAACTATAACACTATTGACCTCAGCATAGCCTTTAATTCTCAAGATTCTGTTTATTTATTGTATTAATGTTTGTATTCCCATCTTTAAGGTGATATTCATGTACTAATTTACTTGCTTTTAATATTATATGGAATTTCCACATGCAAATTGCAATAGTTACATGTCACTCTAATGTTTCACTGAAAAAAAAAAACAACTTCTATGTACATCACATTTTGTATTTTTTATCTTAAGGTTATTTTCACTTTGTAAAATATTTTACAAATTTAAGCTGAGTTTTCTTTATGCATGCTCATTAACTGCTGTGCTTTTCAATGCCTCATTCTTCATTAGACATGAAAGAGTACTTAATTTTATTAGAGGCCTCTTAATCAGTCACAGGAGCACTGGCTTTTTATTCTAAAGGAAGTCATACTAAGGGCTTTTACAACCAAAAAACTCCACTGCCCTCCAATGCATTTGAACTCACAAACTTGTTAACCATATTACCCCTAGACCATGGAGGTCGACAAAATATAAATATCAACTGCATTCAGATGTCATGATAATGGTATTTATGGCTATTTAATCATCTTGTTCATGACACATAACATTTCCTATCCTCTTCCACAAGAAGCAACTATCAATTATATATTAGATTTAATTGAAAGAAACAATGAAGCAAATGACTAAGTTTAAAGCTTTGAATCAATTTGTAACACTTGTGATTCATTTGCTGCTTTTATTTGCAGACATGGTTCACAAGCATTCGTTTGTATCATTGAATGTAATTTGATTGGTGTAATTGTTGGATTACTTGCAGATGACATATGAGGGTAGTCATAACATTCCTGTGCTAGGTACAAAGATGTCATTGTTGTCAAATTTATTATTTATTTCTTAACATAGTCCCCTTTAGGGGATTTCCCAAAGTTCCTGCCATTTTTTAACTGCTCAATAATTATAAGAATTGAAAAGCTATGCAAAATAAATCCCTGTTTGTACAATGATTCATTCATTCATTTTTTATTAGTCCTTTTAAAACATCTACATGTTGTTGGATACATCAGGTTACAAAGAATATAAATATAATAGAAAAAAATAAAACAAAATAGGAATAATACAATAAGAGATATTTACAATGTTTACATTAATAATTATTTACACAAACTATAAATATAGTTTACAAAATTAAATATGTACCTACTATTTACAATTCTGGGATTTATAGAAGAGTAAGAAGTTATTGGCGTGAGTATTTATTACTTATGTTACATTAATTGCCTTTGAATTTATTAATTTTAAAAAGAGATTTTGTATTAATTTGATTTTAAACATACCATAAAAGCAGGTGAATCTGATATAGGCTGGTAATTCCAATCATTTCTTCTTTTACTCGGAAAACAACAATAAACAGCGGAACAACTATTTAGAGTTAATTATTGCATCGCGTGTTCAGAACGAGAATACAATTAGAACACAACATTGTTGCGAAGGAACTTTTATTATTCTTTTCTATAGCAGTAGATCAGATTCAAATGAATGCATCATATGGGTGGAAGAAGCTTACTTGTAAAAAGTTCTGTTGTGCGTTTCATCGTTTTCGTATAACTAGGTGTGTTTTAACATATTTTATTTCATTCATGTTTCTTGCAGTAGTATCAGTAACTAAACCTATTCAAGTTCGTTTTGTTTTAATTGTAACTCATCTGACATTAAAATTTGTTACATTGTAGGGTGAATCCGATCAGCATGGGGAAGTATAAAAATAAAGTTGGTCCTGGCAGTAGATGTAACTACACTCCTGTATGCTTACCTAACGCGGTAAATGATGTGAAATCAGCAGAATTAAGCATCCGAAAAGCATCGGAGCAATATGGTGTGTCATATACCAACCTTAATGATAAAATAAATAACAAATATAAATTCAAAATGGGAAGACAAACTCCTTTAAGTAGAGAAGAAAAAAAAGCTTTGGTTGAAGGATTACTGGTGCGTGCCAAATGGGGTTTCCCGCTAAGAGATCGAGATATCAGGAACGTAGTACAAAGCTATCTAAATAGGATAGGGAAAATAGAAAAAAGATTTACTGACATGGAATGGTTACATGGGTTCCTTGGAAGAAACAAGGAATTAAGTGTAAGACTAAGTGAAAGTATAAAGAGGGCCAGAGCAGCTGTTACACATGCTACAGTGAATGAATATTTTTCTAATTTAGAGACATCAATGGAGCAAGTCCCTCCTCTAACATCATTAATTATGATGAAACCAATTTCTCAGATGATCCGGGCCAAGTTAAAGTCGTCGTCAAACGTGGTGTGAAACACCCGGAAAGAATAATTGATTCTTCAAAGAACAGCATTAGCGTTACGGTATCAGCTACAGCAGATGAAAAATTACTTCCTCGGTATACAGTGTACAAGAGTAAGCATCTCTATGACGCATGGCTGTTAGGGGGTGTGCCTGGTCCTGGCTATAATAGAAATATGAGTGGATGGTTTGATACGAGTATGTTTGAAGCATGGTTTTCAGACATTCTGGTTCCTTTTGTAAGAAGATTAGAAGGGACAAAGTTGCTAATAGGGAATAATTTAACAAGCCTCATTTCTCTACATGTCATCAAACAGTGTGAGTTGCACAATGTGCAATTTATTCTATTACCACCTAACACCACCCACTTGACCCAACCACTCGATGCAACATTGTGGAAACAACATAACAGAGGTGTAGTTCCAAAATCAGAATTTCCTCGCCTTCTTAAAAAGGCATTTGATGAAAATGGAGATAATAAGAAACAGAATATCATATCTGGTTTTGCAAAGACAGGGATTGTTCCCTTCTTCACAGAAAATGTTCTCTCTCAAGTTGTAGATGAAAATAATGATAATGGTACACAGGAAATGGAAAAGTAAAGGATGGAAGCATTTGAGGATCACTTAAAGAAGTCTCATACTGGAGAAGCAGTTAAGAGAGCATAAGCAGTTCGTAAGACTCGTTTGAATGTGGCGCCAGGTAAGGGAGTGGTTGTGGAAGATCTTGAGAGTCAACAAAATGTCCACATTACAAGTGAAGGAACCAGTGTAGATGAGCCAGCTGAGAGATAATGATGAAGATGATGAAGCATCAAAAACAGTTGAAGAAAGTGAGGATGAAACTGAAAAAATTTCAAGAGGAGAGTTTGTTATGGTAAAATTCCCAACGAAGAAGAGGGTTAAATACTTTATTGGAAAGATTGAGGAAGAAATTGATAACTATTTGTTTGAGGTTAAGTTTTTAAGAAAAAAAGAAAGTTGTAGCTTGAACATGCACTTCATTTTTTCAGAGACTGAAGATATTGCAGAAGTAGAGACAAGTGAAATAATTCGAAAAATCCAATGCGAAACTCAAAGAGAAGGAAGTTACGTGTTCAGAAACATAGATGATTTGATTAATAAAATTGAGTAATGGACTGTTTCAATGATGAGAACCTGTTTATTGATAAACTGAGCTGTGTTTTCCTTCTTTGTAATCATATTCTGCAATTGACCTTTGGTTACGAACATGTGCTGAAACATTTGGAGTCCTACAGAATAAATATGAATATAAATGCACAATTTATATACCATTGTTTGTTGTTTCTGTGTAATTTTTGAAATTATTTTTTAAAAAACACAGTTGTGATCACATTCACCCCTATTAAAGTTATAAAACGACATTGAATGAAAATAAATGAGTGATTGGAACCACCCACACTATGCGGGTGACACCGATCAGCAAACAATTAAATAATTATGCCATTGTTGAAGTCAGTCAATGGCGATATTTATGTATCATTATTGTCAAATATGAAGGAACATATCTTCCGTGCTTCACAACTTTTAACAAAGTATTTCATTTCAAAATATTAAATTATATGCAAATTTTGATCAGATTCACCCGTTTTTACGGTACTTATTTAAAAATTCATCTACAGAATAAAAACAAGCATTTATACAAAAATGTTTAAGTTTTTTATATTTTTCAAGTATACAGGAAGTTTATTGTACAGTTCACAAGCTGAAGCTATTGGCTTGGTTTTATACAGATGTAATGAATGTGCTTGTGGTGCATAATTGTCATTATTTCTTGTAAAATAATCATGATTGTTCCTATTTAATTGCCTACTACTATCCTTAGTTTTGACAAATTTAAACAATTCTTTACAAGATTCTATCTGAGTACAATGTCATAACGTTTAAATTTTTAAGGGCTTCTTTACAAGATTCTATCTGTTTTAGTCCCAGGATCATTGCTCTTTTTGTAATATAAAATCTCTATTTGTGTTTTTCTTTTTACTACGACCCCAAGCTATGATACCATAAGAAAGATGTGAGTGGATTTGTCCATAAGATATTGTCATTAATAAATCTTTGTTTCCTAAACCTACAAATATTTTAATAATAAATAAACCATTACAAATTTTGTTGCAAATTTTATCCATATGTTTATCCCAATTTAGGTGTCTTTCCCGATAAAAATGTCAAACTTTTTTATGTTTTTATTTTGTGAGGTATGAAAATTAATACATTTTATTTTGTTTATATTTACTTGTAAGTTATTGGCTTGCAATTGCTCAATTATCAGTTTAGTATTCTGTAATGTTATTGTTTCTAAATTTTTTACTCTATATTTATAATTGATGTATCACCTGCATACATTGTAATTTTGCTACCTAGTAAATTAGGGATGTCATTTATATATAATTCACAGTGAAGATCCAAGAACAGACCCTTGAGGAACCCCATGCTTTACTTTAAGACTTTTGGAGTAATAGTCTTTAATGTTCTTGTGTGTTAAATTCGCAATTTTCGTTACCCGAGTTCTAATATTTAAACATGACTTTATTAAGTTGAGTGGGGTACCTCTAATTCCATAGTTATACAGTTTATCATATAGAATGTCATGTTGGACATAAATGAATGCTTTAGATAAATCTAAGAATATACAGTTGTTATTAACGTGATTGTCTAGGTTATCTATTAATCCGTAATTTTAGCTATAGCCTGAGTTGTTGATTTATTTTTCCTGAATCCAAATTGAGCCTCATTTAGAATATAATAATTATCTGTAAAAGATATTAGTTTATTTACAATAATTTTTTCAATTACTTTTGATAGTGTGGAAATAAGTGCTATTGGACGATAATTTTCAGGTATTCCTTTGTCAAACTTTTTATATAAGGGTTTATAATTGTTTTCTTTAGTACTTTTGGAAATATTCCATCTAATATGACAGCATTTATCACTTCTAACAATGGCTCTAGTAAATAAGGTGCACACTGTTTAAGTAGTATTGGTGATATTTCATCTGATCCTGTAGATTTTTTATTTTTCATGTCCTTTATTATTTTTGAGAGGTCTACTTTTGTTATTTCATTTAAATACATTGAGTCTGTTATATGATATTAGTTGCTGTTACTCGAGTTGGTTCATCTATTGCTAAATGTAAATTATGTATATCTATTAAATCTTGTAATTGTTTATAGTCATTACTATTTTCATCCCTATTTATATTAAGGTCACCTAGTATCACCTAGTATCACTATTTTGTCTAAAACGTTTATTAAATTATCACAAAGTTCTTTTCACTTACTGCATGGAGACCTATAAAATATTAAAACAAAAATTCTTTTGTTTTTATTTTGTATGACATAAACCACAAGGATACTGTGGTACTCTCAAATACAAGTCACTACCAGGCTCACTTGACACGAGAAGCAATTGAAATATTCAAGCATAAAAATGCTTTCAATTGCAAAGAAGAGAGGCAGCAGATAAGTAAAGCCTGGATCCAGGCTCTAAAAACAGTGAGAGTGAAACCAGAGAAAAGAAGTTCTTTGCTTTACGCCTGATCCAGAGACTGCCTTCTGACAAGTGACAGTCAATAGGCAACCATGCTACACATCCCTAACTGGCCATGCTCTCCGACCGTGTGTGTCTATGTATACGATGATGGTTGACTAGCGCTCCAGTCCTATTTGGACTCTGGAGCTTGACTCATAGCTCTGTTTTCAGTGAAATGCCATTGATAAATAATACTTATAATGAAGTTGACAATGTCGGCTGTGAAAGCCTAAGCATTTAAATATCATCTTTGTCTCAAATGAACATCAAGTGAAATAAGAAATTAACAACCATCTCCAAAGTAAAACAAGCACCTACATAAAACTAGTTAAGAACTATGTACTGGAAAGGAAAGTGCATTCTACCTTTTCATCTCTGCATGAAAGGCAAATAAAGAGACTTTAACAATAATACAAAATCCATTGCACAAAATACAACAGGTTACTAGAGGAAATATTCGATATGTTGACCTGCAACATCCTTGCAGAGATTGCACCTACGAAGCTCAATGCCTTAGGACAAAGTAGCTGAAGTGCTTAAAACAATGTTTTACTTACATACACAAAAAGAACTACTGTGCAAATCTTAGCAACAGCAAGGGTTTTTTTTAAATTATATATATTTGAGCACTAAACCTCTTGGTTTAGTTTCTATATTTCAAAGAACACATTAAATAAATGTTTTCAACAAACAATTGTTTTATTAAATTAATCTATGCAGGTGCCTTAACAAACAATTATTGCATTTAATATTGAACACTATGTAGATTTCATTCAGTCTTTTGAAAGTAATATACCCTGGAAGCTTAGTTGTCTCGACTTCAAAACTTTAAGCGTATAAGTTCTGGTCAAATTGTGCACTTCTTTGAGAAAAAGAATAAAATTAAAAAGCTGAACAATGAAAACTTCAGAAAATGGTGTGATATTAGTATAGGATTTGATTACCAGTGCTTATCTGACTAATTTGCCAGCATGTTATAACAGATCCCTCTATCTAATTATAACATCAAGTCAACCAGTTACCACTGCACATCCTCAGAGAACAGGTAATTTTGCCAAAATCCCAAGTCCAATAAATGTAATTATTATATTGACTGTACACCAATACTACATTCCTTTGACAGTTGGCATACAAATGAGGTATTCTGAATGAAATAGATCACACATCCATGTTCTTTTTAATAACGGCCACTGATGTGTGATCCAGAAAACATGCCATAACTTTGACATTTGGCAAAAGGGTCAATAGGTTCCCTATCTCAAAGTGCTTATCTAGGATACCTCTACAATCCTCCCAATTTGTGTGGTTGAATTCTGGGATATTCTGTATATGGTTGTCTTTAAAAGAGGTTTTGATTAAATAAGGTATTGCTGTATAACGCAGTATATATCTATAACATAAAATCTTAGTGCATTTTACTTACCATTATACAAATCAGCCACATGAGGGAAGTGAATAAAAGGTCAAAGGTGACAAAGAGGCAGAAGAACCTCCTAACAACTGACATACGTCCACCCTTCCGAAAACCAACTATCAGATCCTCTCTTGGTATCTGCCTTGGTATGGAATTCATACTGTTATCTACAAAAATAATGTTTAAACAATTATTTCATGTGATGATAACTCAAACAAAATAATTAAAAGCTTTAATGTATTACTTTCTCTAGCATGTATGTACAACGAACATAGTAGATAGAAAAGGTATAGTTTCCAACTAGAAATGCGATACTGAAATTTCAATGGAAATACATGTTTTGGGACCTCCTGATTCTAAAACAAGCAGTGGTGGGTGGGTGTGTGTGGGGGGGGGGGGATGGAATGGATAGATGGAAAATGTACTAACCATTGAATAAATACAATCTCTAATAGTCTTTTTCTGAACAAAAACAAGTATTACAATAACTAATTCAAACCAAATATTAAAATAGTCATTAAATCATGAAAACAAGTTTTCAATTAAAAATTTCCTGAAAGGTAGAGGCTTCTCCCAGAAAATTCACAATATATGTTTTATTTGTTATGAAAATGCATTAAACTTATGGTATATAATGAAAATTGCTAAGCGCTATTTTTGAGAATCTCAAAAGTTTTGAACATTGTTCAAAGCTAAAGGTGATTTGGGGAGGAGGATTTTCTTAAAAATCTTTATTTTGCACCCTTGGTTAGTGCTGAACTTAAATATCAAGTTTGGTATGTATATGATTTTTCATTTTTGAGTTATGCTGTTCACAGACACACGTGCTAACACACGGACACACACATACACATAGACACTGACCTTTTTCTAAAAATTTGATGTGTTACATTAATATATTTTGTCTACCTATTCTGCAACAAACTAGTTTTAAAAAACTTAATTCTTCTACTTCACACTAATTGAGATAAACATTAATAAAAATCTTATTTATTCCATTCACATGACTTTCTCTACATTAATGTAACAATTGTTAAAAAGCATATTCTTCTATCTACTTGATCCTAGTTGAGATAAACATTAGCAGAAATTGTCTTAATTACTTGCTTCCTTGTAAGTAGAAGGGAAATA
Organism: Hymenopus coronatus; assembly: GCA_030762935.1. Taxonomy (NCBI): domain Eukaryota; kingdom Metazoa; phylum Arthropoda; class Insecta; order Mantodea; family Hymenopodidae; genus Hymenopus; species Hymenopus coronatus. The sequence goes on along the minus strand of CM060892.1, from coordinate 178,058,186 downwards.
AGGGAATACACTAGGCTAAAACAATAGTCAAAACTTTTAAAAGCTGGTTGCCATGTGGTTGGAATCTGTCTCTATGCAGGGCCAGGAGTTTGCAACTTTCTGTGCGAGAAAAGTTTAAGTATTTAAAATCTGAAACAAATTACAAAGAACATATCAGAAATGGTCAACTCTACAGAAAAAAAAAAAATGTATATGAAATAAATTGTGTGTTAACGTGATCTACATTTTTTTGTAGCAAGTTTTTTACTATTTCTTATAGTTTACCAGTTATGCAAAATTCAGCAAAATTCATTCAGTATAAAGTGTTCTTTAGAAGCTATTCCCAGAAATTCAAGATATGCATTTTATTTACCATATAAATATCATTAATATGTCACCCTTCGTGATGTAATGGTTACCATGCTAACTTCATATACCCAAGGTCGTGGGTTCGAATCTAGCGGAGGAATATGGTTTATTTCAGGAGTAAAAATCCTTATCATGGCTTTCTTTGGAAGGGAAGTAAAGCTGTTGGCACCATGTCGTAGATTTACATCATGTAAAAGAACCTCAAGCCTGATAGAGAGGCCTCTGAGCAAAATTAAGTGATCTTTCACTCCCAATATAGAATGGGATGCTGAGAACCACAGCAGTTAAGGAGCATCCATAAATAAAAAAACTTTCATTTCATTTTTTTAATATACAGTATTATCATATTATTAGCTGTGCCGAAAGCTGATTAAGAAATAAGTATGTCTAAAAATAGCCACTAAAGGTTGATACAACATCAAGAGAAGCATTAAAAAGTTGTTTGCTGCATGCAAGAAGCGAACCTTACTAGAGGAGTAACCTACGTTATGTAACACGCTTAAGTGCACACACATGGAAGGCACCAAGTTTAATGCCATAGAATGCAAACTATATCATGTTTTGTAACGTTAATGTTTTTATTTAATACTAGCTGCCTGCTCCGACTTTGCACGGGTGGTGTACCTAATGAAAAAACTGAGACAAAATCTTCTGTTTACAATACGACCATGCAATGAAAAAATTACAATTGAATCAGTCGGTGAAGAAAGGAGCTAAGTAATTTTTTTCTCTTTTTCTTTTTTTGGTATATCCTCTATAATACAGCCTAAATATATTGTCCTGTGTTGAAGGGAATTATGTCTAATGGCTCCTTAGCAGAGAAAATTAACTTCCTATGACTTCGTCAGGAGGAGAAAGGAATTATGAGAGTGACTTAGTTCTTTTCTCCTCAGTAAGCTCGATATGAATCGTATTAGAAGCACTCCTGTTGCACCAAGAATGTGCTTCGACAATGGGTGGCATCATTCTTCATTTGCCATAATTGTTGAGAGTGCAGTTGTTTAGTTGGAAGCTTGTTGTAATTAAGCAATCATGTCACCTAAAAGAAAGTGAAATGAGGATGAGCACAAAAGGAGGAAAATAAAATGTGTAAGAGTTCATGGATTACCATACTTGAATACCAGGGCAATCCTGTAACCAGAAAAAAGAATAGGAGCAGATTGCAGGTAAGTGAATAGCCATTGCAGTAGCAAATTCATAATGCATTTAGTTTTCTATCTTATGGTAAGTTCTGTGACATTACTAGTGTGATTCAACACTTGTTAGATGTCGAATGGAATACTTCTGGCATATTAATGATGCACAATGCCTGAAGATTGTGTCAGATTTTCTCGACATAGTAGATAAAAATGCTCAAGATATACATTTACAAGGACTCATTGTTGCTAAAGATGTGAAGCAAAGACAACCAAGGAAACAACAGAATGGAGTGCAGCTTTTCTTAACCTTCATGCTGTATCCCAGAAGCAAGTATTATGAATTTCAAAATTACAGAAAATGTCTTGAAATGACCATATCCATTCATTCCCCTTTCGGACAACACAGTATGCTGGCAAAGAAATACAATACCTGGACGCATGCTTGAATATCAAAATAATGCATGATCTTTTTTGGCAGAAATATCCAGAGTTTGATATTAAGTATAATTTTTATAGAAAGTATTTTTCTGAAAATGCTATTTATGCTTTTGGCCACCCACAAATTGATGTTTGCAGCATATGTGAGGAACTACAAGCCAAAATAAAAAGCCCTCATATCACTGCAGCAGCAAAAGGGGCAGCACAAATCGATCTTAATGTGCATAAGCATAGGAGCAAGAGATTTTATACTGCATTAAAGCAAGTGGAACAAAATAAGGATAGTCATGCTGCTGGTTTGGCATTTGACTTTTATGCACCCTGTGCAAGAAACAGCCTTGGACAGCTATGGGTGAACAGTTTCTGTCTTTATAACATCAAATTCAGATATTGTGTCTTGTATCTGTATCGTGAAGGTGAGGGAAAGAAGCGGGCAAATGAGGTATGTTCCTTCTCATACAATTACCTCCATATTTCTCTGTCAGAAAATATTAAAGAATTCTACCTCTTCTCTGATGGAGCACCACGAGAAAACAAAATCACACGCTAACCCAAATCTGCCTTGGATTAACATAGTTGGGCAAGATGAACAAGGTCATTCACCGATTTCCGATTTCGTACCTTCCATGTGATAGAGTGTTTGGAGTAATGAGGAGAAAAATCTCAAAATATGACAGAGTTTATACTCCTAAAGAATATGTGGAGCTGATAGCTAACGGTGTATCAGGAATAACCGTGACTATGTTTCAGACAGAAAACATTATGAATTTTGACAAGGCCTCAGTTTTTCAAGAAAATTGTTGCTTCTGTAGAAACAACAAGAAAGGACTTTCAAAGGAGCATGAAAAAATCATTTGCGATTTCCCAGTATAAGAAATGCATTTACAAAACTGCCATGCGTGGAATAGCAAGGACATGTCCATTCATCAACAGTTGTCTAACATATACATTCTGTTTGCTGAAAACTCGATCAAAGTTTTGCATGGATTTGGAGTTAGCATATCCACAACTCAGAGTGCCCATTCAGCAGAAGAAAATGGAGGACATACGCAAGCTAGTGAAATATGTACGTGGGGCAGAGGCACTGAAATTTTATGAACATATATTACAGTGGCCAGTGATTTCATAAATCATTTATTTAGGATAAAGGAACTATAACGGTTATTTGTGTATTACACATTCATGTTTCTACAAAATTCTTAATTTCATACAAATTTTGGTCTCTTATTTTTCTCATTTTTATGAAGTATGGCTTTGTAACTGTATTATACAAGGTGCTAAACCTCAGATTGTAATAAAACCCACATTTTGAAATTAATAACGGTATTAAGCTTTGAGAAACCGCCCATTGAGTGGAGAAAGGAACTAAGTCTTTATTTTTCAAACTCACTTTTTTGCAATATTAGAAACAGTGGAGCGAGTGTATCTATACAATACTACCAAAATTACAATAAAACATCACACAGAAATTTTTGAAAATAGGTTATTTTGCTAAACAGTTTTTTGTTTCTTCTGAAAAACATCAAAAAGTGACTTAGTTCCTTTCTCCATCGACCAATTCAATTAAATAATTTGACAATACTTTATTGTACTGCCTTGTAATGTACAATTTTCCTTCCAGAGAGCAATAAATAGTGCTGATGGTCTGCTGACTCTCGAGCATGCAATGTACAACTGCCCATGAGAAAAATACAGCAACTCAAGGTATATTTCACACATTTTTTACGATTGACCTTGGTTATTGTCATTGCAAATGCAAGTGCACCGGAAACTGAACACGCTTAAATTCAAAAGGAAAGTGGGTTGGCATTAGTGGTATTCTTGGAATAAGCACATCCTTGCCTTTAAACTTTCCTATGATTATAGTAGCTTAAATCAAATTTTTCATAATTTTTAACAGCGAGTCTTGCTCCGTTGCACAATTTTGGAATGAATTTAAGAATTCAGTTAGATAATCAATAACTTCATTTGGATTGATAATGGAATCGATTGACTTCAAAGAATGCATTTGTCCATAAATTTTACTCTGATTTTTTATATTCAAATCATCTACATTCATATTAGTTGCTGCTAAAATGGTTTGTTTGCTCAACCAAGCATAGTTTTTGTAATTTACACCAATATTTAGGAACATTTTCAATATTAATTCTTTCTTTGACATTGTGAAGCGATAAAAATTTGGTGGAAACGAAATGAGATCAGTAGAATAATCAACAGGAATTTTCCCATTGTCAATGTCTAATAATGCCATTGCATCAGCAAAGCGCAATGATCTGAGCAAAGTAGCATACATTGTTGGTATGGAGAAAAGGACAAAGTCAGCACAGCCATAAGGTAGTGTGGAAAGGACAGCGTGGGTAAGCAAGGATGCCATTGGCATAATAACAATAATGGCAGTGCTTTCATAATGTAGCGGAAAAATGCTTAAATAGGAAATGAATTGTATTAAGAAGAAAGTCATAAAGTAACATTTATGCTTCTATCGCATCTGTTTCTTTCCTTTACTCCTAATGTTTTCCATCTCTTTCTTTAGTTTCTTCTATGTCAAAACTGCCATTTTTAAGGCTAACAATGACACAACTGAAGAGCAAGTAGATCTGGTTGGGCAAGTGATAAATTTTTATTTGATAATATCTTTGTGTATTAAATTTCTAAATTGAACACAAAATATTATTGATCAAATGTATTAAGAGCACTGCAATTACAGTGTGATGGTGATGGGGGTATCATCATCGCAATTACAGTGTGATGGTGATAGAGGTATCATCATGTTCTGATGTAATCACCTTTAGCTAGCTCATATACCACATAACCTCAAATAACCAACATTGCAATAGGAAGTTAACCTAGTTAACCAGTTTACTATCTGGGTACCAACATTTCTCGGCCATTTTCAGATTCCAAGAAGGATTATTGGTTATGTGCACAGTTTATAACTTGTTCATTTTAAAGAATTACAGCAAAAATACTTATTTCTTTATTTAAATGATGTGACCAAGGAAATGATAGTTCATAAGAAATTTAGTTGATTTTCACTGTTATCTTGCATCATTGACTCCATAAGTGGGTGCATTACCTTAGCATTGAATGGGGAAGAAAAATTGAGCAGTACTACAGTCATCTAGCGGCAAATAAATAAGAACCTACTCTAGGTGTTTGTCACCAGGATAGCTTTTATGCTTCCTTATTTTAAATTATCGAATTAGGAAAAGGACAGTTAATACATAAAAATATATTTGAATTTCACTGCTGCATTGTGTCATTGTCACGATAAACTGGTGCATTACCTTAACATTGAATGGGGAGGAAAAATACTACCATGTCCATCTAACCTGCCTAATAAACAAGTACTTACTCTAGGTGTTCGTTGCCAGGAAAGTTTCTTTGCTTCTTTATTTTAAATGGTAGGAGTAAGGAAAGGACAGTTAATACTTAAAAAAGTATTTGAATTTCACTGCTGCATTGCATCATTGTCTCGATAAACTGGTGCATTATCTTAACATTGAATGGGGAGGAAAAATACTACTATGGCATCTGGTGGCAAATAAATAAATAAATACTTACTCTAGGTGTTTGTCATCAGGACAGTTTCTTTGCTACTTTATTTAAAACGATAGGAGTAAGGAAAGGACAGTTAATACATAGAAATGTATTTGAAATTCACTGATGCATTGCATCATTGTCTTGATAAACTGGTGCATTACCTTAACATTGAATGGGGAGGAAAAATATAGCAGAACTATGGCCATTTAGCAGCAAATAACCATGGTACCACTGCCATCTGGTGGCTACTAACCAAAATGCATTTCCTTGGCACTGTTATTATTAATATTATGAGACTTTAAAAACTTTCCCATACTATTTTTAAATATTTTCTTTTCCACAAACTTGTTGTGACAATCATACAAAAAAAAAAAAAAAACTGTTCAATTTGGTGCAGTCGTTTGGAAGTGAAGTGCATACATACATTTCAGCGATTCATTTTTATATATCCAGAAAGTAAGTTCCGTTTCAATTTATCCCCGCTGCAGCGCTGCGATCACAGTTCTGCACATGCGCGGTAGACGCTCTGTATCAAGGAGAAGAAACTTGTGCCATTTTGAGATCGCTGTCAGCCACATACGTTTTGTTGTGCTTGTTTACAATGTCGGTTTTGATTGAAAATCCCGCTGCTTGTGAAATCAGTTCTGTGATTCGTTTTCTGAATGCTAGGAAAGTGAAACCAATTGAAATTTATCGGCAAATTTGCGAAGTTTACGGACAAAATCCGATGAGTGATTCAATGGTGAGAAGATAGATCCGACAGTTCAATGAAGGACATAGTGAAGTGCACAATGAAGAACGAAGTGGGCGTCCATCTTTGGTTACAGAAGAACTGGTTCACGTGATTGATGACAAGATCCAGGAAAACTGCAAGTTTACAATTAAGACTCTCGCTATGGAATTTCCCCAAAGCTCACGATCACTAATTCATGAAATTGTTAACGAAAAACTGAAATTTTGTAAACTTTGCTCATGTTGGGTACCAAAGATTCTTACTGAGCAACACAAAACAAAACGGATGGGTAGTGCACTTCAACTTTCCAACTAAATTATAAAAACCTCCCTTTACAATATAGGTCCGGACCCCTCAAGAAATGTTTTCTTTAGCAAGTAACCCAAAAGAATGTTAAAGGAATTGACAATGGAAGCACATGGCTTCTGAAACATGTTTTCCGAAATAAAAAAGTAAGTGATGTAGTGTTACAAAATCAACTCAACTAAATTTTAATTGTTAAAACACATCACTGTCTCAAAGTCCACCATATATCAGGATAATTTATTTTATTGGCAGAAATATCGGTTATACAACAAAAACCATTGTGCATCGTTTGGTTAGGACATGTGCTTTACACGCCAGCATTTAGACACACTGCAACTACACCCCACATTATTTCTCATTGCCATCAATAATTATAAATAAAAACGAACAATTATATTTAATTTGAAGCTCTCCAGCGAGCTATATACACTCACATTCGATGGAAGTCAGGTCCAGACAAGTTTTTCAAATTCTTGTAATATGGCACCACACTGCAAACATGTTTTCAACACACAATACTCTCCCCCTCTCTTCAGAGGGTACTGCAAGGAAAAACACTTGCTTCTGGATCTGAGGGCAAGTATGTGCAAAATACCCAAAAACAAAAAGTTGGTAAAACACTAAACTTGGCATTTAAGTTCAGTATTAGGATGCAATATAAAGATTTTAAAGAAACTTCCCCCCCAACTATTTTTTACAAGAACATTTTATCAAAATTGCCTCTAACGATTTTCATTGAAATACCTTATGTTAAAGACATTTTTATGACAAACGAAATTATATACTGAGTTTCCTAGGAATATCCTCTGGATGACTTTTGAATAACTTTTGTATAACTGGGTAACAGTAAGAGATAGACAAAAACTTGCTGCACAAATAAGTAGATCTTATTAATTCTTAGAATTTATGCTGTACACATTATTTTTACAGAGTTAACAATTTCTTAAACATTCCGAGTTATTAGTTTTAATTTTAAGGTGCTTAAAAATTTTCTCAAACGGTAAGTCATCATCTTTTCGTCTTTTTTGTTTACTCCAAGCAAGGAAAAAGGAATTTCATTTGCTTCACATAGCAACCAGATTTTAAATGAATGAGCTATCACTTCAGCCTAGTGGTTCCCTTATTTCTGTTCTGCTTACAAAGAAGCAAGCAATAAGACCAATTGAAGAGCTCCTTTTCAAATACCACTTAAGTCATATTTTAAAAATTTACAGGAAACACGAAAAATGTACACTGCATTTGTTGTGGTGATAATTAAATTTTTTAAAATGACATTTGATATGTATTTTGTCATAGAACAACATACTAGAGGCATTTAAAAACTTGAATTTTGGTTTGAGCTCAAGTTTAGCCAAAAAAAATAATTATTTCCAAAATCCACCTGTCATAAATTTGAGTGCGTAATACTATAGAATAATGACTAAATGTAAGCTTTCTACCAGTCATATGAATGAATAATAACATTTTACTAGTTTTGGAGTAGTAGTAGGACAATATAAAGTTAAACTTATAAAAAAACCTTATCAAAAAATTTTTGACTGCGCTACTTATTACAAAATTGGCTCTTCCTCACTCAAACACAGCACATGTTCAATGCTTCTTCATAAAATTATTGCTCATCAATGTTCAGCTCCACAAATTTCAGCAACTTCCTTAACATCTTCCACTTTCTCAAGGCTTATGTTATTAACACTCTGAATATTAACTACATTTCTGAAGCTTGAAACTTCCTTCTGGTTTCTCTTTAACACTGCAGAATAGGAATTTGATGCAGTGAAGGTATTCCTGTGACCCATGGACTTAAAGTACTACCCAATTTTCTGGGTGGCTTGTCCGTTTCTTCACTTTTCCTTCTGGTTGCATCTCCTTATTCTCCATCTTTACAACAGACTAACCTACTTATTAGCTTCAAAATAATTGAATAAATAAATCCTTCTAAATTACAAACCATTGTTGCAATAATGAATACTGTGCAACAATGGATAACATGCTACATTTTAAAAGAAAAGCTTGAACTAGGGGGATTCTGGAAATAATATTTTCAATGACTTAGGTAGACTTGGCAAAAAAATATGACTTTTCAAACACTATATCAATGAAACTTAAGTGAGTTTTAGTTTATTCAATATTAGTATGTGCATTTCACCCATAATATCATAACATCATAAAAAAACCAAAAATAAAAAAAATTACTTAAGTGTATTTGAAAAAGAGCTCTTCAATTCTGCTAATGTATATCTCGATTAACTTGATGTAGATAAAAGAAGCATCTTTTGAAAGAAAAGCTTCTTTGGGGAATAGCTAAAAAGTCATATGAATGAAACACATTAGATTATTTTCTTGGAGTTGACTATTTCCAAGATGTTTCTTGCTATTCATGCCAGTTTTAAAATACTTTTCTCCTATGGGCATTAGTTAACTCCTAGCCATGCAAAAAAACAAAGTTTAATCAAATAGCAACAGCTTTTAAAACATTTTACTATCGCTTTAGTGTATTTTAATGTATTCCCTCATTTCCCTTTTACTCCCTTCCCACACTCCAGATTACCCTTTGCTTGAAGAATTAATCTTAAATGGCTCTAATCCTTTTTATTAAACCATCTTATGCTCAAGACATTTTTATGATGATTAAAATGTATATTTTGAATTTTCTAGGTATAACCTCTAAAGTTCTTTTTTCTGGATGACTTCTGCTTAACTGAAAAATCATAACAAATGGACAAAAGCTTACTGCACAAAACATGTGGATGTTGTTAAAACACAATTTGTGAAACAAATCCTTTTTGACGAGTTAGGCATTTCCAGGATATTCTTGTTGGTTTTAATTTTTGAATTCTTATACCTTTCTCAAATGGGAAATCATTACACATTTTGCTTTTTCCTTGTCAAACAAAGAGAACACAATTTCATTAACATCACATAACGAGCAGTTTTACCTATTGCTTCAAGCCTAGTGTATTTCCTTATTTATAATGTACCTACAAGGAAATATAACATTTCTGAAAATGTTTATCTTGATTAATGCGAAGTACATAGAAGAATAAACTCTTTTAACAATAACTCATCTTATTGAAGAATGGGTAGAAATAATTTAAATGTAAAAAGCATACATGCAAGCACACACACATACAGTCATTTATTTTCATATTTGTTTCACAAACAACATGTACCACTGAGCCACTCATAAAAATGGGCAATAATCTTAGAAGGTCACATTTCAAGCAATAAATACGTCATACCACATCAGTGAATTCCCAACTTAACTTCTAAAATTATCTGGAAGTTTGCAATATACTCCAGCTGAAACTTAAGATCATTCAATTCAGTGGCATTGTGCTTGTATATGGTGAAAACCTTAATCATGGCAAAAGTAAAAGTGAGTACCAAAACTGGGTTACAGGGTTATATCACAGTTCAAAATTTAACATAAACTAGCTGCCTGCCCTGGCTTCGCAAGGGTGGTGTACCTAATGAAAAATCTGAGACAAAATCTTCTGTGTACAGTACGGCCATGAATGAAATAAAATTTCAATTAAATAATTTGACAATACTTTATTATAATGCCTTGTAATGTACAATATTTTTTGTTTTTCCTTCTGGTGAGAAAACAATAGTGTCTATGGTTTGCCAACTTTCAAGCATGCAACGTACAACTGCCCATGCGAAAAACATGACAATTCAAGGTTAATTCCACACGCTTCTAAAAGTTGACCTTCGGATTTATTTTCATTGCATACCGGAAACTGAACATGCTTAAATTCAAAAGGAAAGTCAGTTGGCATTAGTGGTATTCTTGGAATAAGCACATCCTCGCCTTTGAACTTTCCTATGATTATAGTAGCCTAAATCAAATTTTTCATAATTTTTTTAACGAGTCTTGTTCCATTGCACAATTTTGACTGAATTCAGATTGCATAGCATAATTAACACCGAGTCAACCTCGAGCTGTAAATTGTGTGATGGTAATCCTGGAAAATACAATAAATTTAGGAATTTAATTGGATAATTGATGACTTCATTTGGATCAGTAATGGAATCGATTGACTTAAATGAATGCATTTTCCATCAATTTTACTCTGAATTCTTATATTCAAATCATCATTCTTATTAGTTGCTACTAAAATGGCTCATTTGCTCAATCAAGCACGGTTTTTGTCAAAATAGCCATTTTTAAAGCTAACAATGACATAACTAAAGAGCAAGTAGATCTGGTTGGGCACTCGATAAGTTTTTATTTGATGATAGCTTTGTGTATTAAATTTCTCCATTTAACCCAAAATATTACTTGATCAAATGTATTAAGAGCACTGCAATTGCAGTGTGATGGTGACGTGGGTATCTCATGCTCTGATGAAATCACCTTTAGCTAGCTCATGTACCACATAACCTCAAATAACCAACATCTATAATAGGAAGTTAACCTAAAATGGTTTACTAACTGAGTCTTGTCATTTCTCCGCCATTTTCAAATTCCAAGAAGGATTATTGGTTATGTGCATAGTTTATAACTTGTTCATTTTAAATAATAACAAAAATATATTTTATACGTGCAACAAGTACTGTTTTATTTCTTTATTTAAACAATGTGACAAAGAGAGCAATAGTTAATACAAAAGAAATATTTGATTTTTGTTATCTTGTGTCATTAACTCCATAACCAGGTGCATTCCCTTAGCATTGAATGGGGAAGAAAAATAGAGCAGTACTACAGCCATCTAGCGGCAAATAAATAAATATGTACTCTAGGTGTTCATCATCAGTAAAGCTTCTTTGCTTCTATATTTTAAACAATAGAAATAAGGAAAGGACAGTTAATACATAAAAAGTACTTGAATTTCACTGTTGCGTTGCTTCAGTGTCTCGATATACTGGTGCATTAACTTAGCATTGAATGGGGAGGAAAAATAGAGCACTGCTACAGCCATTTAGCAACAAATCACTGTGGTACTACTCCCATCTGGCAGCTATTAACCCATTATGTTTCCTTGGCACTGTGTGCTGATTCATATTATGAGACTTAAAAAACTTTCCCATTTTCTTTTACTCAAACCTTGTTGTGACAATAACGAAAACAACAAAAAAGGAATTGTTCAATTTGGTGCAGTGGTTTGAAAGTGATGCGCATAGATACATTTTGGAGATTCATTTTTATATGTATAGATTTGATGAGTAAATACATAATTAATATTGTTTACACAATAATTTTATTCAAGGAGAGATTAAATAAAATTCATTTAAATATACAAGGGAGTTCAATAAGTATCAATATTTTAAAACAGATGCTGTTGCTAAGGCAAGTTGGTCTCACCATCAAATAGTCATTTTTTACCGGTGTTGCAGAAATTTGGTACTGGATATATCTGCAAGCTTTCACAGTCATGGTCCATTGGGGTTACTAGCCATTAAACACCCAGCAGTTAAACAAAGTATGATAAACACCTTACACTAAAAGGCAAAACGCATCAGTTGCCCAGACTATCTGGCCAAGTAAGTCAAACATTTAAATTATATACTCAGAACTAATGGATATTCGCCACAAGAAATACAAATTAACAAAAACAGGAACACAGAAACACCCAGTGACAACTACAACAAATAGGCTTTCTTACAAAGGTCAGCTGATAAGACCTGGGCCTCTAAATGAAAACAGCATTTAAAAAAAATTTGTTTTGCTTTAGTTCTTAACATAATCTCCAGAAAGGATAATATGTTTTGTCATATCAGTGTTCTAACTTAATTAAACGATCTTTGTAGTGCAAAATAGCACTACACCATCCTCAAAATAGCTGTTACTGTATCAATGACCCCCTTGTTGCTGTGAAATCTTCATCCTCCAAGAAATTTTTTGAGGTTTGGAAACAGGTGGTGGTCACTGGGTGCTAGATCTGGCAAACAGGTTGGATGTACAAGCAACTCAAACTTTAACTTGCATATCTTTCCCATTGCCATGACTGAACGATGCGCCAGACCATTGTTGTGATGAAATAAGATTTTTTTTTCTTTTTTTTTTTCTTTCTTTCTTTCTTTCTTTCTTTCTTGCCATATGAGGTCTTTTTCTATTCACCTTATCACTTGAACATTGCAGTAAGCTTGCATAGTAGTCACCAGTGATTCTTTTACCCTTTTCCAAGTAATCAATAAAAATAATTCCCTGTGTATTCCAGAAAACACTCACCATAACCTTGTCAGTGGACAAAGTTGATTTTGCCTTTTTTGGAGTTGCTTCACCTGGCGCAATCCACTGTTTTGGCGGTGATTTACTTTCTGGAATATAATATATATCCAAGTTTCATCCATGGTAATAAGCCATCTCAGAAATTTACTGGGATTTTTACGGTTTTTCTTTGCAAATTTTGATCAGGTGTCAACAAACAGACACCCATCTTGCATAGACCTTGTGAAAGCTCAAAACATTACTTAAAATATTACCTGCATGTTTTTTTGATATGCTTTCAGCCTCTGCAATCTCAAACAACTTTAATCTGTGGTCTTCCAGTACTAAATGATGATTTTCTTCAATGATCTCTGGAGTTGTCACTTCTACAGGGCACCCAGAGCAATGCTCATCACTAGTGCTCGTACGTCCCATTTTAAACTCTGTAACCCACCTTTTAATCATTGAATATGAAGGGGCAGAGTCTTTCAACATCCTTCTTGATTTCTTTAGGCGTTAAGCTTTTCAAATGGAAGTATTTAATCACTGCTTGTTTTTCAAATCCTCCATTTTTGTGAAAACTCTTTGTCATTCAAAAACTAAACAAGCCATTGACCTGTAACTATGGATGCAAGCTAGTCTAGAGTTAAACTATAGGATGCTACCATCTAACTAGCCTAGTGGCACCATATCTATGTGAGGCCCAGGATTTATCAGCCGACCCTAGTACCATATATCCACCAAGTATCTGAGAGAATATCTAAGCTATTAATAAAACACAACATCGTCAGGTAAACAAAATGCAGGACACTACGATCTAAAGTATCGGCTGTGAAAGATAAAGCACTACCTCTACTAAATCCTGGGATGCATCAAATTAGCTGTGTATGTGGGCACCCATCCAAACCTGCAGAAATGAGCACAGCGGAAAAATTTATCCTCGCACAATACATGGAAAAAACCGGACATCACATACATTTTGGTGATATAAAGACTCTGGCAGTATGCAGTCGTTACACACAGAATAATAAAAGAGAGCATCAAAATCTTTAAACAAAACAGCAAACTCAACAGAGACGGAGAAAAACAACTGAATTCAATTTGGAAAGCCTTACTGACAGAGCAAGATGGGACTGGCAGACCAACAGCCAATAGGAAAAGAGAGGAGGGGCCCGCCATCATACTAGTCTAAATATCAGCTCAGTAGGCTTGGAGTGTAACCCCAAATTTGGTACTGATTTATAGGTTAGTTTGGATTTCGCAGGCATTTCAGTCAGTCGATCAAATGTTTTCACTAAAATGGAAAAAGTACAGTTTTGTTCCTTTTTTATGGATGGGAAAACTTTCCAGGGGATAAAAATAAAATTGGGTGATGTTTATAGGGACTTTTCGCCACTTATGACAACAGTTATTGGTTCAATAACTTAAAAATTGTTCAAAAATCAGGATTTGATTAGAAATGCCCAGGATACCTAACAGATATGGTTACTGAGGAAAAGTACACAATATATTTTCCACTGATCTTTGAACAAAACTTTGCAAAGTGGCAGAGTAGCAATGCACAGTTTGACTATGTGCCAAATGCACATGCCTCATATGGTGCATGTATATGAACAGCTAGTTTTATTGTTTATAGCCGACTGAAGCAGGTGCGCACAAAAATACCACAGTGCTAGCTGAATTTGATGCAGATGTGTACAAAAATAACAATAACATGGTGTTAGCTACAGTTTACAACAAAGCAAGGCTTGTTGCACCTGGGTGAAGAGGTCACACCTGTGTATAACTTACACATGCTATAATGACCATTACTTCCAGAAATTCTTGTGATGTCATTAACAATTGTTTAAATATAACATTGTAAAACTAAAGCTCAGACAGTTTTAGTTTTGAAGAGAGAGACCTCCAAAAGTACAATTCGATTACAAGGAAATGTCGTAAACTGTCTATGAACATCAAAGTGACAAGAATTCAAATCATGCTTTACAATATAATCAATAATTGTAATAATTTAGAAGTAATACAGAGATATTTGTTACCCTGGTATCAGGAATTGGATATAATGCCAAGATGGAGGAGATGTAGATAACTCTACTTGCTGAAATGCAGAACATGAAATCAGGAATGGAGGAAATGCAAGCGGAAATGAACACAGAAAAGCAATATCGGATATTTTGCATTATAAGTTGAAGATAAAATTGTTATGGGCACAACAGATGCCACAATTGCTCAAATTAAACAACAAGTAGTGCAGCTTTCAACTCTGAAGCTGTTTTGGAGCTATTCAACAGACTTGTTTGCACAAAGCTGTCTCTGTCATTGAGCTCTGAATTCATCACTGCAAACAAGCAATGAGGAAAACAATGGGTTTCTTCCATGAATTTGCTCCAAAGATGACAACAAGGACCAATTGCTAAAACATGGCGTAAGATTTCAGGATATGATTGGAGACTGGAACTGTTTTGGGTTAAAATGAAGATGGGACATAGTCCAGCCAACAGGCCTTGTCTCTGATTTTACATTTGACAACACCAGAGGAGCAGACAAAAAAAACAATGCAGTTTCAATATGAGGCAAGGTTTAAAGTAAACAAGCAAGTTGTGCTTATGAATGAATAATGGAACATAAATTCATCAATATTAAATGCTAAAATTGGTAAGTTATGATTCAAATTACTGTCTAAGTGATAAATAACTATCAAAAAGCCATACTTAACCTGTGGTAATGAGGAAATCAAAAGAAAACATTAGTATATTACCACAAACCAATGGAAATTACATTTTAAAACCAGACCATCAGCTAAAATAAGGTATTTAAAAATTCAGTATTTGTGATGTATTTCAGTATAAATTGGGTGCTTAATTGAACCTTAATGACCAAATACAATTCTTAAAGTTTTGTAGTACCACCACATTATGGTACAACTCTAGATATAACTTGTTTATAGATTTATAGATAATTTTAGTTCTGCAAGGTATCAAAGAAATACTATAAAACTGGTCTATTCTACAGAATGAGCATCTTTTGCTTAAGTCTTGCTGGGTGTTCAAAGATATTTTAAACACACTGCTGTAGGAGAATCAAGTTTGTGCATTTTTTCAGTAATGGAAGATTAAACTTCAATGCCAGAGATTAGGTTAAACCAACAATGCATGAGCTTCCAACATTTGCATTGGTCGTTCCTTATGATTTTATAAGTAAATCAGATATGTTAAGTAGCCTTATTTACATTAAGATTATATTTTTATTTTTCAGATAAACTGTTATAAAGGAGAAGTGAACAAATTGCAGTCATATCACCATTAGTTAAAACTGGTCTAGAGAGTACCAAAACATTTACATGGCTGAGAACTTAGAGATGCCAGAAAGGGACACCAATATTGTTTTAAGGTAAAATTACATAATAATGGACAGAAACAACATTACCAATATTTTTAGTACTCATATTAAAATATAGTTTATTTCAATCACATAATTTTGCATATACAATCTACAATTCTGCATTTTTATTAATACACCATAGTTTTTCTTATCATTAATTTGTAAAAAGTTTGTTAGAATATGAATTCTCTAATTGTATTCCTTCTATTATTAGCATTGGATATGCAAAAAATATGCAAGCTCATGTGGTAAAACAAACATTGTAATCATACTTTACAGTAGTGAAACATTTCTATTACGCACATGCGCACACACACACACACAAAACATTGCAATCTGTAGATCCTATTATGAGATTAGACTCAAAGCCCAAGCTCTAGGATGTAGATCATGTCAACAATTACATTTATTCATACTTATTACTTATGATTCATTAATGGCAACCAGTTAATCACAGACTAAATTTTTTAAGTTATGCAATTGTTATATAGGAACGCTACAGAGAGAAAAATGCATGTTAAAAGCAATTATTGTTTAAGCATTTGGTATTTTCTCTGTTCCATTAGATGCTTTCCAAAGATACAACTGAAATAACTAAACACATTAGAGCATGATAGTTTTAGATTTACTTTGTACAAACAAACTGTGTCTTATATGCATAACTTCTATTATTATTTGTTTCAGGAGAAAAATATGCAGAAGGACCTTTGTGGATTATAATGAAGAATATAAACCAAAATGAATATTTATGACTTTTTTTAACAAAAACAGGAAACAAAATATATTAAATGTAAGAGTTGTTAAAGTTTCTATGTAAGAATATATCTACGATGTAGTTGACATTAACCCTTCTTGTCCAAATTCCAAGCAACCTCTTCAGTAAGTTGCTTGCCCAGTTATTTTTAAGAGCTGTTCCTTAATTATTATATGTCTCCATTTTCATAGTGAAACTGTATTTGGATCAGGTAAAGTATGTATTTTGTAATGCACAAGTGAAAAATTAATCCACTTGGGTGGAGGTATGGAGATATGTATTTATTCAAGCATGTTGTCTCCAAAATGGCATCTTTAAAAAATATCAACAGCTGAGGCAATATTTATATATGATTCGTAAAATCTGCCGACATTTTATGAGTTTTATGTCATGTTTATAATATTTTATGTTCAATTGTTTTTATTTCTTTGCTTCCGAAGTTGAAATCACTGGATACAAATTTTTATTACTCCTTGTGCTTTCATCACATTTGAGTGTTTTGATTTTCTCGATGCAATTTTATTTTTCAACAGTATCTATAGTTACGTGTTGATTTTCTGGCTGGTGACGCCAAGTTATCATGAAGAAGGAGGCTTCTTCACGCGTAATGGAAAAGGCCGTTTAGAGAAAACGTGTAAAAATGTATTCGTGTTGAATTATATGCGCCCATGGATTCACAGCGTTCAACAAAGTAAAGAATTGCATCGAGCGATTACAGTTTATTTTTGGAATTGTAAAATAATAACTATAAAAAATAAACTGCGATTCTACAAAAATCCTAGCGACTTATTATTTAAGAAGCCGCCAGGTAGTCTGGATCTGCGAAGCCCAACTGGCCCGATAAAAAATGTCCTGAGAAGAGTCAAATGCTACACAAAGTCAAATATAAACACGAGCAGACTTACTATCCAACATTTGACGAGCGTTTATATAGAAGCTACATTTAATGCTTCACAGCTAATGCTTGTGAATTTAACCAAGCAAACCATCAATGTTTTATTTTCATTTACATGTACCAGATCTCCAATTTTGAAAATGCTGAATGCAAAACAATTTTAGTTAAGTAGGTAAGTTGTGACCAAATGCAAAATGAATATTATTATTTTGTTGTTCTTGATCCTATGGAGAGCAATACTAATTGTAATTTATTAGCAGCTTATAGACTCTTTTCGAGTATCGGGCATTGTCAGTTTACATTACACAAAATTAGCATTAAATAAACTTAGTCTACATAAATTATAAAAATACATTAATATATACAGGATGTTTGGTTTAACAAAGTATTAATATAGTCTACATACATTATTTTAAAAATTCATAGATATCATACTCAGGATTGTTCAATAAATATGTCTTAAGACATTGTTTAAATTTAACAGCATTTTCATTTTTTACATATGCAGGGAGTCGATTATACATGTGTAATCCTATTATATAGGGACCTTTATTTACAGATTTTACATTGTAGCTCTTCTCTTTTAAAAACTTCCCTGCATGATTCTCGACTCCCCATTTTAAACATAGTTCTGATACATTTCTTTTGTAGCACTAGAAACCTTTGCATATGCATTTTATTACAAACCCCCTATAATGCAATACCATATTGGATATGTGAATAAATTAACCCATAGTATATAAGTTTTAGAACCTCAACATTACAAGTTTTTGCAAATTCCCTCATTAAATACAAACCTTTACTTATTTTTTTACAAAGGTCATTGATATGATTAGTCCAGGACATGAGTTTATCTACTTGCATTCCTAAAAATTTGTGAGAATCAGATTCCTGTATTGCAATATTTCCAAAGTTAATATGAAATAATATATCTTTTTTCTTCTTGCTTAACTCAAATTTAATTATATTTGTCTTGTCAGGGTTATTAGCGAGGTTGAGAGATTTAAAAAATGTGGTTATTCTTAGCGATTCATTGGTGGCTAATGATTTCAAGTCAAAATCATTGTTTGCTTTACATATAATAGTGGTGTCATCTACATAGCTTATAATTTTACAATTAGGTGTCGAATACATATCATTTAAATATAAAATAAAGAATAATGGTCCAAGTACTGAGCCTTGGGGTACACCGTATTTAACTATTTCAGCACTTGATTTAAATTTTGTTCTTTTTTTTCCTTGTTTGAAACTTATTTCTGTGTATTGAACACGACATTTTAGATACAATGAAATTAATCTATTGGTAACCCCTCTAATACCGTACTTTTCTAAGATTAATAGTAATGTATCATGTTGGACACAGTCAAACGCTTTAGATAGATCAAAAAATATGCTTACAGTTTTCTTTTTTTCATTTAGATTACTTAAGATGTTGTGAATAAAGTCTATTAGGGCCATGGTAGTTGATCTTTTAGCCCGAAAGCCATGCTGAAAATCATTTAAAATATCATATTTTTCAAAGAAATTCATAATTCTCTTCAATAGTATTTTTTCAAACAACTTAACTATTACCGAGGTAAGGGTTATAGGTCTATAGTTTTGCATGTTACTTTTGTCTCCCTTTTTATGTATCGGAATACCAGTACTAATTTTTAAACAATGTGGGAAAATTCCTAGGTTTAGTGATGTATTTATCAGATGAACCAAGGGGGTGCTCAAAACATGTTTACATCTTTTTAACAACTTAGAGCAAATTCCATCCCATCCAGTGGAATTTTTATTTTTAAATCCATTAATTAATCTTATAACTTCATCTGGCGTAGTATCATACAGATAAAGCGAATTTCCTATACCTTTATTAGTTATAAAATCTGCAACATCAGGGGTATTCTGATTACTAGCAACATTTATAAAGTAATCATTAAAACGATTGCATATCTGAAGTGGATTATTTTCTATGCAGTTATTAATGAGTAGATTAATATTTTCTTGCTTTAACTTCTCCTCCCTCGTGCTATTAATCATTGACCATGCTGTTTTTGAATAGTTACTAGTATCAGAAAGCTTTCTTATCACCTTTTGTGATTTATTGTTTATCAATTCATCCTCATATGCTTTTTTAAATTGTTTGTATTTGATATTGTAGTGCTCGAGTTTTTTTGATTTACCAAGTAGATATAAATCCTTTATTTTTTCCCTCAACCTCAAAGCATCCTTACTTTATGTTTTTTTAAAGGTTCCCATATTTTGTTTACTATAGGGCAGCATAGCTCAATATAGAGGTTTAGAATTTCATAAAATTTATTCCATTTTTCATTTGTATTTTTAATGCTATACAAATCTTGCCATGTTTCATTAACCAAACAAGTATGTAGTTTTAAAATATTAGCCTCAGTAAATACTCTAAGGATTATAATTTCAGTTAGGTCAGGTTTCTTAAGCGTACAGTTATTTATATCTAAAAATTGAGCATGATGATCAGATAGGTGATTGACCATATTCCCAGCAACACATTGGCTTTCTTTTATATTGGTAACAACATAAACAATTACAGAATTTGAATTTATAGTTTCCCTAGTAGCATCTAGCTTAACGCTTTTTAAATTAAACGAATAGAACATATCCTGCAACTTTAGAAAATCCCCATTCATATGATCAGCATAGTTATTCAAGTCACCCATTATTATTATTTTACAGTCATGTTTTAAACAATATCCTAATACTCTATACATACATTCAATAAATCCATTTACTTTAGCATGTGGAGATCTATAAATAGCAAGAATTTTAACCTCTTCATTATTCAGTTTGGTTTGGGCCCCTACTATCTCACATACCATTTCAATATTAAAATCTTGTATTTTTACTAATGAAGTAACATTGCATATATTTTTGGCCAGTAATGCCACTCCACCACCCTTATGGTCTTTTCTACTAAACATGTCAATAACAGAATAGTTATCAATTTTACATACAAATTCTTGGATTTTTTTAGAGATCGCAACTATGTCAGCATCTACTTCATTAATGAAACTTGCAAAGGATTCCTTTTTATTAGATAAGTACTGTATATTCTGATGTATACACCTAATAGAGATTTTAGGTTGTGGATGTGCAATTGTTTCCCTATTTATGATTATGCCATTAGCTTTAGTTGACATGTTCACTGACACATTGTGCAATTTATCACCCTCTGTACCCGAAACTAGTTTCCTGATTTCATGCGTACCTTGATTACATTATTTATCATTTGACTTAATAGAAATGACCCTTTTCTATGTAAGTGAAGTCCATCCCTCCCAAGGCAACTTTCATCTAAGAACTTGTTAGTATCAACAAATATTGCTTTCAGTGTTTCACAAGTGTATTCCCTCATTATTGGCTTTCAAGAAGCCATATCTAACATCCCTTCTTAAAGCTATACTATTTACAACAATTTTTGCCTTAGGGTGACACTTCTTATTGCATTGTAGACCTCAGCCATGACCTCTTCTGAGGTACTAGCTGGTTTTATGTCATTTGTCCTGGCATGGATCACCACTGTTTTAACCTCACTTTTCGACACATTTTCGCCCATTAAGTTTGGTAGGTATTCAGCTCTCATTCCCCTATATACGTTCACTTTTACATGTTTTATTATCGAATCATCATACACTATCACTTTTTCACTCATTTCTTCTTTCTCCTTCTTCTTACATCGAGATGTCACGTTTTCCTGTACTTCTTTCTTCTCCAATTTATTTCGTTTGTGTACTCCTAGCGATTAAGGGTTTTTTCTTGCGTCTTTCCTTCTGCATGGACCACTGCAGTATTCTTCATCACTAACATCACAGGTCATCCTCATTCAGTACGTCAAACCTATTTGTTGCTTCAATGTCTTTGTCTGGGTCAGTGTTTTCAATTTTTTCGCAACTTCTACATATGTACTTTTATCCTTAACCATATTTGGTCTTTTAGCTCATTGTTTTCAGCCTTTAGATTTATAATTTCTTTGTGTGCTTTCTTTAAATCTTTATTTAATATATCAATTACCATCTGCAGCGACGCTAGCATTTCCATTTCCCTTGTGCTCGGCAATGACTGGCATCCTGTTTTCTTTATCGTCTCTTGCTGATTATTTTGGCTTTGATGAACATCACGTTCATTACCATGGAATTTCTGATGGCTCAGAAGCATTTCATCAGGCTTCTTACTCATATTTTCCGGATAGATCACTTTATTTTGACACGTTTTTTGGAGCCTACTATGCGTCACTCTACAACACTCCATGTTATGGACACAGCACACAACCATTGTCATACTTCTAATGCCTAAAGACACACACTCTCCCTTTCATTATGCTAAGAAGATACAAATAATAATCATGTATAATATGTAACATAAAATTGCAGAAATAGTCTATAAATCCCATCACTTGCAGGATAAACTAAACAAAATGGTTATGTGTAACAATACGAGTCGGGATATTGACACTCACCTCACTTAAAATAAGTCCGGCTGAAGAACAGGACAGAACTTGAAACATATGTAAATTCCATTTTAAATGAGGTGAGTGTCACTATCCTTACTCATGTTGTTATATTTGAACTATTCGCTCGTCTCAAACTTCGAGTTATTTCATAAAATGGTTATGGTTTATGTAAATAATAATCAAATGTCACCCTTTCAATTGACTACAAATGTATTTAGGAATTGCTTGTGCTTATTTAGATTCCTCAGTACGTCAGTAAGAATATGAATAAACTTAGCATTTAACTAACTTGGTATAGTTTAGTATAACTTATATAATTTTATTTTTGGTCACTTTTGGAACCATTTTATAATACTTTCTGGCTGAAGCCAATCAGCTGGATATTTTGTGCCGCCATTTGATCCAGAATTCACCATCGTTTCTTCCATTTTATTGGACTTTACCATTATTACCTACTACAAATCAAATAACATAGATTAGGTCACAAACATATCTAGCATATTATATTAACCCCTGCTTACTTTCTATCCAAGTAATTTAGTCATATGAGCATTATACACATGATAATTTAACTACTAATCTGCTTGTTCGGGCACTGAGTTTTTGAAATTATAGTAATTATGCTTGAATTGCAATGTGATCTGAGATTAAAACTGTCTAATGTAATATTTCTTAAGGTGAGGACACTATTAGAATCACCAATTCAGAATATTCTTTCTATTTTAATTTATTTTGAACTTCTGCCACATGAAAAATGCCCATTTTCATTACTTTAAATCTTATTTACATTCCAGGACTGAGAAGGTGCGTTATAGTTGGTCATATTTTTCTTCCAGAATGTAAGTGGAAGCTAGACTGTGTGGTTTATCATGACTAATGAGCAATAACATTAAACAGATCATTAGAAATGAACTATTATTGTAATTGAGTGCTGCATGCAGTTTAGGGAAGTTATAAGTTTACACTAAATGAATGGTGGGGATTCAAGACAATTGTGTTCTCATCAGGGAACCTCATATGAAATTTTCTCTAGTTGGAAGCACTGTTATGTGCTATTAGAGATGTAATATGCAATACAGTTTAAATTTCTAATTGAAATTTTTAAAACTTAAGACAGAGTTGTGAATTATGTAAGCTTTCTATTCTACACATTTGGTTCATGCCTAGTCAAGACATTGCTTTAATGGGTGTCTAACGCATGCAGATATGTTTTGATACTCTTGCATAATAATTGTATACTGATTTTGTTCTTCTAGCGTGTGGTTCGATATTGTACCATTCACACATTCGCATGCCTGCTTGATTCATGGAAAGATGTTGCAGTAATTAATGCTGCAACAAATAGTGGCATTTATTGATATGTCTACACTCCTCCTATCATAAAATACATTTATGTTTAACTTATAGGTAAGTAGTTTTATCATAACATAACACATATTCATGGGCCTAAAGTTTATCATAATTACATGGAATTGAAAGAAGTTAACATTTACATCTATCTATGAGTTTGCTTGGTAAACTTCCTTTTCTTAGACATCATAGAATATGACATATACTTTTACAACCAAATGAGTATCATATTTTAATATTTCTTTTCTTTCTTAATGACAGAATTATTGTATCCAACTCAAAAGTTATTAATTAATAATCCCAGAGCTAGTTGTCCAATGTTTCTCACAGCGCATAACTATCGGTCTCAATTCCCTTAGTGCATTTTAGGCATAATAAAATTGATCATAGCATTAATGTACACCTATGAAATAAGATTGATACTTAATAGGGTAAAAATATACTATGGTTGGATACACACACAGCACCCTTAAGAAATAGTTTAAGTGGTGGGTGAAACTTCCACAGGTGATCCATATTTGAAAGTGTTAAAAACATCTTGTTCAGACATGAAATGTGCCATATTGCCAAGGTTTTGACTTCTTTTTGGAATCGTTGGAGTTTTAGAATCACAGATACCTCAGCTAACCTCTCTCGTTGTTCCGCAGTTGCAGTCTCTGCTTGTAAAAACATCCATCGGCTACACTTTGAGGTTTAGGGCCCTAAACTATTATAAAAGACCAGTAAGTAACCACAAAGTGGCTCTAATGACAGAATAACAAAAGTACCTACAAAATCCAGATCACGAATTGAAGTAATGCCAAGTGTGTAACCAACGTATATAAATGATCTATATTGTGATTACCTGAGTATAATAAAATCAGTATCATAAAAATGCTTAAATTTGATGTCTAAAATGTGCATAAAATAAAACACTTTTAGATTGGAATATAAAGAAAATGGTTATACACTACTCGAGAACATAGTTTATCTAGAAAAAGTTTGGTAAATGTTACTCTCAACACATAATTATCAGTCTGTTTACATTTAATAGGCAATAAAGTCATAACAACATAACCAATAGGAAATTACATCACACCACTTTGTTGTAGTTGATCGTCTGACAAAAGTAATAAATTAGACTCATGATAGGTGAAGCTAATGGGTTACTTCACTCTAATGAAATTTTGAATATCTAAGACGTACATGAAATAGCCTGGAGTAAAAAAGCATCTTTAATTGCTGTAAAGTGTTCCCATATCTGTGAAACCAAGTCTCAAACCTAGCCCCTGACAGGCTCCACCTTTAGGACACATATACAAGCCGTGTCTTGTGATTTGGCAGGAAACCTTATTTTAACAAGAAAGATCATGTCTTATGTCACAATTTAACAATCGGCCCAGACTGTTGCATCAGATGGAAAAGTAATGGTGACAATTCTTTGGAATGCAAATCATGTCATACTCATAAACTTGTTCAAAAAAGGAAAAAGAACTACTGGACACTGAGTTATTGGTCTGATTTGTCAAGAAGTTGGAGATACAGCCCCATTTGGCAATTAAGAAAGTGCTGTTTTACGACAACACATCTACACATTCATCAGCCAAAATACATGAATTGTGTAATGAACTGATACTGTACTACCCATATTCACCCAACCTCACTACCTAATACTTCATCTTGTTACCAAACATGAAGAAATAATTCATGGAAACAAAATTTAGATCAAATGAACAAGTCATCATCAAAACCAAGACATATTTTGCAGGGCCTGACAATTCCTGCTTTTTGAAGCATCAGGAGGAGCAGGAAATTAAATGGAAATGGTGTTTTATTTATGGACGCTCTTTAACTGCTTTGGTTCTCAGCATCCCATTCTATACTGGGCGTGAAAGACCGCTTAATTTTGCTCAGAGGCCTCTCTATCAGGCTTGAGGTTCTTTTACGTACCGTAAATCTACGACACAGGGCCCACGGCTTTACTTTCCTTCCAAAGGAAGCCATGCTAAGGATTTTTACACCTGAAAAAAATCCATCATCCTCCGCCGGGTTTGAACCCGCAACCTTGGGTACACGAAGTTAGGAGGAGCAGGAGCATTAGGAGGTGTATATCTTTAAAAGAGGAATATGTTGAAAAATAAATAATTTGTGCTTGCAAAATATGCTGCCTTCATTACTAACAAGAGTACTTATTGAACAGCCCTCATGTTAGATATGAATATAATGTGTTAATACTTTTTGTGGGCATGTTTATATGCATATTATGGTAGTTTTCAAAGCTAAACTGAATACAGTAATAAAAACGCCATTGCTGGGAGACATGTTTTACCCGTGTTATAGCAATTCCATGGTATATCAAAATGTAGACTTAGAAGTGACAAAAATCGATCTTGCAGATGTGGAGGGAAACATGCACACAATAATAAACTACAGTCCATTATAAATTATGTGATATACCATAAAGTACAACACTTTTAAAGACAACTATTCACCAGTTATGCTGGGGTTGTATTCCAGTAGTGTGATCGATATTAATTTATAGTAGAATTACACTGTACACATTTTAAATTAACCTAATTCTGAACTCCTCTTCTCCTTAGCACAGTGGTAGCGCGGCTGCTTGCCAAGCAGGAACCTAGGTTTGATTCCTGGTACGAGCATGGGGATTTTTCCCTGCTGGCAGACCTGGTCCAGGGTGCATTCAGCCTCTTGAGGTCCCTGGGGGGCCAATTAAGGAGCTATCTGATGGAGAAGTAGAGGCTCCAGTTTCAGAGGACCGCATTAACGGCTGGGAGGGACTCAAGGTGCTGACCACACCCTACCCTCCAATACTCCAACCCATCCATGATGCCTGTCCTAGGCTGAGATGAGGGACCCAGCAGCCGGGCGGTAGGCCCTGGCTCCTTTTGGGCTGTTGTGCCAGGGGTAAGTTTTTTTTTTTTTTATTTTGCACTGGCTTAGAGATCAGTAAGCTTTGTTTGCGGACTAATTTACATTTTTTGTCTCTGTGTATTGTTTGATTGTACTAAATATCAACTGTAAGGGTATGGTGAGGCGAAAATCATACCTCAGAACTGCTCTTTGAAGACATTTTTAAACTTATCTTTTAATAGTAAAAAAGTAATACATATATATAAAAAGTATGGTATTTCTTTCAGGGACATACCTTCTCCCGCAGCATTTCAGATCATGTTATTCCGGACTTCTACTATATTTTCATATCAGACGATGGATGAATAAAATAGATGAAGTGATGCTCAAATGAGCCAAAGAGCTTAGTGTTACCTGACATTTTCCTTCTGAGGATCAGGGAAAACCCTTATCCATATAACTCACCCTAACAGAACCTCTTGAATGTGAGGTAGACATTCTACCACCATACTACTGAGGAGGGCAGCATACATAGTAAAGTGAATATTACATAAAATGTTTATCCCTATTGATGATGCAACCCTAATACGGTTGTAAGTACTCTATGACCCTGATCAAGTCATTTGTAGACATCAGTTCAAAACCAAATAACAAGTCATCTATTATGCATTTCAATACATCTATTGTACTTCTAAATGATACTAAAAAATACTTCTTATGATAATTATTAAAAGTACAATATATTGCTCTGTTTGTTTTAATAAAATATTACTTACTCAGCTGTGGATTTGGTAAAGGTATAGAGCACTGATGGCTTGAACTACCCGTGAGCAGTAATTCTGCTGCGGCTCGGAGATCATGATCTGGCATGCTCATAACTTCAACATGCCTGCAATAATGAAAAATAGCATCTGTATGACTAAAAGGTTCCTGGAATTTTATCTAAAAACCTCATTGTCTTCTTACCTCAAAAAAAAAAAAAAAAAAAAACATTAAACGTAAAATTTTAATGATTCCTAAATAATTTCCTGGACCAGTGTAATCTAATTGATTTTGTTACTTCCAAAGTGTATCCTCTTCCCAGGCTGTTTGTGATTTCCACATCTACTTATCTTTTACTTTTCTAAATAACCTTCATGACATTTGTCTCAATGTTTAATCTTCAACTATTTTACAGCTACAGATGTATTTAATTCATGTGTTTCTACATTGTTTCTTTCTCTACTATGTACAAAGCACATAGACAGTAAAAAAATAATAATTGTATTTTACCCAAAAATTAAACACCAAGATTTCACAGGAAATGTATGTTTTCAGAGGAGCTTGAGTTATAAAAAAAAAATTAAGAAAGAAATATAATTTCTCTACTTTGTACAATGTACATATATAGTAAGAGAGATTCCAGCTAAAAATTTTATTTCAAAGTTTCATCAAAAATATATTTTTGAGGTCTCTGAACACAAAAGCAGCATTTGTAGAGAGAGAGAGAGAATAACTCAGAAAGGAAAAGTTGTCATATACCATACATGATATTTAATTTCTGCATCTACTAAGGGAGTGACACAAAGATTTTGAAGTAAATCTTCCCAACCCCCCAACTACCTTTTACATGAAACATGTTTCAAAAATGTTATTTAAAAAAAATGGATGTAATAATTTACTTGATTTTTCTGGGAATATCCTCTGAGACCCTCTTCATCCTGGATAACCTTTGCATAACTAGTAAACCATAAGAAATAAAGAAATGCTTATTACACAAAAAATATAGATGTCAAAATACATAATTTGTCACATAATTTTTACTTTCTCTAACCCACATGTACAATGTACATAGTGCATAGAGGAGGTATTGTGTTCCACCCAAAAATTCAATGTCTATATTTCTCAGGAAATATATCTTTTGAAGTTCGTATTTATGTTTTAGTATCTTCCAAGGATGTGACAAAGATTTTCAAGAAAATCCCCCCCCCAACTACCCTTTACATGGAAAAAGTTATGAAAATCTTGATTTTCTCAAAATATCATACATCAAATTGTATATATGTATACATATATATAATGATTCTTGAATTTTCTGGGAATTGCTTCTGAAGATCTCTTTATCCTGGATGAATTTTGCTGACAAAAACTTGCCACACAAAAAATGTAAATCTCGTTAAAACACATAATTTATGTCATATACACTTTTTTTTAGAGAACTGGTCATTTCTGAGATATTACTTATTGGTTTCAGCTTTAAAATATTTATAGTTTTCTCAAACGAGACCATACAAAGTGAACCAAATAGCGATGAGCTTTTAATAAATTTGACTATTGCTTTGAGCTAATGTATTCCCTTATTTCCCTTCTACTTAAAAGGAAGCAAGTAATAAGACCAATTATGCTAATATTTATCTAGATTAGCATGATATAGATAAAAGAGTAATCTTTGGTAAAAATAGTTTGTATTTAGAACAGCTAGAGAAACCCGTGTGAATGGAACATATCAGATTTTTTTTAACTTTCTCTACACGTACTATGTACATAGTGTATAGAGAAGGTATTGTATTGCACCCAAAAATTTGATACCGAGATTTTACCAGAAATACATGTTTTGGGTCCCCCTGAATAAAAAAAAAAAATTTTGGAAAAAGGTCTGTGTGTGTGCGTGTGTGTCTGTGGACAGCATAGCTCAAAAACGAAAAGACTGTTAAATACCAAACTTGGTATTTAAGTTTGGTATCTTCCAAGGATGCGACACGAAGATTTTCAATAAAATCCCCCCATCCCAACTACCCTTTACATGGAACTTTTTTCAAAAATGTTGATTTTCTCAAAAATGGCTCTAACGATTTTGATTAAATTATTGTATATCAAAGATATTTACCTGACAAATAATATTTATATCTTGAATTTTCTGGGAATAGCCTCTGAAGACTACTTTATTCTGGATGAATTTTACATAACTGCTAAACCGTAATAAGTGGACAAAAACTTACCACACAAAAAATGTAGAGCACATTAAAACACAATTTATGTTATATAATTTTTTTTTCGAGGAGTTGATCAATTTTGAGATATTCCTTGTTTTGGGTTTCAGCTTTGAAAAACTTGTACTTTCTCATATAGGAATTTTTCAACTTGTGTCCATACAAACAAAGAAACTTCAGTCACATAGAAACCAGCTTTTGACTTCACTTCAACCTATGATACTC
The DNA here is from genome assembly GCA_030762935.1 of Hymenopus coronatus. Classification (NCBI taxonomy): domain Eukaryota; kingdom Metazoa; phylum Arthropoda; class Insecta; order Mantodea; family Hymenopodidae; genus Hymenopus; species Hymenopus coronatus. The sequence continues at coordinate 178,028,630 of CM060892.1, read as the reverse complement.
CCATATTTCGCTTCTACTTACAAGGAAGTAAGTAATAAGACTATTTCTGCTAACTTGTTCTCGATTAACATGAAGTAAATAGAAGAATAAGCTTAATAATTTGTTACACAAAAGTAGAGAAAGTCATGTGAATGAACACATCAGATTTTTTTTTTTAATATATATATTTAGGTAATCATTTTCAAGATATTCCTTGTTTTGGATTTCAACTTTCACATACATATAATTTTCTCAAATGGAAATTTGTTATTCATTTTTTCTTGCTGCTGGTCAAACAATGAGATATATTATGTTATAAAAGTAATTATGCAGATGTTTATCGTGGTTAACTCAAAGTAAATAGAAAAATAAACTCATTTAAGAAGCTTATTGAAAAATGGGCAGGGAATATCTTGTGAATGTACATCTAGCGCGCGGGTGTGTGTGTGTGTGTGTGTGAGTGTGTGTGTGCATGCGCGCGCGCACGTGCGTGCGTGTGGGGTGGGGGTGGGTGGGTGTTTTTTTTTGTTTTTTTTTAATCCTTTTATTAATTCACATGTTCCATTACATAGTGTAACATATTTGGTTTCCTTTTCCATATTATTAATTTTTATTACCATCACATAGTAGCCAGCTCTTAAATTATATGACTACAGCTTTAGCCTAAAGTGTTCTCTTATTTCCGTTGTACCCACCAGAAAACCATTTCTGCTAATGTTTACCTTGAAGTGTGAAGTAGATGCAAAAATAAACTTGTGTAAGAACAGGTTGTTTGCAGAATAGATAAAGTCCTCTGTAAGTAACATACATTTTTGCTATGCTGTGATGCTCACTCACATTCACTCCCACATTTGATCTTCAGAATTCTGTGGAAGGTAGACAATGATTCAAATTAAAACTTACCTCATTCCAGCCGAAAATCAAAACCAGTGTCTTTGAACTAAGAAACCAGAATGTGACCATGTAGGCAGACTGGGACATCAAAACATTTAACTGGGCACCAAAATTTTCATTGAAAATACTTATCCTCATGTATGATGATGGTTTTGGAGAAATAGTACTTGAGTATTAACAAGAAAATAGCCTATCTCAAAATCAAATGGCCACATAAATACAGAGCTACATACCTAACCCTGATTATATCTTCTAAGAATGTTAAGCAAAGATTTTCACAAAAGTCTTACCTTAGCAACAAGCATTGGTTAGAATACATGTTGCTATTGTTAAGTTTCTCAAAAATATCTCTAATGACTATGCTAAAATATCAAATGTACAGGATATTGACATTATAAAATGTAAATCATAATTTTCTGTGAAAAGCCTGTAAACTCCTCTGATTGGATTTTATATAATGGTAAACCATAAGGGGTAGACAAGTACAAATGATGAAACATACATGAAGTTTTTTGTAACATCAGCTTTTCAGAAATATTTATTTATGCTAAGCTATGCACAGGTGAATATGAAAGCATTCAACTCAAGCTGTTACCAGTCATAATCATGTTTTACACTACACTCAATTCCTTAATTCTAATTTATTATAATTTTGTGTCTTGTTCTTTGACTCTGGTTGCTGTCAATATCCATTTATTCTTCACTTTGTTCAAGGATCATCCTACCTTCTTACTTTATTTATGAAACATTTAATTACAGCAATATTTCTATCTTAAGCCATTTCTTATTGATGTAGGTACTTTTTTTCTCAAAATTTCATTACCTTTACATTTGAATATTGTATGTTCCACATATTCAGTACAGTTTGTGAAATACCCTTTTTTAAGCCAAAAACGTTTGTTGTATATTTCAGTTTTCTCAGGTTAAATCCACTGTATATCCTGCATGGTCATATGAAAAAGTGTGATTCTCTTCTATTCTTCTTTTTTTTCATATGAATTCATGACTATCAAATTTCAGCCTTAGATGCAAATGGCAGAATACACATATTTTATTTAACTAAATCTATATTATAATTTGAATAATTTCAAGTGATTTTTTTTTTTTTATGTTTAAAGCAAAACAGATAGAAAAACTACTTTTTATACATATGGATAAAGTTATATCTACATGATAAGTAGAGAACTTATGCAAGAGTATAACATCAGATTTTCTTCAACTCAGCTACAAATGTTTTATGACTCTGCTTTCCTACACACATTGGATAATCATGATTGAGGACCTAATTGATTTCAGACAATTTTACTGCATTTACGCATGCAAGATAAAAAAAAAAAAAAAAGCAAATGAACACTAATTGACCATAATAGTTGGCTATACTATGAAGCTCAGGACTTAAAGTATTATCCTTGCAAATAGACATGAGCAGTCCAAGTTGTGCAGTACAAGGCAGAGACTGGAAGCGATAGTCATGTGTATGTAAACACACAAAGATATCGGCTGCCCTGCGCATCATATTTACACTGCACTTGTCTACCTGCATGGATAATACTTATGACATTGTAAGTTGCCATTGGGTTATGTCATCTCAAACTAATTTGAGATCACCTTGTGGTTTACTAGGAAAAACACAAGTTGAGAAATTTAATGCTGTGCCAGCATGTTGACATGATAGCTCAGTGGTAGAGCAATCAACTAAAAACCGGGAGATCAGTGGTTCAAATCCCAACAATGGCATTAAATTTTTCAGTCTGACTCCACCTATCCAACTCCTGTAAAATTAATATTCAATGGCTAGAAACCAGACTCTTTTTATAGTTTAAATCTCCATAAAAAAAATAGATTTGTTTCATTATGTTGCGTATGAATGCACCTTGGCAATTTGATAAACTACTGCAGCTCTTTTCATGAATTAACCATTGAAAAATGCATAAGTACACCCATTATGGAAGTGATTTGGAGGAACAATTTAGCTGGTTTAATATTCTTTGTTGAACTTCTTCAAATCTCTTCAGTTGATGAAACATACATGTTTTATGTAAAGGATATTTTAAGATTGGGGGGGGGGGGGGGGGGGGCGGAGGGAGATTTCTGTGTTGCATCCTTGGAAGATGCTTAACTTAAATATCACATTTGGTGTTTAACAGACTTTTCATTTTTGAGCAATGTTGTTCATGTTTTCACACTTGTGTAAAAAGTTTTTTATTTATTCAGGGGTCCTCAGAACATGCATTTCTCATGCAATTTGGTATAAATGTTTTTAGTGAAATGTAAAACCTCCATCTATTATGTGTGTGGTATAGAAAGTAAAATTGAATAACCACCGCATTTGAGAAAAATTTAAGTAGGTTTTGGAAAACGTAAACCAAAAACAAGGAATATATCGAAAATGGTTACCTTTACACATATAGGATATATCTGATATAAACTGTGTACTTTAATAATTACTTTTTTACGCAGTAAGATTTTGTCTGTCTCTGTTCACCAGTTAAGCAAAAGTCATCCAGAAAATTCAAATATACAGTTTATTTGTTGCGTAAATATCTTTAAAGTACAGTCTAGATCTCCTCTCTAGTAAAAATTGTTAGAGCAATATTTGAGAAATTCAAAATTTTAAAAATTGTTTCCAAGTAAAGGATGGTTTGGGATGGGAGGAAAATTTCCTGAAAAAACTGCACAACAAAAAATATGCCAAAACTTGAAACTATGAAATATCTATGTTATTATGTGTGCTGAATTTGAAAATGCATTCCATTTTTTCATATCATGTAAGGCTTTTGTTCAATGACACAATTCCAGGCGTGGTTTGAATGTATGTAAACATAAATAATCGTGCAGGTAGATGGTAGTGAAAGTTATCGAATAACACATTTCCTGTTTACATTCTTTTTCAAATGTATATTCTTCCTGCATTGCTATTTGTAAAGAATATAATTCAGACAGTATAGTAACTTGCTATTATCGAGACTGATTATATATAAATAAGTGTGATAAACAGATCTTAGTTTATAAAACTCATTTTACAGCAACAATATCGCGGCAGCATGCAAATTCTAAAAAAGTATTTTGCTATGTGTGTGGTGAATACATTACAAAATCTCAAAGAGAAAATATTGATCCTACGATTAAGAAAGCATATGAATTGTACTTTAACTCTTAAGTGGATAAGGGCAAAAGTTTTACTCCTACATATTGTTGTAGCAGATGTTCTTGTAATTTGAGAGCTGGTTAAATAGCATTTGCCTTTCTATGCAGTTTGCTGTTCCTATGATATGGGCAGAACAGAAGGACCACCTTTTAGACTATTACTTCTATTTAACCATTTATCTGGCGTCTCCTCAAAACACAAACAAAGCATACTCTATCCAGATTTGCCCTCCGAGCGAAGGCTTATTATGCATAGCGATTCATTTCCTATTCTAACAGCACCTGGAAAATTGACCCCACAAGAGGAAGGATCGAGTTCTTCCAATGAGGCTGGTCCCACTACTTCTTTCAATCCCAAATCTGATTCTGAATCCGTGGAATCCAAAAAAACCCTAATTTCACAGACAATGCTAAATGATCTTGTCAGAGATTTAAATCAATCACAAGCCCAGTTTGAATTGTTAGCATCTAGACTGAAGGAATGATCTCTTACAACCGGGTACCAAAGTATCAATTTATCATAAGCGTTAACATAGCTTATCAACATATTTTTCTAAAAAACATGATCTTGTTTACTGTAATAATGTGAGGAAACTATGCAGAGAGCATATTCCTGATGAATGGCATTTATTTATCTACTCTCAAAGTCAAGTCTAAAAGGTGCATTGCTACACAATGGTAATATTTACCTCGGTATCAGTGTCTGACGGCATAAATATAAAAGAAATGTATGAAAACATGGATATCCTCCTAAAAGCAGTAAGTTATAATGACAATGAATGGCAAATATGTTGATTGTCTGGCAAAAGTTATTGGTCTATTAACCGAATTGCAACCAGGATATACAAAATGTTTTGTTTTTTTTGAGTAAGTGGAACTCTCGGAACAGCATTAATCATTACAAGGTGAAGGAGTGGCCTTTGAGACAAAGTTTAGAACCAAGCGAGAAAAATGAAAATTTCACTGACTCGTAGATTCTTAGAAAATGTTATTACCACCACTCCATATAAAGCTGGGCTTAATGAAGAATTTTGTTAAAGCAATGGACAGAAATGACAAATTCTTGCTATTTTTTGATTACATAAACATAGTGGATAAAGAAGGTATTACATTGCGCCCAAAAATTTGATACCAAGATTTCACTGGTAATATATGCTTTGAGTATTCCATCAGCATATGTAAAATTCTGCAAGTTCATTTAGTCGTGAAAAGGGTTTACTCTCATTGGATCCCACATAATTTCACACAACCTAATAGGATGCATGTAACAACTGGTGCCCACAAATGCTCAAGAAATACGATGGTGGGGCTTCAAAAGATATTTAAGATTGTAAGAAGCGACGAATCCTGGATCTATGCATATAAACCAGAATGCAAACAGCAGTCGACTGTATGGACGTTTCAAGATGAACCAAATCCAACAAAAGTTGTTTGCACTCGAAGCATTTTGAAACAAATGGTCGTCTGTTTTTTCAGAAAAACTGGACATATGGCAATAGTGCCTTTCGAGGAATGTAAAACAGGTAATTCTGAATGGTATACCTCCATTTGTTTGCCGAAAGTGGTGAAATGAGGAAAACAAACCAAGTGCTATTTGATCATTCATCATTACAGTGTGAGCACTCACACATCTGGTCTAACAATTGATATTTGAACACTCAAAAAATGGAATTGATGTCTCACCCGCCATACACTGATTTGACAAGCAATGACTTCTTTTTGTTTCCAAACATCAAGAATAAAATGCATTGGCAATGATTTTCGGCTGCAGAAAAAGCTGTTGATGCATTCGAAAAGCAGTTTTGGAGGTATGTCAAGCAGATTGGGAAAAATGCTATGAGAAATTGTACGAAGATGCAAAATGTATTGATCATAAAGGAGAATATTTTGGGAAACAATAAAGCAATTTCCAATTACAAATTACAATTTTTTTTTATTGTTAGGCTCAAAATATAAATAGTGGACTTTATATATGCAAACCAGTAAAAGAACAAATATTCCTATAATTACATTCTTTAAGAAATAGGGCTAAAAATGTTAAAAAAAAAACTGCAAAATATAATGTTGTGTATAAATTGTCAATTAAACTAACCTTGAACAGTATAAAATATAGCCAAGGTAGAAAAAACTGAGAGCAACACTGGCACATTTTATATGAGCTGTCTGTCTGTCTTTTTTTTTTTTTAGAGGGAAATCATTTCATGGCCACATTGAGAGTACTGATTCATCAAAAAAAAAAAAGGAATTTCATTAATAACAAAATATGTGCAGTATCTCTCAAAGGAAACTTGGAAAAATTCACTGAATTTCTGGCTACTTCACTTGATATACAGAACAACTTAATTTCCATATCAGCACAGTCAAGACCAACAAAATTAGAGGTTTCTTAGACACATTTTATTTCTCTGATATTAGAACAAAAGTCGCAACTGTCAGCAATGGGTCAATCCAGGGAACTATTGAAGAACAATTCATTGTTTTTATGGATGTTACACAGAAGGCAGATACAAAAGATAATTCACTTTTGCAACATCCTTTGAATACTTTGATTGTTTGAATTACAGCATTCACTCTCTTTTTCTCTAGCTTGTACCCTTTCTTTTTAATTTGTAGTTTCTCTAGCCTGCATGTACAATGTACATACTGGATAGATAAGGTAATTGTATTGCACCCAAAAATTCAACATCAAGATTTTACCAGAAATATATGTTTTGAGACCCCTGAATCCAATAAAATAATTTCTAGAAACATGTGTGTCTGTCTGTGGCAGCATTGCTGAAAAACTAAAAGTCTGTTAAATACAAAACTTGGTATTTAAGTTCAGTATCATTCAAGAATGCAACAGAAGATTTTCAAGTAAATCCACCCAACCCAAACAACCCTTTACATGGAACATTTTTCGAAAATGTTTATTTTCTCAAAAATGGCTCTAACTATTTTGATTATAATGTTACATATATATTTAAGATATTTTCATGACAAACGAAATGTACATTTTGAATTTTTTGGGAATAACCTCTGAACACCTTCTCATTCTGGATGACTTTTGTATAACTGGTAAAATGAAAGATATAAATATAAACCTACTGAACAAAGCATGTATCTCATTAAAAAAAAACAATTTATGTCATATACATTTTTTGTACAGTTAACCATTTTCAAGATATTCTGAGTTATTGGTTTCAGTTTTAAGGTTAACATATCTGACTATAGCTTTAGTGTGTGCATTCCTTTATTTCCCTTCAACTTCAAGGAAGCAAGTAATAAGATCAGTTCTTATCAGTTTTATTAAACTGAACTAAACAAATAAAACAGATAACTGAAGAAAACCGTAAACTTAAAGCAATTAAAAATTGTCTCTCAGAAAATGTATTTTACTCTATAGAGGAGTATAAAATGTTAAATTAAATAAGTTATGCTGTATGATGGTGACCCCTGTATTTTTTTTATAAAGTGTATATACTCATGTTATTATTTATACAATATGTTTAGTTTTGTAATCAATCTGACGATCCTTGTAAACTATGTATTACAAATGGAGATAATAAAGAAATAGAAATAGAAATTAAAGGGAACCAAACTCCAATTGTTCACATAGTGGCCAGCTTTTGACAATTGCTTAAGCCTAGTGATTTCTCTTATTTCCCTTCTGCTTAGGAACAAGCAAGTAATCATTTCTGCTTAAGTTTATCTTGATTAGTATGATGTATATAAAATAATATTTAATAAAGAAGGCTTTTATAGTATAGTTAGAGAAAATCATGTGTGTAGAATACATCAGATTTTTGTTGTAAAGTTAACCATTTCGAGATATTGGTTTCAATTTTAAAATATTTAAAACTTTTCTCAAATGGAAAATGAATCATCTTTCGTTTCATCTCCCTTTTGTTTTATTAAAGGGAATCGCACTCCAATTGCTCATATAGCAATAGCTTTTGACTATTGCTTAAGCCTAGTGATTTCCCTTATTTCCCTTCTGCTTAGAAACAAGCAAGTAATCATTTCTACTAAAGTTTACCTTGACTAGCATGGTGTAGATAAACAAATATTTTGTAAGAATGATTTGTTTGTAGAACAGTAGAGAAAGTCATGCGGATGGAAAACATCAGATTATTTTAAAAAGACTCTGAAGGACATACCGTAGTCCAAGTACCATGCTATGCTACTGATGTGTACATGGCTTAACTTTTGACACAGGGATCAAATATGCTCATTCCATTAAAAGTCTTGTATCTAAGGTGAGGCCTCAGATACTGCATATGACTGAAATTATCAATCAAAATATATTATCAGAATTAAAAGCATCCACTGAAGTCTTGGAAGCTAGTCTTATCAATATTTACAATCAATGTTACACTTGGTCCAATGAGTTAATTTAAATGGAGTTATTTAAGATTAACTAGTAAAAGATTGATTGTAATTCTCTCTTTGTCAATTAGAAGGTTACAAAATGTAGCATATTATTGTAGGCATAACTACAAAGGTGGCGGCACTGCACTTTTTGTTGCAAATAAAATAATAAGCCCAAAACCTAAAAAATGGATACAAAATAGGAGTTTAGATAAAGTCTGAGAAATATCAGGTATAGAAATAACCCTAAATAAAGAAAAATTAGTAATTATCTCTTGCTATGTCACCAAATAAATTTTTTGATATAATAATAAAAACTTTAGATAAACTGCATGGACAGAAAATATTACTCAGTAACATTAATATAAATAAAGACGAAAATAGCAGCAATTATAAAAAGCTGCTAGACATGACAAATGTGTTTGAATTAAGGCTCACAATTAATGAACCAACAGATATGACAGCTACTATTCTACACCATATTATTATAAACCTCCCCAACACTATGACAAATATAATAAAAAGTCACTTGTCTGATCATTATGCTCAGAGTATAGAAATTGACTGCTACACATCAAAACCTCAGAAATGCTATGTAAAAGCTAGAAATATAAATGAAGCAAGTGCCCTATTGTTTAATGAAACATGGGAAAAATAATTAAATGAGGCTGACATTCATGCTAAATGGGAAAAATTTTTTGCTACTTTTTTTGCTATCTTCAAACACCATTTTGATATTGCACGTCCTATAGCCACCAAGGAAGTGAGATATCCTAATAATAAACCCTGGATAAATCAAGATGTTATGCAAAGAAATTCTAAATTGATATTATGATGTATATAAAACCACAAAAGATGAAAAAAGTAAAGTTGCATTTCTTAGATATAAGAAGGAATACAAAAATATATTATAGAAAATAAAATCAAATTATATTAAAAGCATGCTAAGCAGTAGTAATGTTTTAGTCAAAAACTTTTGGAGCATTATTAACAATGAATGTGGGGAAAAGCAAAGGTGAATATAACAACATTCATCTAAATAAAGCCAGCTAACAATTGAGGATCCAATGGAAATTAACAATGCATTTAATCTCTATTTTTCAGAAAGTGTAAATCAGATAATATTAAATAAAGGTAGGAATAAGCATATCAATGCAAAACAAAGCTACTTAGTAATTCTATGTACCTTAAGGAAATAACAAAAGAAGAAGTACTTAAATCCATAAAAAAAAGAACTGAAGAATAAAAATTCTTCTGAGTTAGATGGTATTTCTAATACTATATTGAAGCAGTGCACCCCCTACATGAGCCTTTATTAAATTTGGTCAATTCTGTTATTAGGTCTGGTATATTCCCTGACTGTTCGAGAAATCAACAGCCATACCTAGATATAAAATGCTGATGTGTTCCATTCTCATGACTTTCTCTACATCTCTGCAAGAAAATGTTATTAAAAGGCTTATGTTTCTATTTACTTCATGATAATTGAGAGAAAAATTAGCAGAAATAGTCTTATTACTTGCTTCCTTGAAAGTAGAAGTGATATAAAGGGGTGTCATAAGTTAAAGTGGTAGTCAAAAGCTGGTTGCTATGTGACTGAAGTTCCTTTGATTGTATGGACAGTAGTTGACAGATTCCAGTATGAGAGAAGTGTCTTTCAAAGATGAAACTAATAACAAGGAATATCTCAAAAACTATCAGCTCCACGAAAAAAAAAAAAAAAAAAATATATATGTATATATATGACATAAATTGTGTGCTTTAACGTGCTCTGTATTTTTTTAATGATAAGTTTTTGTCCATCTCTTACAGTTTAGCAGTTATGCAAAATTCCATAAAATTCATCCAGAATAAAGGAGCCTTCAGAGGCTATTATCATAAAATTCAAGATATAGATTTTATTTGTCAGGTAAACATCTTTAATATAAGATATTTTAATCAAAATCGTTAGCCATTTTTTAGAAAATCAAAATTTTCGAAAAAAGCTCTACGTAAAGGGTAGTTGGGATGGGGGTATTTTCTTGAAAATCTTCATGTCGCATCCTTGGAAGATACCAAACTTAAATACCAAGTTTGGTTTTTAATGGACTTTCGTTTTTGAGCTATGCTGCTCACAGACACTCTCACACACACAGACAGACAGACAGACAGACACACACACACACACACACATACATACATTTTTCTAAAAATGCTTTTTTTGGATTCAGGGGGTCTCAAAACATATATTTCTGGTGAAATCTCGGTATCAAATTTTTGGGTCCATTACAATACCTTCTCTATAACTATAAGCATAGAACATGTACAGAAAGCAAAAATTATCAGGTTTCATTTAAAATTCGAAGATTGCCCCCCCCCCCCTATGCCCCATAAGGGTTCCAGTAGAAGTATTTCCATCTCCAATATGGAAGGTTCCTTGAAATTGCTCCTTGGAATTATTAACGTTTGTTTGTTTTTGTTTTGTTTTTTCTATTCGTTAAGAGTTTTAGTGTGCTATTCTGAATATCATTTTGCATGGGAGTATGTAATGCTGAGTATACCAAATTCTTTGTTTTCACAGCATGCATGTTACTTTGGTTACTTGTCGGATATACAGGCCAAGTTAAAAAAAAAATTATCTGTTCCATTCACGACTCTCTAGGTACTCTGAAAACAAATTATTATTACAAAAGATTATTCTTTTTTCTATTATATGCCAATGGAGATAAACATTAGCAGAGAAGATAAACAGAGAAATTTTATTACTTGCTTCCTTCTAAGCATAAGGGAAATATGGGAATACACTAGACTAAACCAATAGTCAAATCTCCTTAAGGCTGGTCGACATGTGAATAACTGAAATTCGGTTGGCTTTATATTGCCAATATAACAAAACAGAGACGTAATGAAAATAGACTCCATTTGAGAAAATTTGCGCAGTTTAAAACTGAAACTAATAACAAGGAGTATCTCAGAAAATGTCAATGATGCAATAAAACCCTAGATGACATAAATAATGTGTTTTAACGAGATCTACATTTTCTGTGTAGTAAGCTTTTTGTATTTCTTAAGCTTTACTTATTAGACAAAGTTCAGCAAAATTTATCCAGAAGCAATTTCCAGAAAATTTAAAATACAAATTTTGTTTCTGATGTAAATATGTTTAATATGCAATATTTTAATCAAATTCGTTGGAACCATTTTTGAAAAAAAAAAATTCAAAAGTTTTTCCATGTAAAAATAGTGTGGGGGGGGGAGGGTATTTTCTTGAAAATCTTTGTGTCACATCCTTGGAAGATACTAAATTTTAATACTTTGGTATTTAACAGTCTTTTAAGTTTTTGAGCTAAGGTGGCCCAGGTTAGATCTTAGGCGACCGCACATGGTATTTGTTGGTTGTCAAATGGTGCAAGAGCAAGTTTTCTCCGGGTTCTCCTGTTTCGTTCGCCAATGGCTGGTGAGAGAGCCATAGCTAATTTTTACATGGAAGCATTTGAACATCAGGCCTTAGATTCAGCAACTTTAAAGCCGGCTGCCTTCTACAGATACATGGACGACACCTTCATCATCTGGCCTCACGGGGAAGACACGCTACAGGACTTCTTGAACCATCTAAACAGTCAGCATCCAAACATCAAGTTTACTATGGAAATTGAACAGGAAGGGAAGTTACCATTCCTGGACATATTAATACGCCGAAAGCCCGATGGTTCCCTGGGCCATAGTGTGTACCGGAAGCCCACACATACCGATCTATATTAAACGCAAACAGTTGCCACCACCCAGCTCAACGAAACACAGTTCTATCGACGGTTGCACACAGAGCAATAGCCATCTCAGACAGTGAAAACCTCGCTAAAGAATTTCAGTATCTCAGAACCAGCCTAGAGAAAAATAGATATAGCAAGAGCAGCATCAACAAGGCACTAAAACGGGCCTCTGTCAGTACAAACTGTTCACAGCGTAATGCATCCCAGCTAGATGAGTCAAAAGACACGAAGAAACAACGTAAAGCCTACCTCCCATATACAGGTCATTTGTCTGGTAAACTGAGTAGAATTATGGGCAAATACAACAAGACTATACACAAGCCACCCAATAAAATTCGAAATATGTTAAGACAGGTCAAAGATTCCCTCGGCCTCAAGACTCCTGGGGTATACCGCAGTCCATGTGAATGTGGTAGAGCCTACATTGGACAGATGGGGAGAATGATTGAACAAATCTGCAAAGAGCATGAGAGCTACATCCGCCTGATGTACCCAGAAAAATCTGTTCTTGCAGAGCACTGCATCCAAGAAGGACACAGACCGAGACTGGGCGACACAACCACCATGTTTAAGTCTTCAAGCTATTGGGACCGCTCCATCAAAGAAGCCGTAGCTATTAAATACGAAGAAAATAACATCAACAGAGACAGTGGCTTGCAGGTGAATGGCATTTGGAGTTCGGTGCTCAGCAAACACTCACAAAGATTTGTGAAACTGCCAAAAGCTAGCCCTAGTTTTAATACAGGCTCACAACTGGCAGCGGGCCAATCAGAGCAGTCCGTCCCGGCAACGGAGACCATTGGTTCCTAGTCAACGCCTCCCATGCCAGACCCGGGCCAATCACAGAGCGGCATCTGGCCAGTCCCCCCCCCCAGCGGACTACTATATCTAAGACGAACCCGGAGACTCTACATCATTCCCTGAAGATGAGAGCGACGTTAGCTCTTGAAAGCTTGGAAATTATTCCAGAATTCACCTGGCTGATAGCCCGAGAAAAGTTATATTCATACCGCCGCCAGGAAAGCTTCAAGTCATGGTTCATAATATAAATTGTGTGTTTTAAAGTGCTCTAAATTTTTTGTGTGGTAAGTTTTTCTCCATCTCTTGCAGTTAAGCAAAATTCCGTAAAGTTCATCCAGAACAAAGTAGTCTTCATAGGCTATTCCCAGAAAATTAAAGATATACATTTTATTTGTGAAGTAAATATCTTTAATATATGTTATTTTAATCAAAATTATTAGAACCATTTTTGAGAAAATCAAAATCTTCGAAAAGGTTCCATGTAAAGGGTAGTTTGAGATGGGGGGATTTTTCTCAAAATCTTTGTGTCACATCCCTGGAAGATACTAAACTTAAATACCACGTTTAGTATTTTACCGACTTTTCGTTTTTGAGTTATCGCATGCACGCGGAAGTATAAAACCAAACCTACTGTTGCAGCTCATGAACTGTATAATCAAGTCCCTGCTTATCTGAAAAATGTTAATGATTTTAAGATATTCAAGAAAGATTTAAAGAAATTTTGTACTGAAAGATGTTATTATTCAATAGATTTTAACTGATACTGACAAAATAAATAGTATTTATATAATACAAGTGGTAAATAAAAAATAAAAGAATTTGAGTCGGTTTTTACAATGCAAACATCACTTATTTTTACTTACTGGGGACCGGTTTTGGGTAACACTTATTCCCATTTTCAACCCTTAATTCCAGTCCCCAGTAAGTAAAAATAAGTGATGTTTGTGTTACAAAAACAGACTCAAATTCTTTTATTTTTTATTTAATCACATCACTGTCACAAGCTTCTATGCACATTTGCAAGTTTTGAATACAAGTGGTATTTATGTAATACAGTAAGTAATTATAAATGCTGTTTTATATATATTAAATTGTATATGTTATTGTACATATTTAACCTGACGATGCTGATTTCATATACCCAAGGTTCCATCCCGGCAGAGGACAATGTAAAAAACCTTAGCATGGTTTCCTTCGGAAGGGAAGTAAAGCCGTCGGTGCCATGTCATAGATTTATGGCACGTAAAAGAATCTCAAGCCTGGATTTTCACGCCCAATTTAGAATGGAATGCTGAGAACCACAGTAGTTAAGGAGTGTCCTTAAATAACAGACCATTTCCATTTCTGATGATGCTTTGAATATGGTGGTATTTTTTTAAGCAGATAATAAATGAATGAAATATATATAATAAAAATGGTACAGTGGTATTAGCATGTCTGCTTAACATTTAAGAGGTTCGATCCGAGCTCAAATCTCAGGATGAGTTACCTGATTTGGGGAGAGGGGGGGTTCCCTTATCAAAGCAATTGTCAGTAAGACTAAGATCTATGGACCCTAAGTTCATTTGAGTATTATTTCACCCATTTCATCCATATATCGTTCAATATGACTTTCCAGGTTAAAGAACATTAAACTATCCTCCCCCTCCCCCAAAAAATACATAAAAATAATGGCTTAATATAGAACTTTGTGGGACACCATAGTTAGAAATTTAAAATCAGACTTGTCAATTTCTACCAATTGGGGCCTATTTCTAAAATATCTATCAAATCATACATTTGCTATTCTTCTTATGAGATAGCAGTCAAGTTTTTGCAAGAGAATGTCATGGTCTACAGTAAAAAAGACTTCAATGATTAATGCTATTGCATGTTCTTTTTTTATTTGACACCTAGAATAGTTTCTAAGAGGGAAAAAGGGCACAATTTATTAATTTTGCTTCTGGGACTAAAACTGCATGTTCTAGATCATTTTGTAGCTATCTGGAAGTGTATTAATCTTTTATACACAATCTTATCAATAATATTAGAGAATACTAAGAGTAGAAACACAGACCCAGCATTTTCAATCCATATTCTTTCCCCCTTTTTAAAAATTGGACTAATTTTTGTTATTTTAAGGACTTCAGCAAAGCAACAAGTTATAGTAAATAAATTACAAATATCCATAAGAGGCTTTACAAAATAATTTTCACAATACTTTACAACTGAATCAGGATATTGTCATAACCACTCCAGGTTCTGCTTTTTAGGAAGTTGCGATCACCTTTTTTATTTCCTCTTTAGATGTGGGATTAAGTAAATAAAAGTATACTACTAATTATCTGGTAAACAATTACATTAGCTGCTTGAAGGGGAACTAATTGTGTTTAATTTTTTGGCTACAGTTGTAAAATAATTGTTGAAAAAGACAGCTACTTTTTGAGGATGTACAGAACATTTGTTACAAAACTTGGCTGACAGGAGTATGACCCGTGAGCTTCACTGCATTTCTCTGCATGTGCATCCTACATCCATTCTTTCATCACTCACACATGCGTCAGTCTTACTTCTGTTCTAGTCCAGTTCACAAGTGAAAAACATTAGGAATATTTAGAAGTGTTGAGTTTTGTTTGAAGCTTTCAAAATGCAGTATACAGTACCTCAATGAGTGCTATGTACAATATGGATGTGCTTACATCATCTTAGGGAAGTTATGTGGCAATTTGAAACTAAATTTCCTGGTGTGCATGTTCTGAGTAGAGAGGTTGTTTGTTTGCTTGTAGATAAATTCAGGGAAATGGGATCATTTTGTGATAGAAAAAGAAAGGTTAATAGGTATTTGTTTACAGAGTAGAAATTAGACAAAATCTGAGAAAGTTATAATAGTCACTCGAAAATTTAAGGGGCCTTACATAAGAAACTATATTTCAAAAGCTTCAGTATGTAAAGCAATAAAACTTTTAAAACTCAAACCATACAAAGTTACTGTTCAGGAATTGCTAGCACATGATTCCCTGAGTTGGGCAGATTTCTGAAACTGGATTTTAAGGAATGTTAAAAATGGAACAATTGATCCACAATTTATACTGTTCAGTGATGATGATTTACATGGTCATGTGTCATCACAACACAACCAATATTATGCTGCAGACAAACCCAATTTTGTTTTGAAACTCCCTTGCAAGATCAAACAATCACGGTATGGTGCGCAAAAAATGGATACTTAATTATACGGCCTATTTTTTATGTGTACCATAAATGCAGAAAGATATGAAATAATATACTGGCACCATGTTTCGAACAGCTGATGGTCATTGAATGTCGGTCTGGATATTTCCAGCAGGATTCTGACACTGAGCATACACCTGATGAATCATTACAGTTTACTGCAGACATTTTTGAGGTTAGAATCATTGGTAAGGGTTTATGACCCACTTCTCCCCTGATCTTATGCATGCAATTTTTATTTATGGGGAAGCTTGAAAAATGAAGTACACAAAACTAATCCCCACATATTAGAAGAATAACACAAAATATCAGGACAGAAATTAATGCTTTTTCGGAATCTGAGCTAATGCATGTGAATGAAAATTTCCTCAGAAGATGCCATATATGTATTGATGTAGATGGACAGATTTCCATCACCTCCTGTGATAAGATATGTTTTGTGTTTATTTAAATAATTGTTAATGTGTGCAGACTGGGTGACGGGTCCTGCAACTGCCAGCCAAATGACAGTACATGACAGGGAGACGGACCATGCACCTGTCGGCTAAGCTTTGTAGCATACTTACTGTTATTACAGTAAATGATGGTTATACTACTTGGTATTATTTCAATATGTGGGTACGTTTGTTATTCTATCATTAGAGTCTCTTTGTGGTTACTTACTGGTTGTTTAAAAACGTTTAGGGCCTTAAGCTACAAAGTGTAGTCCAAGGTGGAGGGCCCTAAGCCGCAAAGCGTAACCGAGTGATATTCTTTATAATAGAGGAGTATAGCAGTTGTGGCCAAATACCATTACTGCAGAAGGACTTAGCCTTGGTGTGTGTGTGTGTGTGTGTGTGTGTGTGTGTGTGTGTGTGTGTGTGTGTGTGCGTGCATGTTTGTATGTGTGTCCTAAAACCATCATAAAGCTTTACCAGGATCTTCTCTTGTCATCACTGACTATTGAATGCTTATATCCTTGTAAAATTTGGCCCCTAATGGATTAACCCTAGAATCATAAACACTTGTGGTCAGATGAATTAGACAATTAGGTAGTTTATGTTAAATTACATCAATTTGTATTCCAAAGATCTTTTGCCCTGACAAGAAGATCTGAAACATGTCTACAGGTAAGATTATTCTGCATCCTCCTTATAGTCACAAAGAGAAAGAGAGAGAGAGAGAGAGAGAGAGAGAGAGAGAGAGAGAGAGTGTGTGTGTGAATTTCAACATGATAGATAGCCTGATGGCTAAATGTTCCTTTATAACTAAAGCGCACAAAAAAAACATGTTCCCATGCTACACAATTGGTATTTACAAAATTACTCACAGCAATAAGAATATTAATTATATTAGATTATTAAAGTGAGTTTGTTTTATTCTTTCATGTCTGGTTTCAGAATTACGTGAATTAATTAGTTTTAATATTTCTTTGCTGAGCTCCAGAGTTTAATAGCACAAATTTTCATTTGTATGTTCAAGTGTGCATTGACAGTTAAGCAGGTATGATCCAATATAGACCTAATGGAAAGGAAACTACATGGAGTTCATATGAAGTGGCTGAACTTTTGAACATTTGTTTCTAATGAAAATTGTGAAAACATTCTCTAGGATGCATTTTATTAAATATAATTTGCCAGATGGTTCTTGACGGTCTCTGTGTTTAAACAGCTTAAGAAAGTAGATTATGAAGAAATGAAACCATTGGTAAAATATTTCAAGGAGCTTTGAAATTGAAATGTTAGTGTACAGATACTTGAAAACGAGGACTTTACATCTGTATCATATTTGTATAAGCTCTGATTGGGCTCACATGCAATCGCATGTATCATTATCGCTGCCTATAAACTGATAAGAACCAAAAAACTGTATTTCCTCCGCAGGCTACTTACCCATGACATTATTAAAAGTATTTTTCTCATGTCAAATTAGGTTCTGTTGACTGTCAGGATGCCATTATCTATTTTTGTTAAAACTACAAACTGTGCGACTACAAGCTAAACTCTAACGCCGGATTAATTATACAGACAAAGATTACAACTTTAATGTTACTTTGATAATGGGAGGCATTTCTCTAAACGATTAAGTAAAAAATCTAACTTCTATGACTATTAAACCTAAACATCTGCCAGAAACAAATATAGAAATGCGCAAGTAGTGAGAATATCAAAGTGTTTTGAGAACACTGTTTACGACCGTGTTTTGTTCATTTGCAGCGCCAAGTTAATAGCATTGGTGAGGCGAAAGGAGACACAATGCTTGACAGATAAAGGCTGTTACAATGGATTTACAGTGGAATATTATGTGCAGTATAAGGATTCTAAGCTGAATCCAGAATACGCTCTGAATGAAAACTTCAGAAAATATGCTTTATCAGTTAAAGATTGCCAATCTAGAAGAGTGACTGAAGTACCTACTTTTGACGAGCAAAGGTCTTGATAGGAGTCTGACAATCGATTAAATTAGCGCAGCGATTAGAACGTTTATCAAATGTAATACGAAAGAAAGTCATCTCATACGAGAATATATCGGTGCACATAACTAGTCACAAATATAGAATCGCATAAGACAAAATATTTTTAAACGTATACAAAATGTCAGGAATTCGTCAGCTACCGCAAGCAAAATATGAGCTGCTTACTGAAAACAAAAGGTACTCGTGATGTTTATTAATTTTATTTTTTATTATGGGGTTTCTCCGATACTTGACACCGCTTATGCTTGGAACAGCTGCGCAGATCCTCCTACACTTTGATGCTATTCTGCGCTTGCGGCCGAACTGCAGCTTAGGGACCTCAGATAGGGTTGAACTTAATGCTGAAAGGGGTGGTGTCAAGTATGGGAGAATGTCTATATTTATATATAGGTTGGCTCAATAACTGACTAGGTGAAAAAATAGTTTATTTTTACCCCTCCTGGATCAAAATAACACATTAATATTGGAATAAATTAAATGACTTATAGTCACCATCAACAGCATTAATGCCAGTTGACTTGTGTCATTTCATCCACACTCCCAGAAATATAAAAATTAATGTACACTGGGATTACACATCAGTTACTAAACATTCTAGAAAGTTGCTAGGTTTTAGTTTATCCATTAGCCACATAGATTATATCAGACAATGAATAGGTGAATTAACGTTCAAATGAGCATAGGCCTATTCAACTGTCACATGCAAGGTGGTCATATAGATTTTTTCTCTTTCTTCTTCTCTCCATGAAATAGAGCCATACCACTTCTTAGGTTTCAAAATTGGAAACGGGAAAGTTAGAATTTCTGAATTTTATTTTGTACAAATCATACATAACTTGTGCTGTCCTCTGAACTTGGGACCCGAGGACTTCTTGCCATTGAAGAGCCCTCTACATGTTTTTCAAACAATTACAAACTAGCAAATGCTGTATGCCCCTTCCCTTTGTGTTTGCTGCTTTGTTGTGAATTTGTTTTCCCCTTTTCTGCTTCTCTTTTTACTTTCTCCAGCTTGTATGTATATATATAATATATTTTGAGGTCCTCTGAGTCCAAAAATTTAGAAAAAGATTGCTTTTTTTTTTTTTTTTTTTTTTTTTTTTTTGCATGTGCGTGTGTGGGCAGCATAAATCAAAAATGCAAAACTATTAAATACCAAACTTATTTATGTTTAGTATCTTCCAAGAATGTGACACAAAGATTTTCAGGTAAATACCCCCCTCCCCAAACTACCCTTTACATGGAAAAATGTTTGAAAATTTTACAAAAATGGCTAACGATTTTGATTAAAATACTGTATTTATATATATTCATAACTCATCTATTCCATAGTGACCGGTGTGACATTCAGAGAAATGTATTTATCTAACTATATTTCTTTCATCAATACTATTCCATTTGAACTCATCAAAATTTGTTGGGTTTTATTACTGTATATATAAGATTTAACAGTACTGTTTGTATCTTTTTTTTTGCATTTACACTTCAGAGTGACAAGATGGTTTTTATTACTTTGACAGGTGTGACTATGATCTGACAGAGGTTTATGACTATTTTTAGAGGTTCTGAATATTCTATGAAAGTACCAGTCTTACCAGCTCTACCTATTTTTTTAAAGCTGAGAGAGTAAAAACAAAGATGAAAACAAAAAAAGATTTTAGACAAATATTTATTTTGTATACAGTAAAAATAAATTACTCTTGTGACAGGTGTGACTTCAAATGTGACGGGTGTGACACTGTCCACTTCATTACAATCTAATCCAGAAAAAAAACAATTCTTATGAATTTAGCTACATAACACAGTAGGACTATAAGATATTTAAAAAAAAAAGAGTTAAATTAATAATATAGGCTGTGACTTCAACATGAACTTGTGGATATGACAAAATCTTGACATACTTTGGATATAAATAACACTGATCTTTAACACTATTCTGAATCAAACTACTCAAATTTAAATTGGCCCTTATTGTTAACTAGAACTGGGGCAGAAACCCTTTTAATGACAATAGAAAAATCTTCGATTGATATGTCAATTTCATCTGCCTCTGGCCAATGTTATCAGTTTCTGCCAGAAACTGTCATTGTGATGCATGTACTTTCCATGTCAATACCAATGATCTCAGCATAATAAAGAATATGCTTATTTGGCTGGGATTTGCTGCATCTTTGTGGTTCCACTTAACAAACTTGTACAAAGTCATTCAATAAAATATCTTGGATAGTGAAGTCCTTTTTATTGGCCACTGTAATCAAATGTTGCGTTGCAGGCACTGATTTATCACAGACCTTGACAGATTCCAATGCAGACTTGGCTGTTCTCCCCACCAGGAGATGGCTGCAGTCTCCTCCTGAAAGTGATGGTTTGACTGTAACATAGGGATTGAAAGCCTATCTTCCCATCTCTTTTCCAGCATTGGTCTATACATGCTGATCTCGTCAGATGGAACATACAGTGTTTTAATTTCCATTTCTTTCTGAGACACAGTTACAGAAGTCAAGAGCGGAGTTAGTAACAATATTCCTTGCCTTCACCTGGATGAAAGCTTTATGCTTAATAGTGCCTCTATGCTATCAACAGCCCCTTTACCAAGTGATGTGGCAAAGAAATTCCACTCTCCTGTGACACCAAAGTCTTTATTCATAAAACACAAATTTGGTAGCGTATATCGGTTCTTAAATTGTGCAGCACACCCATAAGAAAATATGAAAACTTTTTCCAACATAGAATACTCACTTTTCAACTTAGCAAGAATAGCTTTCAGGAAAACCAAAACAGCTACCTTATAATGAAAAAGTTCATCACTTATAACCACCATTGACCTTTTTGCATCTTACAGCCAGGCATAGCTAGTGAACACTGATACTTATATATGACTCCAGTGTGCCCTTGATATCTCATCCTGATAGTGACTCGTAGTTTTCTGCAAAGTCAACTTTAAGTACACATTTATTTTGCTGTAAGGCTTCCTTTTTCTCTTTAAAATAATTAGACTAAATACTTTTAACCAAGTAATGAACTTTCATATATACCAATTAGCTCTTGAGTTCATTAATGGCTTCAATCAATGATCCATTGACTTCAACCACTTTGGGGAATCCGTCTACTTCATTTCATTGCTTCCAAATCAAAAAAGAGTTTAGATTCACAGCTTCATCTCATAATGAAATCTTAATACTAGTTTCACATTCCAAGCAGAGTCCAGTCATGCATTTTTCATCACCAAGATTACAACATAACTTTGATTGGAGATTCACACATGTTTCAGGGAATTCTGGAACTAAGGATCTCACTGCTTGGATCAGGAAGTGAAAATTAGTATGATACTTGCATATATTACAAGGACTCTCCTTTACTGGTATAACAAATTCAGGACGAAGATCATAAAATTTTGATTTCTTAATGTCAGCAGAATTATTTGTGTTTGAAGGATCATTTTCATTTTTGAACAATTGGTATGCTTCACTAATGTCATGCACATGTGACTTTTTACTTTCTCTATGCACACTATGTACATAGTGTATAGAGAAGGTATTGTATTCCACCCAAAAATTTGATACCAAATTTCACTGGAAATAAATGTTTTGGGTCCCCCTGAATCCAAAAAAAAAAGCATTTTTACAAAAAAGGTCCATGTGTGGGT
The DNA here is from genome assembly GCA_030762935.1 of Hymenopus coronatus. Classification (NCBI taxonomy): domain Eukaryota; kingdom Metazoa; phylum Arthropoda; class Insecta; order Mantodea; family Hymenopodidae; genus Hymenopus; species Hymenopus coronatus. The sequence goes on along the minus strand of CM060892.1, from coordinate 178,006,402 downwards.
GTGCGCATGCATGGGTGGACAGCATAGCTCATAAACGAAAAGACAGTTAAATACCAAAGTTGGTATTTAAGTTTGGCATCTTCCAAGGATGCGACATGAAGATTTTCAAGAAAATCCCTCCACCCCCAACTACCCTTTACATGGAACATTTTTCGAAAATTTTTATTTTCTTAAAAATGGCTCTAATGATTTTGATTAAAATGTCAAATATTAAAGATGTTTATCTGACAAATAAAATGTATATCTTGAATTTTCTGGAAATAGCCTCTGAAGAGTGCTGTATTCTGGATCAATTTTACAGAATTTTGCATAACTGCTAAGAGATGGACAAAAACTTAATGCACAACAAATGTAGAGCATATTAAAACACACATTTTATGTCATATACATTTTGTTTTGTGGAGTTGATCGGTTTTTAGATATTCCTTGTTTTTTGTTTCAGCTTTGAAAAGCTTATATTTTTCTCATTCAGAATTTGTCAACTCCTGTCCATACAAACAAAGGAACTTCAGTCACATAGTAACCAGCTTTTGACTATCACTTTAACCTATGGTACTCCCTTATTTGCCTTCTACTTGCAAGGAAGCAAGTAATAAGACTTTTTCTAAATTAGCAGGAAGTAAATAGAAGAATAAGCTTTTTAACTATAATTTGTCGCAGAGATGTAGAGAAAGTCATGTGAATGGAACACATCAGATTTTTGTAATGTATGTATGTCTTTATTCACCGTTGGAAATTTTACAATTTCATGCTTTTGTCAGGAATACAATATTATATAGAAGACAACTTAATAGTTGCTATATACATTATGAAAATCATTAAGTAAATTAGTATAAGAAATATCACAAGACATCTATATATATATATATATACAATAAATGTGGTGATTAAGGACATAAATATTTCTACAATAGCACAAAAAAAAAAAAAAAAAAAAAATACACACAATCAGTTTTAAGCATTATTGAGAACATAATTAATCTACAATTTATATTTGCAGATTTCAAATTAATCAGATTAGTGTCTAAAATAATCAAAAAACTCTTGCACGCTATAAAAACTCTGCTCAATTAAAACTGTTTTTACTTCTTTCCTAAACTTTCTATAGTCACTGTTATTAATTTTATTTGTTATTTGGTTGTACATTTGTATGCCCTTGTGCAGTATAGAATTTACCGTTTTGGTTCTGGCAGTCTGTATGTTTATTTTGTTACTGTTTCTGGTACTATGTTTATGAACAGCGTTGTTTGTACTAAATAAATATGTATTGTTCCTTATACAGACAGTTTCAAAAATATAAATACTAGATAGTGTAAGAATATTATTTTGTTGAAAGTGTGGTTTACATGATGTTCTATGCAAATTTAACATTAACCTAAGTATTTTTTTTTTTTTTTGCATTACAAATAGTGTGTTCATTTCAAGTGTGGACCCCCAAATAAATATACCATATGCAAGTGCAGTTTTCACATAGGAGAAGTAAATTATTTTTAGTGTTTGCAGGTTACTAATGTTTTTAAGACATATATTATATAATGGGCTCTATTTATTCTGGATGTGACATTTTTTATATGACTTTTCCAGTGTAAGTGTTGATCAATTAATATTCTAAGAAATTTTGCTTCAGCAACATACTGTATGGTTTCTTTACTACAATTTTTGGTCCTATTATTTTATTACTTTTATTGGAGTGCATGCTATGCATACATTGCGACTTTTTTCCCTTTAGTACTAGTTTATTTGCTACTAACCATTTCTCCATACTTAACATTGTATTATCTGCTTGAATTTGTAGCTCAGTGGAATTACTGCCTCTGAGAATAAAATTAGTATCATCTGCATATAGTACAGTCTCGACATATGGTGTGTGAGCAGGAAGATCATTGATGTATACTAAAAAAAGTAAAGGGCCAAGATTCGAGCCTTGAGGAACACCATGTCTTTATATCTGAGTTTGAAGTTATTGTATCATTAGTTACTACAGTAAATTGTTATCTGTCAGTTAGATAAGACTTCAACCACTCATAAGCTATCCCACGCACTCCATAGGCTTCCAGTTTTGTCTGTAATATATTATAGTCAACTAAATCAAAGGCTTTACTCAGGTCCATAAATATACCAACTGTTGTATCATTTACATCAATTCTCTCCAATGTTCCCTAGGTGAATGCATAAAAGGTATTTAATACAGATTTGTTTTTTCAAAAGAAATGAAAAAAAAATGAAATTGCCTGTTATTTATGGACGTTCTTTAACTGCTTTGGTTCTCAGCGTCCCATTCTATATTGGGCGTGAAAGATCGCTTAATTTTGCTCAGAGGCCTCTCTTATCAGGCTTGAGGTTCTTTTACATGCCGTAAATCTACGACACGGGACCCACAGCTTTACTTCCCTTCCGAAGGAAGCCATGCTAAGGATTTTTACCCCCGAAAAAATCCATCGTCCTCCGCCGGGTTTGAACCCGCGACCTTGGGTATATGAAGTTAGCATGGTAACCATTACACCACGGAGGGCAACTTTTTTTTTCAAAAGCCATTTTGTTTATCACTAAATACATACTTTTCCGGGAAGGGTGCAATTATATTGTACATAACTGATTCCATAATTTTAGAAAAAGCTGATTGAATGGCAATGGGCCTATAATTATCAACCATATTTACACTGTCTTTTTTATATATAGGAACAATTTTTGCCAGTTTCATCTTATCTGGAAATATCCCAGATAACAGGGAACTATTACATATTTCTTGTATGGGATTTAATATACTGTCCTTACATGACTTAATTACACACTCGGGTATCTCATCAAATCCTGCTGAAAAGTTCTTCTTTGAATTAATTATTTTTCTTAGCTCATCTGTAGTGACTGGCTTTAAAAAAATAGATTTTTCATTTCTTTTTAATTCAGCATATGAATTACAATTATTTGAGTGTGGAATTGTTACTTTATCAGCAATATTGATGAAATGGTCATTGTAAATATTGGCTGGATTTTCAACAACATCATTAGTTATCTTCAATGAGATTTTTTTAATATCATGGGATACTTTATTAATGGCAGTTTCTTTTTTTATTAAGTTCCACAGTGTCCTAGTTTTGTTTGTTGACTTACTGATACATGCATCAATATAAAGTTTTAATCCTTTCCCGTTTACCAGAAACTTTGTCTTTTACAGACTTGAAGTCCCTTTTTCCAGGATCTTGATTACTAATGTCATCCCTACAATAGAAGTTGAATACTCTATCCTTCACTTCTTAAGATATCTGATTAGTACCATATTTCTTCCCTTTCAATAATATCTTTTCTGCATCAGGAAAGACATCTATCATCAGCTTTCTTGTTGGCACTTTTTGGTAGTGATTTTAGTCATTGAGACAGCCTTCCCCAAAGACTGAGAACACTTATAAGAGCCTAATGAAGATGGTGTACATTATGATGGTGGTTCAGAATTTTCAACAGCCAATTGTTTCCTCAAACGACATTGTTTCTGTCTTTGTCTATCATGTAGTCTTTTCAGCTTCAGCCTTTGCTTGTTTTTGCCTAGTTCTTGTTTTTTATTTTCACATCTAATTTTATGCTCTTTCCACTTTGCTTCATCTTGTTTGAGTTTTTCACAAGATAATCTCTTTCTCTTCAATGCTGTTTTAGCCATCACCAGAAAAAAAAATAGCTTTAACAAGCTGATTGCAAAGTTAAAGATAAAATTTGTGAATTGAATCTCTGTGTGTGTGTGGGTGTGGGTGCGGGTGCGTGCGCGTGCGTGTGCATATAACAATTTTTTATTTAGCTTACACAGTCTACACTCTATAGGAAAGGAATGTGTATTTCAATACAACACCCTTCATGAATAAGGTGATCTTAAAAAACAAACTTTCATAATTCCTACTGTTATAGTTACAGAGATACAAATAAAAAAAGGTCTGCTTTTGATGAGAGACACACCCGTCACTTCACAACTGTCACATCCGTCACATTCAAATTTAGGTGCATTTATAACAAGTTTTAAGTAATATTCTTGGTACATGTTCATCATACACATAACCTAACTTCCACGATGTTTCTGTTTTGTACCATAGATATAAGTGTTTTTGTGTAAATAAATGCATGATTTTAGTGACGTGTGTGACAAGTGTATACTCAGAGTTGAATTATATAATTAAGTGTACTTTCATAAATAATCAAAGTTTAATGACAGTAATTTCTTCAATTCAGTATCCTTTTGGAGCCAAAACAGCACAAACAGGAAATCAGCTGATTCAATCACTAAAACACCAGCATACCCAACTTGGCCAAATTTAGATATTAATTTGTTACAAGATACTGTTTTTTAAACACCATTACTATATTGAAATCAAAAATAAATTTTATATTGATTAATGTTTTTAAATTCTTTAGCATTTACCCTTTAATTTGATGTATCAGAAGTATAGCTTAGAAAAAAATATGAATTGGCCAAATATGTCAGCTTTCACATTGAATGGATGAACTGGCATAACAGATCTGGACATATGAAAATCTTAATGAGAGCTAGGAAGCAAATTATCTGTTGCTACCAGATAAGTAGTTCACCAGTCGACTTAATTCTCTAATGTCACTCATTACTAATGCACATGCAACATTTTCTGACTGCAGCTTTTGTAATCTTCTCTTTGCCATCTTTCTCTTGTGTTAATGACAGTATGTTTTGATTGTTCACCCCACAAATTAGCATCAGCTAGTGTTTGATTGCCCTTTGGTCTTCCTGTCAGTGTTTGGTCTGTCTCTTGCTCTCTCCCTGTCTCTCTAGCCATCAGTGTTTCAAACTGATTCGTTAGATTCCATATAAAGGCCCATATCCCTTGCACTCTTGCCTTCTTCATTTGTTAAATTAATTTCTTCTTCAAAATATGTTATTCCACCAATAAACTCATATTTATAAAGGCCTTTGTTCCCTTTAACAGTTTTGTCCGCTTCAAAACTTCATACGCAAAGTGAACAAAAGTAAATCACAAACCTATTATTCTTGTCCTCTCAATCTTCCCACTTTAAAGATTTTAACAGTCTCCCATCCTGTTAACCTTTCCAAGTTTTCCTTCTAGGATCTTTTTGACCTCCTGTATGGGCCCTTACTCCATTCCAGTGTTTTCTCAATTTTCTGTACCCTTGGAATATGGAAAATGGTGTTAAATTTTCAGCGGAAAAACATGATATCACAATTTTTGGTGTCGTAAGGAGTTTTCTGCTCCCTGTCTTTCTCTTGGTGGAGTAGAACTGCCATTTGTTGAGGAAGCTAAAGTTCTTGGTTTAATATTTGATCATAAGTTCTGTTGGGGGCTTCATATTCTCTACCTTTGTGTGCGCTGTGCTTGTTCGATGCGTCCTTAGTGGCACTTCATGGAGTGCTCCTCGCAAACTGATGCTATGACTCTACCAGTGGTTAATACATTCAAAACTTGATTATGATTCCATTGTCTTTGCTTCTGCTAGTCCCTCTATTTTGCGTAAACTGGATCCTGTGCATCATCATGGGCTTCGGTTATCTTTAGGAGCTTTTCGCACTAGCCCCCACCTGTAGCCTATACACGAAATCTGGCAAACCATCCCTTTGAGTGTGCCGAAACATTCTTCTCTGTAATTATGCCTCTACCTTATGCGCCATGCCTGCTCACCAACCTATACTTCTTTCTTTGGTGCCAATATGATTTTCGCTATCTCCAAAGTCCAACAGCGCTGCTTCCTGCAGGAAGTAGATTTCGGAACTTATTGTTGAAGTTAGACATAGTACTTCCCTGTTTCTTTCTTAGGAAATACCATCACTTTCCACCATGGCTGCGACAACCACTTCTGTATTCTCTTGCTTTGCTTCTATTGCTGAAGGACACCACTGCAGCATCCATATATACCAAACATTTCGCAATTTTGCAGCATGCATTCCCAGGAGACTTTTTTATTTACTGATGGTTCTAAAACCTATCAAGAGACTGGCTGTGCTATGGCCCTCAACCCACATGCCTGTCACAAGATTTTATTCCCTCCTAGCATTTCCATATACATTGCTAAGCGGTATACTAAGGCCATCATGCCCATCTGCTCTTCCCTGCTATCCAGTTCATCTGTTCCAACTGCCCTAGTGCTTTGCTTAGTTTATGGGATATTTATAGCCTCCATCCCATTGTTCAAAAAGTCCACGATCATCTAGCTGGTGTTTGTATGGTTTTTGTCTGGGTTCCTGGACATTATGGCATTGCAGGAAACAAACAGGCAGATCAGACTGCGAAGGCTGCAATCTTCATCCTGAATGGCACGTTGTCAGTTACTTATCTACAGATTTGCAAAGTATTCTGCATAAGAAGATACCCTATGATTGTGAAGAGGAGTGGTTTACATCTACCGCCAAACTCCGCGAGGGGAAGGCTACAATGCATCCCTGGTGTGCTTGATCTGGTACAAATTGGCCACTGTTATTTCAGCCATGGATATGTTCCAAATGGTGAACCACCACAGCGCTGTATCCGTTACGATGTGCCTTTTAACAGTGAGGCATTTTCTCACTCCATCACTATTTTTCAGCACCTTGTGAACAATTTGGTCTGTCTCTGTCTCTAGTGTTCTATGTGATGACTCTGCCTCTATTGACAAGCTCAAGCACTATGCTCATTTTTAAATTTAAGAAGATTTAATTCTATGCAAGTACATATTGTGTGTGTGTTGTGTTTCATTTCATTTCTGCCTGTTATAGTGTTGCACTGTTTCTGATCAGAGGAAGTTTTTTATACTGCTTTTGTCATATTGACAGTATGTATAGTTGTATTTGTGTGATTGCTTTGACTGTATTATTTCTGTATATAGCAGCCTGAGAATAAATATATAGCCAGAGGGTGGCACTGATGCTCCTAGTAGTTTTGCACTATTATTAAAAAAAAAAAAAAAATCTACTGAACAGCAATATCCTGCACACAAAAGCATGTAGTGCACAAATGCATCAGGCACAAACAGCTCTCTCTCTTAAAAAATAGTAAAAGTATTGCAAATGCAATGCTTTGAAACATTTTTAGGAATCCAATTTTGGGCAAATTTGATTTTGTTGGGATATAGAAACTCTGTCATGAACTGATCCAACAGGAAAGTGCCAATCACAACTGGAATAACATGATATTCTCAAACAAGATGACATTTTCTTCCACACGTAAGGGAACGGTAATTGTCTCTCAACCAAAGGGGTTCCAATACAGTGCAACATATGTGGCTTCACAATTCTATCATGGGCATGTATCTGTATCATGTTTGGGCTGGGTATCAAGGGACAGTCTAGGTGTGTTGTGACAGCTTGATGGTACATGAATGGTGTGCAGTACATGGTAATACTCAATAATATTTTGATTCCCTCTGTGAGGATGAGATATCTTGATACAATTGTTGAATTTGTACAGGATAATCATCCTGTCCACACATTTCAAAAGATTTCAAATTGGTTTCCAGAGAGGCAGGGTATCAGGAAGGTGGCGGACCTGTTCACCAGATTTGAATCTTAAAAAAATGTGTGGGCTGAGGTAAAAAGGGAGCTGCGCTCCAATTTCCCTGTAGTTGGTCGAAGGACAAAAGATGTCTTCTGGGCACAAATTCAAGAAACCTGGGATCTTGTAGGTTCGTGTCCACATTACTGCAGGCATTTAATTGTGTCTATGCCCTGAAGATTGAGGCCAGTTATCTGGTCTGAGGATTCATGCACCCAATATTAATTGTGTATATTTGTTGTGTTTTAGTTTTTGAAGACAATAGATAGTTTATTTGTACATTTTTTAGTTAATATGAGTGTTAAAAGAACTGTTTTTGTGTGCACATAGAAAGACCCATAACTTCAAATGCCAAAGTTACATTAATGTGATATTATGTTCCACATATCCAGTCATAAAATTAACAAACAAAAAAAAAAAAAAAAATGACAGGCAGCGTGAGATTTGAGCCTAGGAATTTACGAGTGGAAGCAGGGCCTTCTTAACCTCTTGGCCACTGTAACATTCTGTGATTTGTTTTCAGTACTCATAAGTTAAGCATTGCACTGTCAGATCCAAACTATAGTACAGTTCTTTCGTGTGCATTGTGAACACAGCTTTTACGAAGATACAGGAACCTCTTTGATCATCACATGGAATCTGGGGATGACTCATTTGTTGTGCTATGGGTGTGCAAAGAAGCATGTAATAAAAGCACTTAGCCACCCCATGTTTATCAAGTAGTTAGAATATACTTTTTATTTTCTCTACATAGTACATATTGCTTCTACCCAAAAATACAATAGCAAGATGTCAATGGAAATACACGTATTTGGGTCCCCTGTATAAAAAAAAATGCATTTTTAGGAAAAGATTGGTTAGTTACCAAACTTGATATTAAAATTCCAAATCTTCTCGGGCTTCTAGCCAGGTACCTGGCTAGAAGCCCGAGAAGATTTGGAATTAACACGTCGCCAGGAAAGCTTCAGTTCTTATTTTGATATTAAAAGTTCAGCATCTTCCAGGGATGCAACATAAAGTTTAAAAAAAATTGAAAACCCACCCCAAACCAATCGTTACATGGAAAAACTTCAAATTTGTTGGTTTTTCTTAAAAACGACTTCTAACATTTTTTTATTAAAATACTGAATATTAAAGATAATTACATACAAATAAAATGTGTATCTTTAATTTTCTGAGAAAGGCCTTTGAAGTCCTCTTTATTCTGATTGACTTTTGCATAGCTGTAAATTGTAAGAGATGGACAAAAAGTTAATAAACAAAAAATGTAGGTCTTGTTTATGTCATACATTTTTTGTACTGTTCAACAACTTCTGAGATCTTCCTTATTGTTGGTTCCAACTTTAAAATACTCAAACTTTTCTCATCTCTTTTGTTTAACTCCTGACCATGGAAAGAGAACCAAAACAAGGTGATAAGCTTTCAAAGGATTTGACTATTGCTTTGATCTAGTGTATTTCCTTACTTCCCTTCTATTTATAAGGAAGCAAGTAATAAGACCATTTCTACTCATTTTTATCTTGATTAGCATGATGTAGATAAAAGAATATCTCTTGTAAAAATAGTTTGTTGGAGAACAGGTACATAAATGGAACATGTCATATTTTTTTAAGAAAAGTGTGTTGAATGGATAGAAAGTCATATTAATGTAACAAATCAAATTTTTAGTATTCAAATTTATATTTCATTATTTTGTTCAATGAAAGGCATTTATCTTAATTTTATGTTATTGCACGTGAGAACTGTCTTTCCATCATTAGCCAATTGTCTAAATCTGAAGTGTTCCATTCGCATGTCTTTCTCTATATCTCTGTAACAAATTATTCTTAATAAGCTTCTTCTATCTGTTTCATGCAAAAACATTAGCAAAAACAGTCTTATTATTTAGTTCCTTGTAAGTAGAAGGGAAATAAGGGTATATACTAGGCTAAATTGATAGTCAAATGTTTTAAAATGGTTGCTATGGAATTGAAATCCATTTCTTTGCATGGCCAGAGTTGATAAGTTCTTGTATGAGAAAAATTTAAGTATTTTAAAACTGAAATCACTATCAAGGAATATCTCAAAAACAGCCAACTCCACGAAAAAAATTCATGACAAATTGCGTTTTATTGAGATCCTCATCTTTGATGTAATAAGTTTTTGTCTATCTCTTACGGTTTAACAGTTATGCAAAATTCAATAAAAATCATCCAGAATAAAGAGGTCTCCAGAGGCTATTCCCAGAAAATTCAAGATAAGCATTTTATTTGTCACATAAATATCTTAAATATAAAAGATTTTAATGAAAACTGTTAAGAGTCTTTTTTGAGAAAATAAAAAAATTCGAAATTTTTTCCATGTAAAGGGTAGTTGGGTGTGGAGGGATTTTCTTGAAATCTTTGTGTTGCATCCTTCGAAGATACCAAACTTAAATACCAAGTTTGGTGTTTTACGGCCTTTTCATTTATGAGCTATGCTGTCACATGCACATGCGCTCGCACAATTTCTGAAAATGTTTTTTTTTTTTACTCAGGGGTACCCGTAACATATATTTCCAATGAAATCTTGGTATCAAATTTTTGGGTGCATTACAATACTTTCTCTATATACTATGTATATTGTAAGTGTAGAGAAAGTAAAACTGATGTTTTGCTTACTTAATTTAATTTGAGTACAAATGAAAGGTTATAGGTTATAATGATTTACAGCCAAGATCTGTCCTTGGCTAGGAAAGCCTATATACATTACACTCCAGGCACTGCAGAAAAACTAACGATACAGTTCTGCCACAATTACATTGTAAAAAAGTAATTTTGTTGCAGGGCAACATTTAACTGGTACCATGGTATCCTGGCTGTTGGAGTAGTAGTCATAGTGGTACTCATCACAACTTTCTGTATTTACTTAGCATGGCAGAATTTGAATTATGACAATCTTGAAGGATTTAGTAAGGCTTCACATCAAAGTTCAAAGAATATTTCAGGTGAGATTTCAATTTTACTTTTTGCTTATATGGTTCTGAATTTTATTGTGGCATTGTGTAAATCCAGAGCAGCTTTTTGTTCATAGTAGCATATGTTATTATTAAACAAAATTACATATAATCAATGATAAATAGTGTGGGAAATGGTGCTTTTAAAGACAAGGATGTTTTCTTTTGGAAAAATATACTTTATTAAACTTTGTTCATTGTATTGTGTTGTATTTTATTTATTTTCATCCTTTGGTAAAACATACACGGAGAATATGTTAATTTACAATATCTATCACACAATATTAAAATTTACATATATTTAGTTAGCATTTATTTATGTACATATCTATGTTGTTATTACCCATTTAAATAATTAATGAGCTGAACAAATAAAAACAAATTTGTAGTTCCCTTTTAAACAGGTGTTTTGTTTTTTTATTTTTTAATATTAATTGGTAGTTTATTATACAGTTTGCTTGCTAAATTTCATCTGGTAGATTTCTAATGCAAGTGTCTGTATAAAGTTATTATTACTTCCTCTACACATATTTTATAATAGTAGATAGAGAAGTTACTCCATTCCATGCAAAAATTTGAGTCGAGATTGCACTGAAAATATGTTTTGAGATCCCCTGAGTCCAAAAACGAAAAATTGGTTAAGTACCAACCTTGGTTTGGAAACAATTGGAATTAACCCTGTGAAGCACTGTAATCATTTATAAATAATACAGAATCTACTAGACAATCTATGGCTTCACATACCTAAAATTACTCCCAATGTAATTTTAACATCATTTGAAGGCATCATCAAGCTGATGATGACTGGCTGGAAGTTTGTGCTCCTGTGGATCTTGCTTAACCTGGGTGGAGACATCTGGTGGAGATTTTGTGAGGTTTAGTAGTGAGTTCTCTTCCAAAGGAATGTCAAAATTCATAAGATTGTTCCGTGTTTCTTAATGAAAATCTTTTTCCAAATATTTAATTCTGAATTGAAATGGATCAGTTTTAACATAGTTTTTTTATCTCTATGTTATGGTCATCCCAGAAGTGTACTGCCACTGCAGATTTGTTAGTTTCTTTATTTTTGATATCAACAAAATGTAGCTTTACTCTGGTTATGATTCTTTTAGTCCTGCTGATATATACTTTTTTGCAGTCAGAACAGTTGATTTTATAAATACTGGACTTCTTTTCAGGGTGAATTTTACCAGTTTTTGTTTTTTTTTTTTTTTTTTTTGTTTTTTCAGGTGGTGGTTTCTGTTAGTGAATCTACTAATAGGTACCAGGATGATGTTAAGTTTTCTGAAGACTGTTTAAAACTTATGAGTTGCCCAGGGGTGATATGTGAACTTCTTATATACTTTTTTGTCCTTGATGTCAATTTTGGTGATTTGTTTTAAATGTTTTTTCTCTTGAACTTTTTTATTTTGTTGCCTACCAAATTTTTGTTAAAGCTGTTCATTGTAGCTGTTTGTATTATGCTGGAGTATTTGGTCATCCATAGGCATGTTTATTAGTCTATGAATTAGGCTATTTATGATTGCATGTTTATATGGTGTGGGATTGAAAGTATGTGCCCTCATGTAGTTGTCTGTGTGTGTGTCTTTTCTAAAGATTATGAATTTAAATTTTCTATTTTGTTTCACTATTTTTAAGTCTAGGAAAGGTAGTATGTTGTTCGATTCCGTTTCATTGTGAATTTTGTTCTAGGTTCCTAAAGTTGAGTAATTTAAGGACATCTGTGGCATGTTTTTTGTTAACATTTGCAATTATATCATCCACATATCTGAACCAGGTTTTGAACATGTGCGGGAAGTCTGTAAAGATTTGCATTTCAAAGTGGCTCTTGAACAGATTGGCAAGGAAAGGAGATAACATGATTTCCATTTCTAATCCAGATTGCTGTTGATAGAATTTCCTTGTAAAGTGAAAAATGTTTGTGCAATACAAATTTTGGCAAATTTTAAGTAATCTTTGATGTGAGACCTTTCCACTCCAACAGTTTCTAGCCATCTTTTAATAATTGAAAGGAGTTTGTATTTAGAGATGCTAAGAAATAGTGATTTGATGTCAAATGACACCAGAAAGTCATGAAAAGATCTGTTGTGATAAACTATTTTGCTAGGAGGTGTGATGGTGTGTTCATGTTGATTATAGGTCTCACTGGCTGTTTCCTGTTTGTGAATCTTGGGTAATCCATAGAAACATGCAAGATTTGGATTTCCTATTTTAATATTTGGTGTGCTTCTTTTGGAATTATGCAGCTGTTCTTTATTGCCTTGTTAACTGTTTCTGTGTATTTATTAAATGGGTCCCATTTAACATTATGAATTCCTCTGATTTTATAAGATTTTGCATGCTGGAGATATATTCTGCCTGGTGTATCATGACTATTTATTGCCTTTGTCTGCTTTTGTGCTAACAATATTCTTTTGGTTGAGCGATTTAACAATTTGTTTAAAATTATTCTTGTGCTTGTCCAAACTTAATTTCATGAATATGTCTTCTAATTAGATATTTCTGCAAGCTTCCACGGCCATAATCCATGAGGTTATGCTTTCTGGTTTAGCCTGCATTATTTTTTATACTGCTATCTGCCGTCGTTTCGCTGCAACTTAGGTTCAGCTTCTTCCATGGGCCACTGCCACCATAAGCCCTAGCAAACTGATATTTATCATATGTAGGCGGGTCCCTCCTCTCTTCTCCTATTGGCTGTTGGTCTGTCAATCCCATCTCGCTCGGTCAGTAAGGCTTTCCAAATTGAATTCAGTTGTTTTTCTCCGTCTCTGTTGAGTTTGCTGTTTTGTTTAAAGATTTTGATGCTCTCTTTTATTATTCTGTGTGTAACAACTGCATACTGCCAGAGTCTTTATATCATCAAAATGTATGTGATGTCTGGTTTTTTTCCATGTGTTTTGCGAGGATGATTTTCCCACTTGTGATTGCTTTATGTCTGATGTGCTCATTTCTGCAGGTTTGGATGGATCTGCCAGTCTGTCCAACAAATGAGTCCCCACAATCACAGCTAGTTTGATACATCCCAGGATTTAGTAGACGTGATGCTTTATCTTTCACAGCCGATACTTTAGATCGTCGTGTCCTGTTTTTTGCATACCTCACGATGTTGTTTTATTAATAGCTTAGATATTCTCTCAGATTCTTGATGGATATATGGTAAGAAAGCCTGTTTGTTGTTACTGGGTGTTTTTTCTTTGTTCCTGTATTTGGTTCTTTCTTGTGTTGAATATTCATTGGCTCTGAGTATGTAATTTAGACATTTGGCTTCCTTGGCCAGATAGTATGGGTGACATGTGTTTTGCCCTTTGATGCAAGATGTTTATCAAACCTTGTTTAACTGCTGGGGGGGTGGTGTGAGTTGGCTGGTATGTATATTTCTGTATGTGTAAGTTTCCTTTAGACCGAACAGCGTAAGGGGTTGGGTTTACTGTATCCTGTTCCACTAGAAGTTCAAGAATTGGTAGCCTGCCATTGTTTTCAAGTACCATTGAATTGGATATTCTGGTGTAGACTGTTCAGGTGTGCCAGAAATTTATTTATTTTGTGCTCTCCATGTGTCCAAATAACGAAAGTATCGTCAACATATTGTAGCCACATGGTAGGTTTCAGGGTGTACGAGTCCATCGCTGTGGTTTCGAAATACTCCAGGAATAGAGTTGTCACCACTGGGGATAGAGGTAATCTCATAACCACTCCTTCTATCTGCTCTTAGTCGCCCTCCGTGGTGTAATGGTTACCATTCAAACCCGGCGGAGGACAATGGATTTTTTCGGGCGTAAAAATCCTCAGCATGGCTTCCTTTGGAAGGGAAGTAAAGCTGTGGGTCCCGTGTCATAGATTTACGGCACGTAAAAGAACCTCAAGCCTGATAAGAGAGGCCTCTGAGCAAAATTAAGCAGTCTTTCACGCCCAATATAGAATGGGACGCTGAGAACCACAGCAGTTAAAGAGCGTCCATAAATAACAGGCCATTTCCATTTCTATCTGCTCATACAATTTCCTCTATAACTAAAATATGTGAACGATAGACAATGGGCACAAATCTCCAAATAATCATCCAGCATGTTATTAGTGGCTAATTTTTCTTTAATGATGACTAGGGTATCTTGCATGGTGATCTTGGTGAAAAGCGACAGTATGTCAAAGCTGACTAATATATGATATGTTTCTCTAGTTGGAAATCTTGGAGTAGCTCCACAAAATGTGCTTGACGTAGGTTGATATTTTTCCTACTAATTATTGTAGCTTCTCAGCAAGAAATCTGCCCAGCATGTTGGAGATGCTATTACAGCTTACCAAAGATAACAAACCCAACATCCCCTAAAGACCAATTAAAACAATGATGTTCTAGTGGAATGGGGTACAGTAAATCAAACCTTGCATTATTCAGTCTACAGGAAACCTACACATATATGCACCCCCCAGCAGTTAAACAAGGTATGATAAAACACCTTGCACCAAAGGGCAAAACGCATCTGTCACCCACACTGTCTGGCCAAGGAAGCCAAACATTTAAATTATATAATCAGAGCCAATGGATATTTATCACAAGAAATACGAACCACCAAATACAGGAGAAAGAAAAAACACCCAGTGACAACAACAAATGGCCTTTCTTACCATATATCCACCAAGTCTCCAAGAGAATATCTAAGCTATTAACCCGACTTTGGTCGAGGTCGTTATACTTATGCCAATGGTTGACATGTGAGCATTGGGCCGCAAAGTGTTTATCCAGGTGTTAACACACTATTCTATACTTACATTTAGTAAATATGAACATGTTTTTTAGGATTTCTTTTATTAAATAAATTGTATAATAGAACACAACCAAAGGCTGCAGCTAACTTTTCATTTTAGTACTGGGGATGTAAGAAACCAGAGTTTCCTGTTCCCCGAAAGCAAACAAACTACTGTTTGTTGGTCAGTTTAGGGTATTTACCATGACAGTAGGATTTCTTTTTTGTTGTTTCTAATCGTCCCAACCTAGTTAGGTTTTTATTAATAAGTTCATTCATTACGTCTACAGAACTAAACCAATTGTCTATAGTTACATAGCACCCAGTGCCTTCAATGGGTTGAATTATTCTTTACACAACGGTTCTTGGTCTCGTGTCTGTTGCAAATGGCATCCATCAGGTTGGTTGCCATAGTATATTTCCATGCTTGCTGTATAGAATGTACGGGCGTTCACCAAGGCAAATATTTTGATTCCATACTTGCATGGTTTTCTAGGAATATGCTGCCTAAATTTACATCTTTCTGGGAAAGATTCCAACATTTCATGAATCGAATACTTTCTGATACGACAATGTGCAGGCTTTACAACATCTAAACAAAGATTTCTAAGAAATAGCAAAAACCTGTTGCACTTCATGATCTGAAAAAGCTGTTCTGGAGTTGTACCTTTCGGTAACATTTTGATGAGATGATTTCAGCATGCCTGCCAGGTAAAGTAGTCATAAGACAGCCTTCATTTCTTCTGAAGTACTATTGGGCATATCACTTTCCCGTGAGTAATTTGCTCAAATTTTTGTAAGTCTCATGTTGATGTACTCCACTATTTTTTTCTAAAACACTATCTGGGAAAAACAGCTGCCAACATTCCATTTCTGTTGTTGCATACTGAGCTCCTTGTTTTACACTTTCCCTCTTCCTGGTAAGTGTGTTAGGTGGTGGTGGTATGGTACATTATTCCTACCTACCTACATATTGTAGTGATGTATTTTCAGCAAGCTCAGAATTTGATTCATCTGCTGATATTTCCGACGCTGTATCATGATCACTGTATATGGAATTTTCCTTGCAATCAAATTCAGTGTTTTCCACCCGACCAGATAAGTTACCATAAAAAATTCAAACGATGAGAGAGATTAATTTTTAATCTCCTCAAGCCATTTCAATATTTTTGTCCTTGTCGTTCTATCATTGGTAGTTTACTAATGCAGACTTAACTCTGTGCAATGTTAGCCAATAATGCCTACGAACTCTTGTCTCAGAACCTCAGAAAGAATAACACAATAATCCGACAACAATTGATCCGCCAATGTTTAACATGTGAGTGGTACGCTAATTTTGGTGCATGAGTTAATTCTTTTTTGTTTTGTAGAGAATTAAAATATTGAAATGATGTGTAGCATACCTTAACATATTCTATAATGATGCTTTGAAAGGTACACATATGAAAATTTTGATTTAAAAGTAGACAAGATACCATAACTTTTTAATCAAAATGAGCTCAGCGTCACACGTCGACCAACAATGGGTTAATAAAACACAACATCAAGGTCAGGTAATCAAAAGCACTACGATCTAAAGTATCGGCTGTGAAAGATAAAGCACCACCTCTACTGGGATGTATCAAATTAGCTGTGTATGTGGGGACTCATATGTTGGACAGACTGGCAGATCCATCCAAACCTGCAGAAATGGGCACATCAGACACACAGAACAATCGCAAGCAGAAAAATCTGCCCTTGCAGAACATGTGGAAAAAACCAGACATCACAGATTTTGACAATATAAATATTCTGGCAATAAGCAGTTGTTACACACAGAGTAATAAGAGAGAGCATCAAAATCTTTAAACAAAACAGAGATGGAGGAAAACCACTGAACTCAATTTGAAAAGCCTTATTGACTGAGCATGAGAGGATTGGCAGATCAACAGGGAATAGGAGAAGAGAGGAAGAGCCCGCCAGCATACAAGTGTAAATATCAGCTCGCTAGGGCTTGCAGTGCTAGTGGCCCATGGAAGAAGCTCAACTTAAGTTGCAGCGAAACACCAGCAGAGATATGATATGATATGACATGGCCTACACCAGAAACCATAACCTCAATGTCTTCTAGTTCCTTCCTGACAATATCCTTTTCAGCATTGTTTATTCCCAGTTTAGCTGTTTCTATGTCCAAGGTATAGTGTTCTATCTTGCATGAATAATCCTTCGGCCCAAGATTAGGAAATGTAATTCTTTCAGTTCGAAGGTCACTTTGGAAAGATTTACTGGATTACTGTTGTGTTTTAGGATATTCAGGTTTTTCCCATTTTGGTCAAGATGTTTCAATTCAAATTTTTTGCTTGTTAGTTTTGATTCTTATGCATGGGTTAATGATGTCAAAGGATTTTTTTTTCTTGGTAACCCCATGTTAAACTGCTTTAACTTTTTGCCAGTTTTAAGTGATAGCCCTAAAGTTTCTCATCTATTTCTGCTAGTTTTGCCTAGTGATATCATTTTTCCATTTTAAAAATCTTATTTTCTGCAGCAATCAGTTCTCCTCTGTTCTGGTTATATTTGACTACTTGGCACTTCTTTCTAACATGTAAAGCAGATTATTTTTTTGAAATGCAGCTTTACATTTTACTATCTAATATGGATTTAAAATCAATTTTACTGTGATTTCATGCCAGAAAAAGTTTTTCAACTTATAGTTTATAATTATTTATTTATTTACTTACAGCCCATGTAGCCATTCTGAAAAATAAATAAATGGCGCGTTATTTATGGACGCTCTTTAACTACCTGTGGTTCTCAGCGTCCCATTCTAAATTGGGTGTGTAAGACCACTTAATTTTGCTCAGAGGCCTCCGCCAGGTTTGAACCCGCGACCTCCTTGGGTATATGAAGTCAGCGTGGTAATTACTACTCCACGGAGGATGACAGCCATTCTGAAGAATGCAATGCATCCATATTATCCATTTTGAAGCACATAACACATGACAGCTACCACTCTTCTATTTTCAGTAAATTACTCCAGCTATACAGTTCATCACTAAATTACAATGACCTGCTAATGCACTAACTGTATTACCATGTACACTGTTTGTCCCTAATGTACTAGCTATGCACATTAAATACTTAATTAACTTGTTAATTTGTTAAGCCTACTCTAAACCTAATCTTTACACCACAGGGTATACCTGCTTAACGTCTTCCACAAGTTCCTGAAAAGGGTCTGCTAAATAATTTTTACACGCACCATGTACATAGTATATAGAGAAGGTATTGCACTCCACTCAAAAATTTGATACCGAGATTTCACCGGAAATATATGTTTTAGGGTCCCCTGTAACCAAAAAAAGCATTTTCAGAAAAAGGTCTGTGTGTGTGTGCATGTGCATGCATGCGTGCTTGCATGTGTGAACATAACTCAAAAACGAAAAGTCGGTAAAATACCAAATTTGGTATTTAAGTTTAGTATCTTCCAGGGATGCAACACAAAGATTTTCAGAAAAATCCCCCCACCCCAAACTACCCTTTACATGGAACTTTTTTTGAAAATTTTGATTTTCTTAAAAATGGCTCTAACGATTTTTATTAGAATACTGTATATTAAAGATATTTACCTAACAAATAGAATGTATATCTTGAATTTTCTGGGAATAACCTCTGAAGACTACTTTATTCTGGATGAATTTTATGGAATTCTGCATAAATGCTAAACGGTAAGAGATGGACAAAAACTTAAAACACACAAAATGTAGAGGACATTTAAGCACACAATTTATGTTATATACATTTTTTTTCGTGGAGTTGGTCATTTTTGTGATATTCCTTGTTTTTGGTTTTTCCTTTAAAAAAAACATACTTGAGGTAGTCCTTGTTTTTGTTTTCAGGTTCGGAAAACTTAACTTTTCTCATACAGGAATTTGTCAACTCCTGTCCATACAAACAAAGGAACTTAACTCACATAGCAACCATCATTTGACTACCACTTTAAATTATGGTACTCCCTTATTTCACTTCTACTTACAAGGAAGCAAGTAATAAGACTATTTCTGCTAATTGTTTCTTGATTAGCATGAAGTAAATAGAGGCACAAGCTTTTTAACAATAATTTGTTGCAGAGATATAGAGAAAGTCATGTGAATGGAACACATCAGATTTTTGGTGTTGGGATGCCACAAATATTTACATATGTAAGACATAAATGTTCACGTCAAATGCAGCCCCTGGATTGGTGTTGTGTAGAGCTCGCCAGTGAAATTCAATATTATTGAGTGCACATTTATTAGTGGATCTACAAAATGCACAGAATGTTTACTGCCAGGTGGGCAGGCACTCCAGGCATTTGTATATATTGTCCTGGTGAAGTCTATGTGCTCTGCAATTAAATTGTAGAGCATGTTTCATCCCTATTATTGTGGACATATTGTCATCTACACTTCATTTGTTTGCATTTCTTATCATCCCAAGGATTCAGTTGCACTCTACAATGCACCCCTGATGGAATTTCCGTTGTCCGATTTTACATTCATCAACTTGAATGAAGTGCTCAGAACTCCCAATTTTCCCTCTTGAAATGTATTTGGTATCATTAGAGACTATGTACACTTCACAACAGTAACTCAACCAATCAGAGTCTCCCCACGAACTCACACATTGGTCTCCAACAAACACTCCACTATTGTCACCTCATATGACTGCTTGTATGCAAAGCACTGTAACATTCTTCTACTTGCAACAAAACTCAAAATATGTACGGTCCCATCCCTTAATGGGGTACAAGACCGCATTGCATTCAGAATGCAACATTCTTGTTCTCAGCAGATAGTTATTAAATAATAATTGAAGACAATCCTCCGAATTTTTGAGTTAAACTGACAGATCTGCTTTATTAATCGGACGAGCCATTTCCAAAACTATTAGAATTTTAATGAAAGGATGTTTTGGAACAGTGATACATATGAATAGAATGAGTTGGATTTGTAACACTTAAGTATCACTTACACATTGCCAGACCGGTTTCGAAGGCATGTGGACTTCATTGTCGATGGTTTCCAACTTAATTTCTACAGCATGTTCTATGTTGAGGTGTGACGGTCCCTGGTGACTGAGTGATAAACCTCAACAATATGTTTAGTGGCAGCAATTCAAAGTCAAATATGTGGCATTGGTTTTAGAATCTGTAAGAATATCACCAGTGATATACAATCTTTCCTTCATACACTATAATAAATTCTGCTCAATTGCATCCCTATGTTGTAAAGCAGTAAAACCCAAGAGACAGTATTGTCAGAACTATTAAAAAATGACCAGTTGTTAATTCCTTCCCGATGGTGCTACACAGTCTATTGTGTAGATGTCTGGGGATTATTTGCAGAGGTTGGCTATGATTGTTAGAAATGATGTGCAGGTTGGCTGCTATGCAGGATGCAATACAGCTCACAGTCTTCAGTTTGTTCTGTCTGCTTGGGCTTGCATATTGGCGAATCTTCAAACTTAGAAAAATTTCTCGCCCTCACATGTGACATGTTTTAAAGTATCCCCACCTAATTTTCTAACAAATTTGGGACATACTTTGTTTTAGGCATGAATTTATAAACTTTTATCTGCAGAGAAATACTCCTCTGTTATTCTTTTAAGTGATAGGTAATGTTTCATGTCCAGCTTACTATCATAGTAGCTTAACCACATTAATGGAACACTTTGTTAATATTAAAAATAATGAAACAATCAAATCTGCAGTGACAGAACACTTTTGGAATGATCACAATATAGAGAAAAAATTCATATGTTGAACCTGGTCCAGTTCAATTCGGAATTAAATATCTGGGAAAATATTTAATGGAGAAACACTTAATATATCTTATGAATTTTGACATTCCTTTGGAAGATAACTTCCTACTAAACCTCATTAAAATCTCTACCAGATGTATCCAGAGAAGCAAAATCCATGGGAGCACCAGAGTTCTGGCCAGTCATTATCACCTTGATGTCTTCAAACCAAGATGAAACACATTGAGAATAAATTTTAGGGGTGTATTATTTTATAAATTAGCAAGCTAGTATTTAATATCAGTCTCTTTCAAGAATGCAACACAAAGATTTTCAGGAAAATCCACTAAACCCCTAACTACAAACATGGAACATTTTTCGAAAATGTTGGCTTTCTCTTAAATAGCATTAACAATTTTTATTAAAATATATGTTTAAGATATTTTCATTACAAATGAAATGTTTATCTGAATTTTCTGAGAATGGCCTCTAAATGCCTCTCCTTTCTGGATGGCTTTTGTATAACTGATAAACCATAAAAGACAAAAACTTACCACAAAAAAAATATAATTTATGACATATATATTTTTTTGTAGAGTTAATAATTTCTGAGATATTCCTTGTTATTAGTTTTAGTTTTAAACTTCTTTGACTTTTCTCAAACATAAAGTCCTCTTATTTCATCTCTCTTTTGTTTTACTCCTTGCCATGCAAAGAGAACCAAATTTCAAGTGTTTCACATAGCGACCAGCATATAAAAGATTTCATAAATGCTTTTGCCCAGTATATTCCTTGATTTGCCTTCTATATACAAGGAAGCAAGTATAAAGAAAAGTTCTGCTAATGTTTATCTTGATTAGCATGATGTCTTTTGTAAGAAGTTTGTTTACGGAACAAATAGATAAATTTATATGAATGGAAAATCAGATTTATTTTAATTTTTCTTCCATCAACAGATGACTTAAAAATACTCCGGAAATATTTATGGTATGATGGGGTCAATATCTTCTACTGTTAGGGCTCTGGTTATCAGGAGGAGAAGTTGTAAAGGCATTAAGGAGCATAGATTTTCATTTAAAATAATGCAGACTTTGGGTAGCTGCATTTTGTTTGCTACCCATCACATTTGCGTCACATATTGCATCATTATCGCGCAATTGGCACGTGGCAAAATGGCATACGATTATGGCAACTAAAAATGCTGTAAAGAGGCAGAAAAAAGACAAGGATGTTGCATAAGACATTTTCAAGAGCTCACTAAAGATGACCATGGTCAGCTCAGGCAAAGAAGACAATTCTGTAAAGGTGGTGAATCCATCTTGAAGTGTAAATAGAGCTTCTTTAAGAATTAAATTTTGATTAACTGGTATAAATTGATGGCCTGAGACAAAGAGCATAAAGAAATTGCATTTTATGCTTTGATTTTACCCTGAAGTAAATCTCACATCTGGATATATTTTGGGATGTGGTAATATTTTCACACGAAAGGATCTTTATTTCTTAAAATGATAGTAGATTGTTTATATGGCCTAAATCATATGCACCATACATAGATCAATAAAAAAGATAAAAGAGTTAGCAAATATATTTTGTTCGAAGACTGAAGTATTCTAACAAAGAATATAATATGTTTAAAAATAACTATAAAAGGTATAATTTTTTAAAACTTTATTTAAGAATGAATTATATACTGAACTTTGAACTTATAATAGAGATTTGCTGTGATAATCTTTTACTAAGCAGAAATGCATATATTTATCAAATAAATAAAAACAAATATAAAATATGCTTATTATGTAAATATTGATACATAAATTGTAAAACAAAGCCTTATGGACATATGTTATTTTGGATGAATAAAAATTTTACTATAAATCTATTTTAAATATACATAGAGAAGGCTGGGGCAAGATGACATATGACCTAAGTTCATATCCTTATATACATGATATATAGAGAAGACACTGTAATGCACCTAAAAATTTGATACTGATGTTTCACCAGAAATACATGTTTTGAGACTCCTGAATCCAAAAAGAACACTTTTAAAAAAATCTTATGTGTTAAACTCGCATGACTTTCTCTAGCTGTTCTACAAACTTCTTACATAAGATTATTCTTCTTTCTGCACCTTACTAATCGAGGCACTCATTAGCACAATGTTCTTATTACTTAGTTCCTTATAGATAGGGAGAAAAAGGGAATACACTAGGCTAAACCAATAGTAAAATGTTTTAAAAGCTGCCGTTATGCGATTGTCATTACAAATCGCTTCTTTTCTTGGCCAGGAGTAGAACAAAATAAAAACGAACACTCCCGTCTGAGAAAAGTATAAGTACTTCACAACTGAAACTAATAACAAGGAATATCTTGAAAAGGGTAAGCTCCACGAAAAAAATGTAATTGGCATAACTTGTGTATTTTAACAAGACCTACACTTACGGTTTACTAGTTATGCCAAATTAAGCAAAATTCATCCAGGTCTTTAGAAGCTATTCCCAGAAAATTCAAGATATACATTTTATTTATCAGCTAAATATCTTTAATATACAATATCTTAATCAAAATCGTTACAGCCATTTTTAAGAAAATCCAAATTTTCGAAAAAAGTTCCATGTAAAAGGGGGTGGGGGGATTTTTCTCAAAGTCTTTGTGTCGCATCCCTGGAAGATACTAAACTTAAATACCAAGTTTGGTATTTTAGCTACTTTTCGTTTTTGAGTTATCGTGTTCACACACACACACACACACACTCACACACACACACACACGGACCTTTTTCTGAAAATGCTGTTTTTGGATACAGGGGGTCCTAAAACATGTATTTCCGGTAAAATCTCAGTATCAAATTTTTTGGTGGAATACAATACTTCTCTATCCCTATGTACATTGTACATACGGGGCTAGAGAAAGTAAAAATGTGTTTCTGTGTGGGGGTGTAGGTGGGTGGGGGTGTGCAGCATAGCTCAAAATGAAAAGACAGCTAAATACCAAACTTGGTATTTAAGTCTGTTATCTTTCAAGGATGAGACACAAAGATTTTGAAGAAAATCCCCCGCCTCAAACTACTCTTTTCATGGAATATTTTTCAAAATTTTGGATTTTCTCAAAAATGGATCTAACATGTATTTTGATTAAAATACTGTATGTTTGAGATATTTGTATGCCATATAAAATGTATACCTTGAATTGTTTGAAAATAGCCTCTAAATACCTCTTTACTTTGAATGAATTTGGTGAATTCTGCATAAATAGTAAACCATAAGAGACAAAAACTTACTTCACAAAAAATGAAGATCTTGCTAAAACACTCAATTTATTTCATAGACTTTTTTTTTTTCATGGAATTTACCATTTCAGAGATATTCCATGTTATTTGTTTGAAATCTAAAATACTTAAACTTTTCCCATGTAGGAAGTTGTAAACTCTTGATCCTGCATAGAAACAAATTTCAACCACATGGCAACCAGCTTTCAAAAGATATCACTATTGTTTTAGCCTGGTGTATTCCCTTATTACCCTCCTACTTATAAGGAAGCAAGTAGTTTAGACAATTTCCACTAACGTTTATCACAATTATCATAAATTGTATTTCTATCCACTTCTTCACATAATTTACTGCAGCAATGTAGAGAAAGTCATGTGAATGTAACACGTTCAATTTTTTGCTACACATAATTACCTTACACTGTAGAGGTAGAGCCAGATTGAAAAATTCAATGCCATAGTGGTCTGACACTACCTATCCAAGTCCTGTCCTACACACAGCTTGTGTGAAAAAACAATTAATAAGAATAATAATGATAATATAGTAAAAATGTTTATTTGAGTCCATATACCAATTTACATAGGTGTTGACCAGGTCATGAATACAATTACAATATTAATATGTACAACTATTTATAAATTACACATTGACAATAATACAGATTTACAAATCTTCAATTGAGTACATAGTTTTCATTACTAGATATTCTTTTAGTTTATTTTTAAATATGTTTCCTTTGAGAATTTTTAAATGTTCAGGTAATTTGTTGTAATAATGGGCCCCAGTAACATATGGATCTTTCATTATTGTTTTAGTATTGTAGGTACTTTTATGGAGATCTAACTTATGCTTGTGATTATGCAGTTCCTTATTCATGATATATTTATCCAGTCTGAGTAAGCAAGCAGTACGATTCTATATAAATATAATGAATAGACTGTGAAGAACTTCTTATTTCTGAAAATTTCCCTACAACTTTCTTTGCTTCTTAACTTACAGATTATTCTTAAGCATCTCTTTTGTAGAATAAGTAACCTTTTCGAGTGAGAGTCTGCATTAGATCCCCATACTTCTATACCATATGTAACGTGTGGAAAGATTACCCTATAGTACACAGTAATTAATACATTATTACTGTATATTATTGTTGTTAATCCGACTTTAAAAATCGAAAACTTTAAATGTTTCTGATTGGGGCAAGTTAACTACCTCTCATCTTGCCCCCAAATGCTTTTTTTTTTTTTGTAACAATCTTCAAGCTTTTCATAGTGCTCAAAGGAGGTATATAGATACAAATATTTTTTTTAATTCTCCCTTTTGGGCTATCTCAATAATTTCTGACATGTTAAATGTTATATGTGGTAAGTGCTTATAAAAAAGGATTTCTAGAGGGAAATGGAACTTGGACTTTCAAGAAATGTTGCTCCCATTAAACCTAAATCATGCCAAAGTATTTTGGATTTTAAACCACTGCCAAACATGCATGGAAAAATGGAAATCATACACAGTATACAGACATTAAGAAGCTCACCTATGAAAGAGATGTTGGTTCAGAAAGAAGCACAAGGGGCACAATAATGTTTAAACTAAAGCACAAAAATAACATTCTAGGAATGCAAAAGAATGCTTTTTACTAAGAAACATAAGTTTGATTCCTGTAAAAGAACTAAGCCCAGACTACCCCCTTATGCTTTCAACAAACTTCCTTAGAAATTAGTGCAGTATCATAAATGTGAAGAGATCCGTGTTGATGACCATCAGAAGAAGTGTTGCAAATGCCTCATATAGTGGCTTGAAAACTATTCAAAATTTGTGGAACATTTTTACTTTCTCTACACCTACTCTGTACAGAGAATGTATTGCACTTCACCCAAAAATTTGATACTAAGATTTTACCAGAAATATATGTTTTAGGGTCTCCTATATCCGAGAAAAGCATTTTCAGAAAAAGGTGTGTGTGTGTGCGTGCGTGCGTGCGTAAGAGAGAGAGAGAACACAGTAATTCAAAAACAAAAAGTCGGTAAAATACCATACTCGGTATTTAAGTTTTGTATCTTCCAGGGATGCGACATGAAGATTTTGAGAAAAATCCCCCACCCAAACTACCCTTTACATGGAACATTTTTCGAAAATTTTGATTTTCTCAAAAATGGCTAAATGATTTTGATTAAAGTATTGCATATTAAAGATATTTACCTAACAAATAAAATGTGTATCTTGAATTTTCTGGGAATAGCCTCTGAAGACTACTTTATTCTGGATAAATTTCACAGAATTTTGCATAACTGCTAAACCGTAGGAGATGGACAAAAACTTACCTCATAAAACATGTAGAGCATGTTAAAACACACAGTTTATGTTATATACATTTTTTTCGTGGAGTTGATCGTTTTTGAGATATTCCTTGTTTTTGATTTCAGCTTTAAAAAACATACTTTTCTCATACAGGAATTTGTCAACTCCTGTCTATACAAACAAAGGAACTTCAGTCACAGCAATCAGCTTTTGACTATCACTTTAACCTATGGTACTCCCTTATTTCACTTCTACACACGTGGAAACAAGTAATAAGGCTATTTCTGCTAATTTTTACTCGATTAGAATGAAGTAAATAGAAGCATAAGCTTTCTAACAATAATTTGTTGTAGAGAGATGTAGAGAAAGTCATGTTAATGGAACACATCAGATTTTTTGTGTAACTTTTGTAAATTAAATCCACTAATTCTGAGTTATATCAATTTACTATGAACTAAAATGTTTGATGTACTAACCACTTCATTACCTCTATTATTCAACATTAAATATGCACCAATGTAGAAAATAATTACTGTACTTTGTTATGCTACCTAGGGATATTGTATTCAACTTTTATCAGAATTGTCATCTTGCACCATGGTCAAACACATCTTATCTCGAGGCAAGATGACATTTTTGCATTTAATTTTAGAAATTTAAAAATCATTTTGATTATATTAAAATATAAATGTATCCAACTGGGTACAACACAAGGGAATTCTAATAATTCATGTAAAGAATATAAAATTACCTCAAAAATGAATTTGTTAACAATGATCAACAGTTAATATCCTCAACTTGCCCCAGTTTCCCCTAGCACAAATAGAGCATAGGATATTTGTCATTTTAATTATATTCATGTAGGTGAAGGGTTATAAACATGTATAAACTAGATATGTTACTTATTGAGTTTTGCAACAAAAGTTGTAGAGTTGATTGTATCAGTTTAACATTTCCGAGTATTTAGTGATTAATTTATCTTCTGTATGAAAACATGTCAATGTTTCTTTATTGCTGTATATAGATTAAATTATTTATTTTGAAAAATTCTAATGTTGTTCACCATTCTAATCAGATGTGCTACTTTGAATATGCAATATAAGGTTTAGGTGTTCTTCTGTGGTCAGTAAGGCAGCTTCATTGTTTAAATTCATTTAATATTTTCATTTACCTTGTGATATAACTATTCTGGCTAAAGGATACTTATTCAACTAGCAAAGTAAAACTAACTAAATATTAATTTGTGTGGAATTACACAAGGAGCTAATGTACCCATTGTATCAAATGTTCTAAGCTGTGTGTGTGTGTGTGTGCATATACATAGTGTATAGAGAAGGTATTGTATTGCAACAAAAAAACTGATACCGTGATTTCACCACAAATACATGTTTTAAGACACTCTGATTTCAAAAACAGCAGTTTTAAAAGCATGTCTGTTTGTGGTGGGAGTATGGGTGTGTGCGTGCACGCATATGGGGGGGGGGGCAGCAAAGCTCAAAAACGAAAAGTTGGTTAAATACCAAACTTGATATTTAAGTTGAGTATCTTCCAAGGATGTGACGTGAAGATGGTCAAGAAAATCCCCCCATCCCAAACTACCCTTTACATGGAACATTTTTTGAAAATTTTGATTTCTCAAAAATGGCTAATAATTTTGATTAAAGTACCTTATGTTTAAGATATTTTTGTGGCAATTTTTGGGGAATAGCCTCTGGAGACCTCTTCATTCTGGATGATTTTTCTATAACTGGCAAACCGTAAGAGAGAGATAAAAACTTACTGCACAAATAATGTAAATCTCATCAAAACACAATGCTATTTTTATTCTTGTTGCTTGTTTGCTTCTCCTGGCAAGCAAAGAGAATGGAATTTCATTTGTTTTTTCACATAGCAACCAGCTTTTAAAAAACTTGACTATTGCTTTAGTTTATGTATTCCCTTATTTTCCCTCTATTGACAAGGAAGCAAGTAATTAGATTAATTCTGGTTATGTTTATCTTGATTAGCATGATGTGAATAAAAGATTAACCTTTTGAATAAAAGGTTTGCCGAACAGCCAGAGAAAGTCATATGAATGGAACATAGTTTTATAATTCATAATGTTTCCATTTTTGATTCAGGAGAAGATTCTCATATAGCCTTGCTATGCTCTTAAACTGCATTGGATAGGCCATATTATCAAAGGGGCAAAAGGGATGGACATGAAACGTAACTGGTGACAAATGAAGTTCTGAGTTACAAACTGGGGAGCCTTAAACTTTCTGGCTGGACAATAATCCACTGCTCTTATCGAGTGATACAAAGTTAGCTTAGCTTAATCTTTACATTGCATTACATATTAAAATGCTAATCCCAAGGTAATTCGCACACATGATGAATTAAATTAATACACTGCTTATAGAAGTCAACCTGTTCCGAGAGAACTTCAAGCTGGAGTGAATTACCCAATTGGTTGTCTTTTCTTACTTATGTGATATGTTGTACCAGAATGGCATCAATGAAAATCACTCTAAACGTTCACACCTGTAAAATGTTCACATTTTCAACAAAATCAATATCTGTATGTACAATGTAGATTAGAGAGCTATTGTATTTCATCCAAAAATGACATTCTGAGATTTCACCAAAAATATACCTTTTTGATTACCCCTGAATTCTTTATGTATGTATGTGAGTGGGTGCATGCATGTAGCTTTCCCCCAAGGATACAACACAGATTTTTAACAATATCCCCTCACCCAAAGTAATCATTACATGGAAAAAATTTTGGAAATTTTTATGTTCTCAAAAATAGCTCTAAGGATTTTATTTAAAATATATGTTTAAGATAATTTCATTACAAATGAAACGTTTATAATAAATTTTCTGGGAATAGCATTCTGGATGACTTTTACATAACTTGTAAATCATAAGAGATAGACAAAATCTTACTGCACAAAAATTGTAGATCTCGTTTGTGTAATTTTTTTTTAATTTCTGAGTTAAATAAGTTCCAACACATTCTGTGTTTTTTTGTTTCATTTGTATAGCCACCTTTAACTTCAATGGTCATATCAGGGGCTTTGACTTCTGAAACAACTTATATACTGTAGGTTAAGAGCATTAGGTGAATGAATTTTTATTACTAAACACATGCACATTCACTCTCACATTCATACTTCCAGGTGCAGGATAAGGAATGATTCTGGTTAAAGAAAATTTCCCCACCCCACCCGGGACCTTTGCGTGAGACGTCAGCTCACTGACCACTCAACCACAGAGGCAGTCCACATTCTGTGCTATTGATTTAAATTTTCCAATGTTCAAATTTTTCTGAAATGGGAAGCCTTTATATACTTTCTTTCACTGGTTATTCATGGAGAACCATCACTTATAAGCTGTTAAAAAATTAGACTATCACTTTGGCCTATTTTATTCCTCTATTCCTGTTGTAGTAAGTCATGTAACAGGTAAGTAATCAGTACATAGGGCAAAAAATTTAGTTTCAAATATCGGCATTCTAACTGCACAGTTCTTAGCGTCACACACTATATTGCATGTAAAGACTGCTAAATTTTGCTCAGAGGCTTCTTGAACTGGCTTGAGATTCTTTTATGTGCAGTAAAACTACAAAACAGGATCAACAACTTTATTTCCCTTTTGAAGGAAGTCATACTAAAGATTTTTGCACCTAGATTTCAACAATATATAGGACAGACTGTGTGTATTGGGGGTTTATACTTATTAATTATTGTTCTGCATTAATGCATGTTGAGAAGTTCACTCTTGAAATGGTGCTGGTTTACAAATTTTCATTTTTTCTTACATAATGCATATTGAGAAATAACTCAGAAGAACTGCGAATCTAGATGAATACCCTGAGCATTGCTCATGGTGGCACCAAATAAGCAAACAATCAGAAGCCAAAAGGCATTTGTATTTCATTATATTAAAATGAAAAGAATATTAATTAGTTTCATTTAAAAGATTTTTGAAAATCAGCCCCAAATCATTATAACTGAAGACATATTTAAGCATACAATAAGATGATAATAAATTCATAAGTGTAAAATAAAAAAGTATACAGTGTTAAATTTAATGTAACATTATACAATATGAAAAAGTGAAACTTTAATTCCAGAGGATGCAAAGAAAATATAGTAGTACCATAAGATTATGATTTTGGACAGATGGAGCTCTCAGGGCACTGGGACAGACATAGGCTCTTGTGACTCTTTGACTCTTACATGACCCCAGGGATGAGGGGAGTCACCCAAAGGGCAACCACATCCGGATGATGAAGTGCACAGGCATGGACGGGGTCCCTAATGGTTCCAGATGGAACACATCTGATGCTGCCCAGTCCTACTCATGAGCCCTGATAACAGCATCTATTGAGCAGTACTGAAGACACCAGGATAAATTTTTACAGTGCGCTAGCCACCATCCAGCGGCAGTTTGTCCAACACCTTTGCCTGCTCAGTCAACCCTGAAAGAGAAATGATGGGAATGAGATGGTGGGTTGGAAAATGCCAGGGCATGTGCCTGGAAACCCATGGGCTAGGTTGCATTGCCACAGTAATTGAACTTGTGATCTCCAGAATGCAAGCCACAGATGTGACTGCCTGAGCCATCCTGCTTCATATGTAGTACATACTTCACTTTCTGTTGAGAAATTTAAGTAATAAAAGGATTCCTCCACTGGAAATAATCCTGTTTATATAAAATATGAATGTGAATAATGTGCACTGTAGTTATGAAATAATAATTTACTAAAATTACATGTTGCAAATGCAAGTGTTATTTTTTAATCTTTCATATTTTTAAACCCATTAGGTTTATGGCTCTTCTTTCAAATTATTCTTTAAGTTTAGTTTAATTCATGTTTGCAGGTCTGAATCAAAGAAGAATGTTGCTGTATAGTGCAGCTCTAAAGCAGAACCTGAAAAACAGTATTGGTGCTACAGAGCCTCACAATAATGTTGGAGTACTATCTATAAGGAGAAATGAAGCAGAGTCATATAAGCTGGTGTGTTATTACAACCTACCACATAATGGAAGTGGTGGTGACCTTTTTCCAGAAGCAATAAATCCATCTCTTTGCACGCATATTAATATAGCCTTCATTTACATTGCAAATGGTTCATTGCAACCAATCAGCTTAATGGAAATTGAACTTTATAAGAGAGTTGCAGCTTTGAAGTCTTCTAATCCCTCTCTTAAAGTTATAATTAGTGTTGGAGGAGGCTCAGAAGAAGGTGGTTTCCCTACCATGGCTTCAACACATGAATCACGGAAAAGGTAAGATTGTGAATGAATATATAATTTATATTAAAATCATCTGTTTTTTTTTTTGTTTGTTTTTGTTTTTTTGTTTTTTTTTTTAATAATTAAAGGGAAGACATGGTTTGTGAATTATTATTGATATAACATAAACAAGAATTCACAGTGAAGTATTTTTGAATTATCAAGAAAAAACAGCTGTGTCTTATTCTCACTTCACTATTTTAAAAAATCTGATGTGTTCCATGCACATGACTTTCTCTACCCATTTTACAAACAAATTACTCTTTCAAAAGAGTATTGTGTTATCTACATCATGCTAATTGAGATAAGTGTTAAGAGAAATTGTCTTACTACTTGATTCCTTGTAAGCAGAAGGGAAATATGGCTAAAGTGAATAGTCAAATCTTTTAAAAGCTGTTGAACTATGTAAACAATTGCAGTTTCGTTTGCTTTGCAAGGCCAGCAGTAAACAAAAGTGAGATGAAAGGAAAGATAATCCGTTTGAGAAAAGTTACATAGTTTGAAATTGAAACCAGTAACAAGGAATATCTTGGAAATGTTCAACTGTACAACAAAAATGTATGTGACATAAATTGTGTGTTTTAAAGAGATCTACATTTTTATGCAGTAAGTTTTTTTGTCTATTTCTTACATTTACTTGTTATGTAAAATTAGCTTCGCTTTTACAAGTCTGCTTCTTTATGTTATCCTGTAGAGATGAAGCTTTTATAAGAGCGTTTGTCTATCAGAATTTTTGTGGTAGGATCCTTTTTGAGTTTTTTGAAGGCACTGGAAGACAGAATGTCCATTATCTTATTCTTGTACTCTGCTGTAGCCGTGATGACAGCAGCTGATAAAATGACAATGTTTTCATCATTCAGTTCTTTGATGGCTTTTCTTTCATGTGCCATAATTTTGCTTTTTGGCATTGGTGTTGCACAGAATTCTGGAGGCTTCATGTCAAATCTCTTCTGCCTGACTCATAGGTACTTCATGTATTGCTGCCTCAACGTTGGCTATGATGACCTCCACTGGGATGTCTCAGAAAGTTACAGCGAAGTTTCCTGCCTTTGCCAATACAGAGGTTTGGCCTGGGAGAGCGGGAGGTCACTGAGGTTTACTATGGTGTGAAAGGTGTGCAGCGAAGTTGCCTTTTGGTCTCCTTTGTATCATTGAAATTTCCATTTTGTCTCAAGGTTGCTTGATCGAACGTTGAAGTCATGAAAAGGTATGCAACATAGAAAGTGTTATCCCAGTGTTCTCTTGAGAGAGTGTTGCTACGATATGTCGATGACACATTTGTCATATGGAACCATGGAGAAGACACTCTACAGTAGTTTTTGTTACACCTGATTAATCTGAACCCCAATATTCAATTCATCATGAAAAAAGAAGAACGTAATAGATTGACCTTTCTAGATGTATTAGTACTCATAACAGCAGAAACCTGTGCCTATAATACACAATTTACAGAAAACCACACACTGACTGCTATCAACATAAAACTTCCAATCACCATTCTAGACAGAAACAAGGGATAGTGAAAACTCTCAATGACCGAGTCAAATGATCTGCAGCAAAATCCATTTGAAGAGGAACTAGAACAATTAAATGCAGTCTTCTGAGCCAACGGCTATTCCAGTAAGGAGATATGGCAAGGACCTCATCCCAGGCACACCAGGGAAAAACAGAAAACCGACTAGCCACCACAAGCCTTCCTGCCGTATATCAAGGGAGTAACGGAACGCATAGGCAAACTTCTTTGATCCTTCATTGATACCGTCTACAGAACCACACTAAAAATGAAATCCTTGCTGAGATTGGCTATAGACAAACAGGATTGTCATTCATCCACTGGTGTTTACAACATTTCTGGTAGCTGTGGCCAGGTTTACATCAGCACCACCATGCGCACAGTAGACTAGGACAAATTGAAAAATCTGCAGTAACAGTACACTCTTTATTATTTGGACATTACATCAATTACAGGGACACCAAAATTCTGTCTTCTTCCCTTAGTTGCCATACCCATTTTCATAGGGAGGCAATAGAAATATGCAAACATGAAAATAATGTAATCGCAAGGAAGAAGCAATGCACCTAAACAAAGCCTGGATACCAGTTTTAGAAAGGAAATGAAATGAAATGGCAGAAACAAAAGCAAAACACAAGACAGCCTACCAATGCATACAGGCCAATCACAGCACAGAGAGTAATAGGCTATACCCACCAGCCATATAAAATTTATTCGAGCTATGATCAACAACTGGATCCCATATGAAGATGCCAAATGAGCCCTTAATTAAACGTCAGGAACTTTGAGACCCAATGGACCATGGCCTGCAAGCCCAGAAAATAGTTTCATTATTCATTCAAAGGATTGTTCCTGATAGCAATTGTCATGATCAATTAAGTTAAAGCTTATAGTCTTAACAAAGATACTCACACCTCCTTTAGAGAGTTTCTGCCTACAGTACCAAGCTGCTGTTTTATGGCCATCCATTGAAAAATGTATATTTCCTGTTTTTTCAAATGATGTTCAATGATACTTCAAATATCTGGGTTTATTTTTCAGATTTAAAACTAATTAATAATGCATTTACTTTATATCTTAAACTTTGAATGTTTTGGTGAAATGCTGTGAGTTCTCTTTTTATGATGACAGAATAATGACTATCTGGTTGTTGTTTTATTTCTAAAACATTTACTGTTCTATCTGATGTAATCTAAAAAAGGAGCAGCATTCTAATAATAGCATATCCTTGCCCCAAGAGTTTAGATGCAAGCCATGTTTAGTGTAACCATACATTTCAATGAATGACACGTGAACAATTCTAATGCCAGTTCCCTCTAGACCAACGGTTCCCAACCGGTGTGCCCCGGCACCCTAGGGTGCCGTGTGATTGGCTAAGGGGTGCCGCGAGATATTGACATAAACAAAAAAAAAATACCTACTAATGAAGCCTTAAGTCTTGTAAGGTCTTGAAATAAAATAAGTCAAATCAATTACTGTCATGCACGGCAGATGGTGATAGTGGTCGATTCATTTCAATAATTCAGTTATACTAGTATCCCACAGATGGCATTACAGCTATACCCTGCCGAACATTCCCGAGACTACTCGCTTCCTCACGAACATTCCCGAGACTTCAACAGATGAATATAAAAAAGTGTACGCCCCTTGGCGCTTTCAGTTGTCTTCCTCGCGTTGATTCACAGTGTTTAGCTATGGATAAGTTCATTGTTAAACGTAAACGCCAGGACAGTGAAAGTGAAGAGTCGGCTCCTACTGCTTGCTTTAAGAAGCCAAATCTTACAGTTTCTCCCGGACCTCGAATTCACCACATAAAGAAGACAAACGAAAGAAAAGAACATACCAGGACAGTTACTTAGCGTATGGATTTAAGTGGAATAACGAGGAAAACCCTATCCCTGTGTGTTTAGTTTGTGGCAAAACACTTAGCAACGAGGCCATGGTACCTAGCAAACTGAAGCGGCATCTTACAACAAAGCATCCTAGTGTGTCACAGAAAAGTGTAATGTATTTTTCACATATATTAGAAGGGGAGAAGAAAACAGCTGTGCGAATGATAAAGAGAATGACCATAGGTGATACTGCTCTTGAAGCCTCATTTAAAGTAGTAGAACTGATAGCTAAAAAAAAGAAACCTCATACTCTTGGAGAGGAAATCATTGGCCCTGCATAACAAGTTATAGTTTCGATAATACTTGGCGAAGGAGCAGCTAATCAAATTTCGAAAGTTCCTCTGTCCAACAACACAATCAGCCGCAGGATATCTGAAATGTCATGCAATATCAACGAACAAGTCACGGAGAAAATAAAAATGTATAGAACATTTGCTTTGCAAGTAGATGAGAGTCTCGATATTGGTGACAAACCGCAACTCCTTGGTTTTATCAGATATATTGTTGAAAAAGATATTAGTGAACAGTTTCTGTTCTGTAGACCACTGGAGACTACAACCACAGGCCATGATCTTTTCCTTTCTATTAATTCCTATCTCAATGACCATGATCTTTCATGGAAAGATGTTGTGGTATATGTACAGATGGTGCACCATCTATGTCTGGGAAAATTAAAGGTTTTAATGCCAGAGCTCTCAATGAAAATCCATCCATTATTATTTCTGCATAGAGAGGCATTAGTCGTGAAAGCGTGTAATGAAGATTTTGCTGAAGTGTTTAACCAAGTTGTGGAAATGGTGAACTATATGAAGTCTCGACCTTTAAAATGCAGAATTTTTGAACAGTTATGTCGCGCAACGGATGCAGCTCATACCTCTTTGTTACTTCACACAGAAGTAAGGTGGTTGTCACGGGGTCGTTTATTGAACCGGTTTCTCGAACTTAAAGAACAGCTAAAAACTTTTTTAAGGATGAAAATCAAGACATATTTCATGAGCTCTTACTAAGTGATTGTTGGTGTTTTGAACTGTCGTATCTGGCAGATATTTTTCATAAGCTGAATGAACTGAATGTTTCAATGCAGGGTCGACATGAAACAATAATCTCCTCAACCAATAAAATGAAAGGTTTTAAAAGAAAATTTAGCTCTTGGAAGTCTGCAGTTCAAAAAGGAGATTTGTCGAACTTTCCATCTCTTCTTAATGTGGCAGGAGATAAAGATCTGGGTAAGTTGAAAGACCGCATTTGTGATCACTTATCAAGATTTCAAGATGCAATAGATGCGCACTTTCCAACTATTTCCACTATGAATCTCGACTGGGTTGTCTCACCATTTGATTTCGTAGATAGTGCAGAGGAAATAGATTTCACTGCTTGCGAACGAGATGAATTTATTGATCTTTGTGCTGATTCCACACTCAAAGGTAAGTTCACCAAGAGTGAGACGTCGGTGGCTAGTTTTTGGCTTCAACGGAGAGAGGAGTACCCTAACCTAATGAAGAAAGCAATTAACGCACTTTTGCCCTTTTCAACATCCTATCTATGCGAGCAAGCCTTCTCTGCTATGGTGACAATAAAATGCAAAGCAAGAAATAGACTGAATAACCTTGAGGATATTTTGCGTGTTTCACTGTCAACTGTAAGACCCGACATCACATATCTGTGCTCTAAGCATCAATCACAAGTTTCACATTAATCATTAATCGAACAAAATTTATTGATGTATTTTTACTCAGTGATTGTAGTAAAGTTTACTGTATTATATTGTGGTGTACGTTATTATTATATAATATTTCAATAAATTAACATATTAAGCTTAATTTTCTTTTAATTCAAGGAAGGGTGCCCCTAGTGTTTAATGTTATTCCCAAGGGTGCCGTGAACCTCAAAAGGTTGGGAAACATTGCTCTAGACTAAGAAACCGATCATGCCTGTGATTAACTATGCTCACCCTCCTGTTAATTCAAGGCTTGTTATATGTCTACTGATACTTGAAATACTGGATATATGCTTGATAAAATATTTATATATAATTTTTTTTTTTTTTTTTCCATTTTTAATACATATTGGAAATACCTCAGGTGATTTGTTCTAGGAGAATCCTTTAATTAAGTACATTTTTAATAATTTGTTGTTTTGGCATAATATTTTTACTTTCTCTAGCCCCATATGTACAATGTGCATAGTGGATAGAGAAGGTTTTGTATTCCACACAAAAATTTTATACTGAGATTTCACTGGAAATACTTGCTTTAGGATCCCCTGAATCCAAAAAAAAAAGCATTTTCAAAAAAAGGTCTGTGTCTGTCTGTCAGTGGACAGCATAGCTCAAAAACGAAAAGACGGTTAAATACCAAACTTGGTTAAGTTTGGTATCTTCCAAGAATGCGACACAAAGATTTTCAAGAAAATCCCCCTCACTCCTAACTTCTCTTTACATGGAAAATATTTCGATAATGTTGTTTTTCTTAAAAATGGCTCTAACAATTTGGATTAAAATACTGCATATTAAAGTAATTTCCATTACAATAAAATGTATATCTTGAATTTTTGGAAATAGCTTCTGAAGACTGGTTTATTCTGCTGAATTTTGCATAACTAGTAAACCATAAGAGATAGACAGAAACTTACTCCATAAAAAATGTAGATCTCGTTAAAATACACAATTTGTCATTTACATTTCTTTCGTGGAGTTTACCATTTTCGAGATATCCCTTGTTATTAGTTTCAATTGTAAAGCACTTATACTTTTCTCAGACAGGAAGTGTCCATTTATCTTTTGTCCTGCTCCTGGCCAAGCAAAGAAGTTATTTACAATCGCATAACGACAGCTTTTAAAACATTTGAATTTAGCTTAGCGTATTTCTTTAGTTCCCTTCTACATATAAGGAACTAATTAATAAGAGCATTCTGCTAATGTTTACCTCAATTAGTATTGTGTATAAAGAAGAATAATCTTTTATAAGAAGTTTGTTTGTACAGCAGCTAAAGAAAGTCAGGTGAATGTAACACATCAGATTTTTTTCTAATGAAATCATCCATAGAAAATATCTGATACCCTAAATATGTGGCAGTGATAGTTCTTACACATTTCTGCCTCATTTAATGTTGCCCCTCTCTCTCCCTCTCCCACTCTCCCCCTCTCTCTCCTTTTTTGCTAAAATACATTTTTCTGGGGTTCAAAAAGCATGCATTTGCAGTGAATTCTTGGTATCACATTTTCGGATGAAATACAATGTCTTCTCTATACACTGTACAAAAAGTAAAAAGATTATTACTCTCCGAGTGCACATAAGGTTGTATTGACAGTCAATGGCCAAGCAGAAAGAGAAGAGGTTTAGGTGCACATTTCCATCCTCCTCATGCACATTTGTATACCACATATTTTGGTTCACCCCGCTGCCACCCATAACATGAATTTACACTCAAATTTTAATTATAGGTAAAAGTTTTTATAATGATATATTTTATTAAATATAAGTGGAAATTGGTATCTATCATCGCCATTACAGCTAAGCCGCCACTCTCACTTTTGAGTGCAGACATACCAATATATTTCCGTTCTCCCTTCTCCATCTCTTTCTTGCTCACAATCTGAATTTCTGCTCTCAAATTCAAAAATTTGAACAATGTGTTATATTTGGTATATCCTCTAAGAGACAATTGCATCCATCATCATTATAGCTATGCTGCTACCACTGCCACCACAGCTGCCATCACTTTCTCCCATGCGTACATACCATGACATTTCCATGCATTTCGATCTCTCTACCACTCGAAACGTGTATTTCTGGATTTGAATTTGAATTATTAATTGAGATAAAACTGTTCTACCCTCTCCCTCCCTCCTACCTGCCAAATGAATTTCCACAGAAATTCAAAGTAATTATAAATAAAATAACTACATTAAAAATCAGCATGTGTCCTTTATTTTGTTAAAATTATATAGCAAAACTTTGTTTCATTTAAAACTTATGTCTTTTGTTTTATATAGCTGATATGCTAAATTCCAAAATTAAGTTCTGAAAAATGGGGATTGTCTTGTATTCGAATAAATACAGTATCAACACCAGGGCTTATGAGAAGCAGTTCAATGTTCACAAAGCAGTTCATTTATGAATATGGCCAAATTCCTTTGTACCTTCTACTCTATCACCTTGACTTAAACCCCATTGAAATGGTGTGGGGTGACATATAGGAAAAAGTTGTGTACCAAGAAATTGCAGAATTTTGAAAGAGAAAGAAGACTTGTGTTTAAAATTGTTCTTAGAATACTGTGTTCAACAAAGGGTTAAGTGTTGTGACAATGTAAAATTAACGGAAAGAATTCCCAGAGATTACCTCAACATCAATCAGGAAATGGACAGAATTATATTTTCTTGAAATCCAAACGAAGGAAAAGAATTTGGAAGGAAATGCAAGAATGGGTGCAACAGCAAATACAAAAACCAATGACAGAGTGACACAGCTGACCAAAGGAACTGTAGAGGAGGGAAGTTGGAGGGCACACTTTTGGTAAGTCAGGCCCCAACTCTTTTCTTCATGGTTTAGTTATAGTATGCTGCATATGGTGAAGTAACATCACATTTGACACCAAGCTCTGTAATTCAGAATCAAAATGCTTGGATTTTATAATAAGCAAACACTGTATTTCTTGATTTAAGGTGTTTCTCTTCAGTTTCATATTATTTTATATAGGATTGCTAAAGACACTGTGGCCAAATTGTTAGATATCATAGTGACAATTCCTGGCCCCAGGGGACCGCATGTGGGATTTATCGTGTACAAAGCAGCATCTGGGTGAGTTTTCTCTGGGCTCTCCAGTTTCCTCAGCCATTCATTCCACCAGTTGTTCTTTCATCACCTTTCCGTAAAACATTTTGCCTTTATTTTGCAAAATCTAGTTCCTCACCTTCATGGGGTTGATTCTGGGTTCTTCACCCTATGATTCAATGTTTGTTGGCTTTTCAACAGGCTTCTGACTCTAGGCACCCATGTGTAAGTCCTTCATATGCAAACGGAAAATCAACTAAATTAGGTTTTTAAACCATATTAGATTACTGATTTAATTACCAATAACAAAATCATACAACTGTTATTTTCGGACATATTTATTGTTATCTTAAAATAATGTGTAACAATGTAGCAAGATCAAAATTGCATTGAATAATAAGTAATATGTAATTGATCTTAAGTTCATAATTTGATGCATATTTTACAGATTCATCAGGGACATCTTAGATCTTATGCATCAGTGCTCTCTAGATGGGGTGGATCTTGATTGGGAATTTCCAGCATGGCAAAGTAGTGGAACAGAACGAACTCATTTTACATTGCTCCTTAGAGAGTTAAGAGAAGAATTTGATCGTCATCACAAGAAGCCACTGCTCACTGTGGCTGTGGCAGCTCCTCAGCCTATTGTAGATAAATCATATGACATAAAAGAAATGGCCAAGTAAGTATGTATTATGACAATGAAGCTACTTAAAAATAGATTTAGTAAGTATATTCTGATGAAAATAAAAGTATATAATATATAATTTATATTGTAAGAAAAGTATTCCACAGAATATCAATAGACATAATATTTAGAGGCGAGTAGATATACAATAGGATTAACCAAACAGTTGTGCATCAATGGGGTATTCTGACAAAAATTTTATGTTTTAACAAATTCTATTTATTTCAAGTGCTGCTGACAATTTTGTAACAAATATCTCTATTCCAATGCTACAGAATAATTTTAACTCTCATTTTCAACTTTTTCATTGTAGATTCCATTTTCTTCTCTATCTGTAGCGGTTACCATGCTAATCTCATATACCCAAGGTCGGAGGTTCAAACTAAGCGGAGGACAATGGAGTTTTTTCAGGCGTAAAACTTCTTAGTGTGGCTTCCTTCAGAAGAGAAGTAAAGCTGTTGGTCCTGTGTCAGATTTACAGCACATAAAAGAACCTCCAGCCTGATAAAGAAGCCTCTGAGCAAAATTAAGCAGTCTTTCATGCCCAATATAGAGTTGGATGCTGAAAACCACAGAGTTAAGGAGCGTCCATAAATAAAACTCCATTTCCATATCTTGGGATGAATTTTGATTGAAAATTTAAAATGCCTATGAACTTGGGTATTTGTTTAACAGTCCTGGGCGCTAGAATATTCATTACTGCATCTATTGACTTCTTCTTGTCTGACTGAAGCCCCTTTAAATTAATTATGTACCCTAAGAACTCTACCTTCTTGAAACAAAACTGGGGTTTTTCAAGGCTTACGTCATTCCATCTTCTCTAAGTCTCATTAAAACATGATCAAATAATCTATACATTTATTAAACTCTATAGGGTCTTCTCGTCCCTTAATAACATTTAAGTCTTTTTACTTAAAATCTAAATTCAACTATTTACATTATCCTGATATATGGTGGACTTTGAGACAGTGATGTGTTTTAACAATTTGAAATTTAGTTGAGTCGATTTTGTAACACTACATCACTTACTTTTTTATTTCGGAAAACATGTTTCAGAAGCCATGTGCTTCCATTGTCAATTCCTTTGGTTGACAATGGAAGCACATGGCTTCTGAAACATGTTTTCCGAAATAAAAAAGTAAGTGATGTAGTGTTACAAAATCAACTCAACTAAATTTCAAAATGATTTACATGTTACTCAAAACTTTTATCAATTATGAGGAAGTCATCTACATAATGAAGTAAAACAGGTTCTTATGGCATCTCCTAATATCTCATTTATAACTCTAAGTAGACTGTTCCCCAAACTATGCATTCCAAATACACAGTGATCATATTCTAATTGGAGGTGTACTTTTTTACTTCTTTCAATTCAATCTGCAAATATAGCAGAGTTAAGTCTATAGCAGATAGTATTGGCCTATAGACATCTTAGCTATTAATGCTCCATGGTTTCACTTCTAAAATAATCTGGAAGGGTATATTTATTTATAGTGCATCCTCCAGAGTCTTTTGTAGGGATCAGTCTTTCTTGGTACCCAGCAGACATCATTTATGACATTCAGTTGGGAGATTCTTATTATTCCTTGTTTTAACATTTATTTAATTAGTTTGTGTTCCTTCTCCTGTAACACTAATGGAATCCCCCTATATCTGTGATGATTAAAAAGCTTCACACCCTTCACCACAAAACTGTTGGTATGCAGTGCATTTTTCTGATAAATGACTAAAAGTATCAGGATTCACATTCTTAAGTGGTACTTCTGCTCTTCCATCAGCATATACACATTTTTTTTTTTCTTCTCATTACATCCAACTTACTCTCCTTACCCTGGCCAATGAGAGGGGTCAACATTTTCTCTCTCTCTCTGTCAGGAAAACCACTTATTGTGTCATTACCGAACATTTTATTTGCTCCCTTGCCTATATCTCCAGTCATGATCTTTAAAACTCTTATTTGCTGGCCAATATTAAGGCATTGTGCAAAGAACTCATCTATGTTCTCTTCTCCCATGGCTTTAAAAATGTTCTTTTTAACAGAGCATGCAAATGGTACAACTTCTTTTCCTTCCTTATTCAACTTAACATTTCTGTCAGCAAAATTTATTATGATCTTCAGGTCATATAGCATGACACATCTTGTAATAGCATCACAAATTAGATTGTTCACAACTAAGAAAACATATTCAAACATTCCTTATTTTTATGCATAACATAGTTTGAAGTCTGATTCTCTGTATCATTTGACCAACAGCTGCCTTACACACTACATTGAAAGCAGGTAATGTCATTAACTTAATATTTCTGTTTAATAAGTCTTAAAAAAAATTCATACTGCAGACCTACAAACTGGCTGCTGAGTCAACTATAAATTTAATTAATTTACTGGCAATTTTACTTTCCATCTCAGGAGATTCCATTACATTCTCATTAGAATAATCCTTAAGCATTATCAATTTTTTGCTGTCACATTCAAAGCTCAAAGCTTAACTGTGAGCAATATACTATCTGAGAATCATGAACAATCTTTTCCAGATCCATTAAAAGATTACTATTTAGTTTTCGTGGTCCCGCTCACTCACTTGAGTAGCTCCATTTCATACAGGTGCCACTAATATCTCATGAACTTGCAAGGCAGAAGCTCCCCTTCTGCAAAAATATCTAATACTCCCATGCAGACTA
Organism: Hymenopus coronatus; assembly: GCA_030762935.1. NCBI lineage: Eukaryota > Metazoa > Arthropoda > Insecta > Mantodea > Hymenopodidae > Hymenopus > Hymenopus coronatus. Next base: position 177,963,041 of record CM060892.1, on the reverse strand, counting down.
CTTCTGTCATCAGACTGGTTTTCTCCTCGCTGATAATATTCCTTGTAGGAGGCATAATTGTTTTCAAATTATTTTATTATATATGTTTTGATGTCCCCTTTAATTGTATGGCCTAGTATAGGAATCTCACTCAGCCTTTATCAAATCAACTTAATGCTCATGCCTATTGCCTCTGGATCTCTCTTCAGACCTTGGTGGGTCATTTTGGTACCTATTCGTAACATCATATTCATGGCTGTGGTTTTCATTAGACATTCTGGCACTTTGAAGGCCACTCCCATTTCTTTGCTCATGTACCCATGGTCTGTAATCACATTCTCCTCCCAATCGCTGTTTTCAAATGCCTAACCTAGGTCTGTTAACTCAACTATATCTTCAGTCTGGCTACAATAAGATAGCTGGTGATCTGAAGTGCAAAATGTTATTAATTTGATTAATAAAATCAGCCTCATTTACTGGTGGCTCAATAAGGTGACAATTACATTGTAATGGCCATTACTTAACTTGACCTAGTTTTGTTCTGAGTTGTGACGTTCCAAAAACTTATCAGAGAACAGTTGCTTAAAGTAATCTTACGAATAATTTTCACCCAAAATAAATCTCAACCACATGAGGTATCTGTTCTTAAGTGCTTTAGCACAATAAGGATTTTCAACTGTTCCAGTATATTTTTTATTTGAAAGTAGTGATCCAAATCAAAAAGGAATTGTCTTGGATTTGTGCCCTCTGATTCATCAAAATTTGGGACATCCAACTCATTAAACAACTATCCATATTGACGAAACTGTCCATAGTAGGAGTGGCAAGATGGAAAGTACCAAACGAAGGTCAAGTTTCAATGCTCGAACAGCTGTTCATTGTCTTCCCTAGTTACAATAGAGTTTTTTTCACTTCTACTAGGGTCGGCTGATGAGTCCTGGGCCTCTCAATAAAAACAGCATTTAAAAAAAATTTCTTTTGCTTTATTTCTCAACATAATCTCCAAAAAGGTCCCCAAAATAGCTGTTTACAGCATCAATGACCTCCTCGTTGCTGTAAAATCTTCTTGCTCCAAGAAATTTTTTGAGGTTGGTAACAGGTGGTAGTTACTGGTTGCTAGATATGGCGAATAGGGTGGATGTTTAAGCAATTTGAACTTCAATTTGCACAATTTTCCCATTACAGTGACTATGATGGACCAGAGCATTGTCATGACAAAATAAGATTTCTTTTTTTTTCTTTTTCTTTTTCTTTTCACCTCATCACGCAAACGTTGCAGTAAGCTTGCGTAGTAGTCACCAGTGATACTTTTACCCTTTCCCAAGTAATCAATAAAAATAATTCCCTGTGCATCCCAGAAAACACTCACCATAACCTTGTTAGTTGACAAAATTGACTTTGCCTTTTTTGGATTAGGTTCACCTGGTGCAATCCACTGTTTTGACTGTGATTTACTTTCTGGAGTATAGTGATGAATCCAAATTTCATCCATGGTAATAAGCTGTCTCAAAAATTCACTGGGATTTTTATGGTAGAGCTCCACGTTCTTAACAGAAACAGTTTTTCTTTGCAACTTTTGATTAGGTGTCAATAAATGTGGCACCCATCTTGCACAGACCTTGTGAAAGCCCAAAACATTACTTAAAATATTACCTGCACGTTTTTTTGATATGTTTACAGCCTCTGCTATCTCAAATAGCTTTAATCTGCGGTCTTCCGGTACTATACAATGAATTTTTTCAATGATCTCTGAAGTTGTCATTTCTACAGGGCGTCCAGAGTTAGGCTCATCACTTGTGCTCATACATCCCATTTCAACCCTGCAACCCACCTTTTAATCATTGAATATGAAGGGGCAAAGACTTTCAATGTACCGTCCATTTCCTCCTTGATTTTTTTAGGCATTAAGCCTTTCAAATGGAAGTATTTAATCACTGCGTGTTTTTCCAAATCCTCCATTTTCATGAAAACTCTGAAGTAATCTTGTTTAAAATGCTGTTATTCGAAAACTAAACAAGATATTGACCTGTAACTATGGATACAAGCTGGCCTAGAGTTAACCTATATGATGCTACCATCTAACTGGCCTAGTGTTGTCATATCTGTGTGAGGCCGGGACTTATCAGCCGATCCTTGTACTAGGTAATTTCAACTGTGCTAACAGCACTACCATTAGGAACACTTCTTAATTCTGTTCTTACCCTTCTCAAAGACTCCCTTAGCTCTCCTACCCATCTCTCATTTTCCTTTAGTCTCTTTTCAATTTCCAGATGCACTGACAGCTGTTTCTCAAATTTCTCAGTTATAGCTCTACCCTTGGCTTCCAATTCTGCCTGAGACAATTTTAAACTCTTCTGCTTCCTTATGTAGTGAAGTTTTCACAGCTCCTATCTCATCCGTGTTCCTAATTTCTACACTGCATCTTTCACACCTCTCTCTTACATTAACGTTTTTCATTCACATCCTTCCTAAATGAAGCTAATTCCCCTGAATTTCAACAGTTCTCTCCTGTTAAGTATTTAAAACTTCCTTCACGTTTCCCTCAAGTTCAGAAGTTCTTTTAGTTTTAAGTCCTGACTCCTAAAGCCTTCTACTAATTTACTATTTGATTCTCTACTAACTAGAGTATTAATTCTCTACTTAAGTCAGTTACCTCCTCCCTAAATTGTTGTTTTATCTCCCTATTTTACGTATCCACATATTCCCTTACGGACTGCTCATTCCATCAATTTTGTAATATACTGCCCATTTCATTTATTTTCTTTAGGAGAATTCTAATAAAACTATTTCCCATGATATTTACTATCCCCTAGCTATTGCCTTTGTGGCTATTTCTAAACCTTTTTCTCCTGAGTTTTCCCCACCATCAAAAACTTAACTGAAACCTGCTGCTTCCACTTGTACCTGCCCTAATGGCACTTCTTTTTTCTTATCTCATCCTACAATCTCATCTTATCCCATTCACTGCAGAGGAGCATCTATCTGACATTTTTCCTTCGTTGGTTTTTTTTTTTCTCTTTCTTTCTTTTCTTTCTTTCTTTCTTTTTTTTACAGTAACGTTGACCCATGCAATTCACTACGAGTATAATATATACAGGATGTAAATAAATAGCACTGCATTAATTTTACTGGCGTAGATGGTTCCTAGTTGATCAATTTGAGATAAGAAACCAATGGTGAATAAGGTCAAGCTACCAAGTTATGCATATTCAAATTAATTAGATATTATGATCCATAAATCATAAACAGAAAGAAATATACAAACAATCTGCATTTGAAACAAAACCAGAGCTAGCTTATTACATACTTAGTGAAATCTGTCTTATCTCTCTGAAGAAGCATTATTAAATTTTAACATTATCAAAATTGCTTAAAATGCAGACCTAATATGGGGCTGCATGCCACTGCAGTAGATAACAGGCTGCGGCGAAAGACTAAAGAAACATAGGGAAATTCTGATAAATGTACTTTGGCTGCATGGTTAGGCAGATTGTCTGTGAACCTGAATAAACCTGAGGAATCAAGTTCAAACCTAGATATGACCATACTTTTTTTATCTCATTTCTTTTCCATCTCGTGAGCAATATTATGCTTATGCCCTAAAATAGCAAACTAAAACCATTATTTACAATGCACAGGGTATTGCTTACTGTTGTCTCCTCTCACATCTGATGGCTAAGGCTAGAGGGTTGTGTATTGACATTGCACAAAAGTTTTTGGTTGGTGATAAGCAATTGCACAAAGTACTACAATACCCCAAAAGAGGCCTGGGTATCTAAGTGACAGTATGACAAATACCTAATGTTGCTAACAGATGACTTTGATACCTTAGCAGGCACTAACACCATCACATGTTAATTGTTTCTTTCTTGTTCGGTAATCAAGTCTCCTACATTTCATTTCCTATTTACCTTCCGTGCACAACAACACTATGTTGAAACAGTTAAATAGGTTCTCAAGGGACATGGAGCAAAATTTCTAAACTTACTGATACACATCTTCTATATGGTGAAGCAGAATGTCATTCTACAATAGCTTCACAGATTTACAGTAAGGGGCAGCCCTATCAGACTACTTTAGAACTGAAGATCGGTGTTTGCAAGAATGTGATTCTGTGGTGCCTAATAAAACAGGCTACGATTAAGATGTACCTATCACTCTCCAGAGTTTGAACAAAACATATTGCGTAGAATGGAAGAGCAACCATCAACTTGCACCCATGCTATTACATGTGCAGAGCACCAACCACACAAGTGTATGACAAGTGTTACACGAGGAGTAACTCTCCCTTCCATCTGTAAAAGGTGCGAGCCTTAACTCCGAAGGGTTGTAATTTGCACTGTAGTTTAGTGAATGGGCCTTAAAAGCAGCCACCAGAATTATTTTCATTGATGTTGTTTGCCAGGGATGGACCAATTCTTAATAACAAGAATAGTCACATATGGGCTTATGAAAACCCCCATGCCACTGTTCAGAGGAACCACCAACAGCAGTTTATGATGAACATGTGGGCTGGCATTGTTTCTGACCACGTCACTGGGCCACACCTTCCTCTTCGACTGTGTGCCAACACTTATAAAACATCTCTGAAGTATGCACTGCCAGCCCTGTTGGAAGAAGTGCCTTTTGATTTTCAGGTTCAACTGCATTTCCACATGATGGAGCTCCTGCGCATTATGCGATTGCATCTTAATTGAGTCTTCCCAAATCACTGGATCAGAAGAGGCTACTGTCCTACTGACCCTGGGTACATCGCTCCCTGGATCTCGATTCCATAGACTTTTTTCTGGGATGATCTTCAGACTATGACGTATTTATCACCAATGGGTTAGGAAGAGATGCTGGTTGCCTGCATTATTGTAGCCAGTGATGAGATTCACCACACACCAAGAGTGTTAACAGAGTTCAGGAATAATTTCACCATTGTCACCTATCTATCAAAGTTAGAGGTTACCATTTTGAGCCATTCCTTTTAAATCTGTGCCTTCTCCTAATTTGTTTGCTTACTTTTATTCTTCCAGTATCTACCTATTATATTGCAATGTTAATGTCAATGAAACTTATTACTTTCTGCACATGTTCTATGTACATAGTGCATAGAGAAGGTATTGCATTCCACCCAAAAACTTGATACCCATATTTCACTGGAAATACATATTTTAGGATCCCTTGTATCCAAAAAAATCTGAGTGTTCTGTTCGCATGACTTTCTGTACATATCTACAACAAATTATTGTTAAAAGCTTATTTTTCCAATTACTTCTTGATAATCCAGAAAAAATTAGCAGAAATTGTCTTATTACTTGCTTCCTTGTAAGTAGAAGTGAATAAGGGAGTACCATAGGTTAAAGTGATAGTCAAAAGCTGGTTGCTATGTGACTGAAATTCCTTTGTTTGTATAGACAGGAGTTGTCAAATTCCTGTATAACAAAGTACAAGTTTTTTAAAGCTGAAACCAAAAACAAGAAATATAATTTAAAAATGATCAACTCCACGAAAAAAATGTATATAACATAAATTGTGTGTTTTCACGTGCTCTACATGTTTTGTGCAGTAAGTTTTTGTCCATTTCTTAACAGTTTAGCAGTTATGCAAAATTCTGTAAAATTCATCCAGAATAAAGTAATCTTAAAAGGCTATTCCTGGAAAATACAAGATATACATTTTATTTGTCAGATAAATATCGTCAATATACAATATTTTAATCAAAATCGTTAGAGCCATTATTGAGTAAATCAAAATTTACAAATTTTTTCCATGTAGAGGGTAGTTGGGGGTGGGTGGATACATTGAAAATCTTCATGTTGCAACCTTAGAAGATAACTTGGTGTTTAACAGTCTTTTCGTTTTTCAGCTATGCTGTCCACACACACATGATTTGATAAGGGTGCTGATAACCTTGTAGTTCAGCACCCTTCAACACTAACCATCTCACACACCCCTCCCACACGCATGCATGCACGCACACACACACATACACACATCTGCGTGCACAGCCATTTTTCTAAAAATGCATTTTTTGGATTGAGGGAGTCTCAAAACATGTATTTCCGGTGAAATCTCGGTATTGAATTTTTGGGTGCAATACAATACCTTCTCTATACACTATGTAGATAGTACGTGTAGAGAAAGTAAAAATCTGATCATTATTGCAATACGTGAAAGTATGAAAAGTATGTGAAAACTGTACCTCTGGGGTTCCCAAAGTGGGTAGCACTGATTCCACTGTTGATCACAATGTGTATAATAAACAAGTCCATATACATGTTTTATTAATTTGAGTTGGTTTTTTAACACTACGTCACATTGTCATTATGAGGGACTAGTTTATAAAGCATAGGTTTTCGAAACTAGTCCCTCATAATAACAATGTAAGTGATGTAGTGTAAAAAATCCAACTCAACAAATTAATAAAACATATAATTTGACCGTCACTGTCACTAAATTCCTCCAAACATCAATCAAGCCCATATACATCTATCAACAGGGTCAGTAGATTAGTAGAGCACCTGGATTACAGACGTGTGCCACTCGCCTTTAGACACTTCATCCCTATATGGACCATCATATTAATCAAACTGAGTACAATTTATACCATTATTATTTTGCAAAGTGCAGTATTGAATGTCCCTTACACTGTTTAAGTTTAAGTTTTCAAAGAAATTATGAAATGCATATAATCATAAACATGCCTTGCAACAGCTAAACAGATTATCATTAATTGTAACTCTTCTTGGCTATTATTTCCCATATATTATTTTGCAGTTCTTGTAATTAAACATTTTATCTTTTAAATAAACTCACAAATAAAAATGTTATGATGTGAGGTCTGGGAATCAAGCATATCCCAACCCACACTGATGTTTCAGCAATTGCATCAAAAGAAGTGTGAACTATAGCCCACCTTGTTGAAAGTTTCTTCATCTGTCAATTCAGGGAAAACTGCACTAAAATTAAGGTTTGGTACCATGCAGCATTCAATGGTTCATGAATCAAAATAAGGCCAATTATTCTAGTTGCACTCACAACACACCAAATACTGACAGTAGCATCATGCCATTGACTTAGATGTATGAGTTTTGATTTTGAGTTGCTCAGTAGCGATATTTTGTGAGTTAAGTGAAAATCTGCCTCGTCACTGTGTTTCGGGGGAAAAGGGTGAAATATTGAGAACTGGAGTCATGTGAGAGAAATGGAACAAGCACTACCTTGGTGTTGATAAAAACTTTAATGCTTTATATTATGGCACAAGAGTTCACACCACTGTTGTATTACATTTTATAAATGCTTCCATTAAATTCAATGTACTTTCAGATCGTGTCAATATTTCCCTTGTCACAACATAGCTTCCATAAGTGTAGCCTAAATGTGCAAGAAAAAATTTGACATAAAAAGTCAGGAATATATGTACGGGGTCTGCTCAAAAAGTATCGCGAATTTTGTGTTTTTTCAAAAAGTATTTATTAATTCATGAATATCTATTTTGTCCTCTTCAAAGTAATCCCCACCAGATATACACTTGTGCCAACGTTTTTTCCAATCCTTGAAGCACTTTAAAAAATTATTTTTTGTGATCTTGTTCAGCTCCACCTTCGATGCCGTCTTTATGTCCTCAATCGTGACGCAGAGTCATCCTTTCACGGGCCTCTTCAGTTTTGGGAACAAAAAAAGCCATAGGGGGCCAGATCTGGAGAGTACGGTGGCTGCAGCATCATAAGTGTGTTGTTTTTGGGCAAAAATAATGAAGCCATAAAAATCTAGAATAGAGACAAGACAAATGAAATCCGGAATGATGAAGTTGGAAAAGAAAATGGAATTAGGGATGAAGATCACAAAAATGGAATCTGGATTGGTGAAAATGATAAGATGCTGACAGAAGCCACCTGCCAGTGTAATTCTATGTGATGTATACAAAGAACAAGCAGTCACAAGAGCAGCCAATTTTCCAACTATGACCAAAGTCATAAAAGTGGAGAAGTTCTAGTGTTTACTTAGGCAATACCAGTCTGCACCAAGGGAAGCTACACTAACCAAGTACTCTGTTACATCAATACTGCCTGACCTATCTGGCAACCACCAAGATTTGTTCCTCTGGTTAAACAATTAGAGGTATGGAACTGCTGGAGGACGTGACATCTAGGGGAATTATTAAAAAGCCCAACAATGCTTGGTACTCCCCTGTAGGTTTGTGATAGAGAACAGCAAGTTATGTTGTGGACTGTAGAAGCTAAATAGCTTACCTTCGATTGATGACCCCTGGATGCTCTAACTCTTGCCCACTTGTTCTTGATTTTGGACTTGGAATCGGAATACTGGAAATTGGTTCTAGAATTCTATTATCCATAGAATGTAAGGACTGCATTCTTGACAAGCCAAGGGCTTGAGCAATTTATGGTTATGCCCTTCAGTCTCTATAATGTGCCAGATACCTTCCAGTATTTCATGGAATCAGTGATAAGAGGTTTGGCTTACAACACCTGCCTACTATATCTAGATGACTTCATCTTGGGAAACAACTTCGAAGACTAACCAAAACATGTCCAAGGCTGCAGCTAGTTAATCTCAAAATGCAGAAGGGGCTTGGGCAGTGAGAGATTGGCCCCACCCATAAGATAAACAAGAGTTGCAAAGTTTCTGAACCTATGCAGCTGTACTGATATTTTGTCAAAAGTTTCTCCAACCCTTCTTTTGTCAGACAGAAGTAATGGAGGAAGACATATGAGGATTTCGGGAGAATTACTTGGATCCAACCAAATAATCGACAAAAGTACTGCTGGTTGAGGCTATAGGCAGACTCTCAGAGGTAATGCCACCAATGTCATGTGTGTGCGGCAAATTGTGGTCCACAGACTAGAGCCAAGGTTGGATGCAGCAGTATAATATATAGCCATTAATATAGCCAGGACATTCCCTGTGTCCAACAGGAGTAACAAATATCTGATGGTCGTTATGGCTACTTGAGTAAGTGCCTGGAAGTATGCTCATTCTTGATCAGGATGCTAACTGCTTTATAGAAGAGTTGTTCATCACTTTGGAATAGGTACCATTAGAGCTATATAGTAATCAGGCATCAACTTGAAGTCAAACCTAATGAGGAAAACATGAGGGTGCAACTCGGAATGATTAAGATGTGCAAAACACCTCTCCACCCACAGCTGAAGGCATGGTTGTGCAGTATATCAAGATTAGAAGAACATTTGAGGAAGTTTGTGGCCAATTACCAGAAAGACTGGGTTGTCAGGGCACCACTGTTCTTGTTGGTCTACCATCTTCAACCAACGACACCCCCAGGTCCAGCCAGCTTGGACTTTGACAGGTCTACCATGTGACTTAATCTTTGGAAGTCCCTTGGAGCAGAATAGCCAGTAAGCTATTACATGGAAAATCTCATACACAGAGTTCACAAAATGCATGAGAAGGCCTGTCAGCACTTCCTGTGATTGACTGCATAAAGACCTGCTACTGTATTGGCCTACCAGGACCAACGATGCTGACCCAAACTTCAAAAACACGGCAAGGGCTATATGATGTGGTGAAAAGGATGAATGATGTCAACTGTTGCATTCAGAGACAGGTAGGCTGGCACACCTAGATCATCCAGCCTGCTACAGTGGTGATAGGGAGGACCAGCCCTGAGGAGGGAGCAAGGTGACTAACTTCCTATACCTTGCCTCCCTGAATTGTTGCAGGAGTGCAGATGGCTTACTTTCCATAGCAGCTCTGCATTGTTGTAAATTTATCATATATGCGCAATAACATCCTACCTCTCAAAACTTATGGCTGTATAATCACAGACAATATAAGCAAAGCTGACAGGGCAAAGGAAGTCTGTTTCATAAAGAGCTCTGAGAGAACATTTGGATAAGAGAGAGCTGAAGCAGTTGACATGTCACACCTGTGTGAAAGAATATGCGCAATAACATCCTACCTCTTAAAACTTATGGCTGTATAATCACAGACAATATAAGCAAAGCTGACAGGGCAAAGGAAGTCTGTTTCATAAAGAGCTCTGAGAGAACATTTGGATAAGAGAGAGCTGAAGCAGTTGACAACTGAAGGAATGTCATCATAACAATAAATGAAAATTGTCACAAGCAGCAATTGATGTAAAGAGAATTTATTAAATTATGCTTAGATCTGGTTTATATGAAATAAAATTCATATTCAAAATCTTCTCGGGCTTCTAGCCAGGTAAAAACTTGGCTTGACACCAACGTTTCGAAGAAGTTCACCCTGAAGACGAGGAAGATGCACTTCTTCGAAACGTTGGTGTCAAGCCAAGTTTTTACCTGGCTAGAAGCCCGAGAAGATTTTGAATTAACACGTCGCCAGGAAAGCTTCAGTTCTTATTTTAAAATTCATATGTTTTTATCATGAAGATTTTTACACAACAATTTTGGACTCGGAAAGAAAGAAAAAAAAAAAAACAGAAACAAAGGGGGAAAAATGCTGTAATCTCAAATGCTGGAGACCTTGCAGAAAAAATCTCTCTTCATTGAACGAGCAAACAATACATTACACTGGCATGAGTGATAATATGAATGAATGGGATGAGAGACTGAATACATTGACAATCAGGAAAATACATCACTACAATCAATTGGAGAATCACAATAAAGAGAGCAAAATTAGACAAAAAAACATCACACAGAAGGTAAAGTAAAAAAAAAAAAAGATGATGTGTTCCAATCACATGACTTTCTCTACATCTCTGCAACAAATTATTGTTAAAAAGCTAATGTTTTTATTTACTTATTTACTTAATGCTAATCGAGAAAAAATTAGTCTTATTATAAATGTAAAAAGAAGCTAGTGAAGTAATATTAATATAATATAATATAATAATAATAATAATAATTAAGTGAAGATTTGTTACAATTATTATATTAGTCTTATTACTTGCTTCCTTGTAAGTAGAAGTGAAATAAGGGAGTACCATAGGTTAAAGTGATAGTCAAAAGATGGTTGCTATGTGACTGAAGTTTCTTTGTTTTTACAGACAGGAATTGACAAATTCCTGTATGAGAAAATATAAGTTTTTTAAAGCTGAAACCAAAAACAAGGAATATCTCAAAAATGATCAACTCCACAAAAAAAATGTATATATAACATAAATTGTGTGTTTTAATGTGCTCTACATTTTATGTGTGGTAAGTTTTTGTCTATATCTTATGGTTTAGCAGTTATGAAAAATTCCATAAAATTCATCCAGAATAAAGTAGTCTTCAGAAGCTCTTCCCAGAAAATTCAAGATATATATATTATTTGTCAGGTCTTTAATATACAATATTTTAATCCATGGTTAGAGCCATTTTTAAGAAAATAAAAATTTTCGAAAAAAGTTCCATGTAAAGGGTAGTTAGGGTGGGGGGATTTTCTTGAAAACCTTTGTGTCACATCCTTGCAAGATACCAAACTTAAATACCAAGTTTGATATTTAACGGTCTATTCATTTTTGAGCTATGTTGTCCGCACACGCACACGCACACACACACACACACACACACACGCACGCACGCATGCACACAGACAGACAGACTTTTTTCCAGAAATGCTATTTTTTGGCTTCAGGGGTACCCAAAACGTGTATTTCCGGTGAAATCTTGGTATCAAATTTTTGGGTGCATTACAATACCTTCCTTATATACTATGTACATAGTACATGTAGAGAAAGTAAAAGGATGATTAAGAGATACAGTGACAAAGTAAAACAAGTGTTATCACTTCATCAGCACATACTCTTAGATTCTTATTCTCCATCAGAATACCCAAAAATAAAAGAACAAAAAGGAATTTTATGTAATGATTGGCCATCTAAAAAAAGGAATCAGGGGTTACACAAATAATGATAAAATTACAATTTTGATTATTCTCCCTATAATTAGGAGTATACACAAGTTTGAAAGAGAATTCAAAATAAATAAATGGTTGGCCAGAAGAGGCTAAAGAACTTTCACCTTCCAATCTTCAACCAAATAGAGCAAGACTGGCTAAATCATTTGAGGACACTTTTTATAGGTGCAATGAATGTGATGAGATTACTTACATAAAACTAAAAAAAGGACTTCCAATCTATGAAAGAGAATGGTAAAAATTCAGGTGTATTACATTCACAAGACTTGATCTGCAACATACAATTCTTACAAAATCTGCTCGTGCTAATCAAGGTAAACTTAAGCACAAATGGTTTTATTACATATTCCCTTATAGGTATAAGGGGAATAATGTAACACAATACACTAGCTAAAGCAATAGCCATGTCTTTTTAAGAACTGTTCACTGTGATGACCTTGAAGTTCTGTTCTGTTTGTGTGACAAAGGTGAAAAAAAAAAATGAATGCTCACTTCTCATTTGAGAAAAGTAGTAGTGAGAAGCTAAACCAGAAAGTAAGGAATGTTTTGGAAACGGTTGCCTCCCGGGAAAAAAGTGCATTTGGTATAAAGTGTGTTTTAACAAATTACATTTTTTGTGTACTTTGTCATCTTCTGGGTTTGCCAGTTATGCAAAAGTTGCAATTATAGAAGAGGGCTTATACTGCCAGAAAATTCAAGGTATACATTTTATTTGCGATGTAAGTATCTTGAATATGTTATCAAAATTCTTAGAGCCTTAGAGCCATTTTTGGAGAAATTAAAAATGTTAAAAAACTTACATGTAAAGGGTGGTTTGGGGTGGAAGGACTGTCTCTAAAATCTTTGTGTTGCCTCCTTGGAAAATACTGAACTTACATACCAAGTTTGGTACTTAATCCAATTTGCTCCAATTTTGGTTTTGAGTCATGCTGTTCACAGGCAGACATTTTTCTAAAAATAGTTTTTACTTTCTCTAGCATGAATGTACAATGTACTTAGTAGATAGGGAACATATTGTATTCCACTCAAAATTTGAATACAAGATTTCACCAGAAATACTTGTTTTGAGGCCCTTGAATAAAAAAAATTAAAAAACTTCCCTATAAGGATGAAGGTGGGTGGGTGGCTGTGACATAACTCGAAAACGAAAACACGGCTAAATACCAAACTTGATATTTAAGTTCAGTATCTCTTACAGAGGTGACAAAAGATTTTTAGTAAAATTCTCCCCACCCAACTACCCTTTACATGGAACATTTTTCGAAAATTGTAATTTTCTCAAAAATGCCCCTTAACTTTTTTTTTATTAAAATACCATATGTTTAATATATTTTCATGGCAAACGAAATGTATAGAGGTAGAGAAAGCCATGTGAGTGGAACACATCAAAATTTTATTTGTCATTTCTAAGAAGCATTGAATGCTCACACAAATATTTAGGTCACACATATATCACCGCTAGATATTTCTTAGTCTAACCTGTTTATGAGGTAGTTGATGGGCTTAGAAGTTTTAAGAGCTGATTGGTGATCCTTCAGGCAGTTGTTCTTTCTTGTTTGGTATCTCTTCGGGATCCAGAAGCAAACCGTGTTTGTCAGCATCGGCCCATGCAAGTTTCCAGCTATCTGTAGCTTGTCCGATCTGCATTGATCATCTAGATGGCTGTGCCATTTTGCTGCTTCATCTGGGTGCTAATTCATTATCAAAGCCCTACTCTTGGGAGCCATTATGATGGGGCAGTAGATGGCAATGACATAGTGACATATCTGGTGTTGAAGCAGTAGCCTTGTAACCAAGAATCCCCATCCCCTCTTTTTTTTTCTTTTGCACAGCTGCTGCTGCTGATGATGATGGTGATATGATTATAAATACACTGGTGTGTGAAACCTAAGGACTAAAGTAATGCTATGTCTCTGTTAAGTAACATACCTCAATGAAACTAGAATCATACATAGACAGAACTGCTAGAGCATGCTACAGTAGGCAACTAAGATAAATATGTAATTAGATGAACTTCTATTCATAGAAAATAAGCTACTACTTCAGATGATCGTCCGCTCTAGATTTACAAAAATAGAGGCATAAAAAGGGTGTGTGATCACCACTGACAGTAATGCATACTCTGCATTGTGCTCCCATGCTAGTCACAAAGTTGGTGAGGCATTCTTGTGGTAGGGCATTCCATTCCTCCACTAGCACTATAGTCATTAGCACATGTGGGTGTGCAGCAATGCATCTCCATTAAGCATCCCACATGTGCTCAATGGGATTTAAATCGGGGTAATTGGCAGGCCAGTCCATTTGCCAAATAATCTCCCCCAAGAGATCCTCCAACTGCACTGCTGTGATTGCGCATTGTCATCCATAAAAATGAAGTTAGGGCCAACTGCACCCCTGATAAGATGCACATGGGGAAGGAGAACAGTATCACAATAATGTTGACCATTGAGCATACCGTCTTCAAAGATTTGGAGGTACACCCAAGCAACATTATGCCTCCCTATAACAACTGGACCACCAAAATGATTATGTTCAAGGGTGTTCCTGGGTGCATTAAGTGTTCCCACCTCTGTCCAAATGAGGGCATGTTGAGAATCACTACTCAGATGGAATCTGCTCTCATCCAAGAAAGCATGTGACCGCATTCCTTATTGGTCCAATTCTGATGCTCTTGGGACCATTGCAAATGATGTCACTGATGTTTTAGTGTCAATGGAACACAGCATACTAGTTGTCAGGCAAATAGACCATCATTATGCAGTCACCATGTCACTTTGTAGCATGAAATTGCTTGCCTAACAATTGCACCCACCGTTTGATGTGGATCCCTCCTTGCCTTATACACAATGTAGCGGTCATCTACTGCTGTACTTGACCGTGGTTGATAACCTCCTCTCCTCGGGACAGCAGTGCTTGTGGTTTGGAAGGCTCCCCATGCTCTTGAAACAATGCTCTTGAGTAATTCCAAATTCCTGGACAACACACATCATACCTCATCTTTCTTCCAGTTTCCCGATGATTCTTTCATATCTGAAGTCATTCAAATGTTGTGTGCAGGCCATGTTGTAAAGAACACCACTACAATGCACCCAAAGATCTCGCTGATTTCCACACACTGTCTTGTCGTGTTTCTTCAACCCCCCATGCTGCAAGACCAGGACCATTTGCAGCGTTAGTCTTGTTAAAATCAACCATGTGACATCCAACTTTGTATGTATATGTGAGAGACCTCTGGTAATATGCTCCCATACTTTCATTCATTTCCATCAAGTAGTTCATATGTTAATTTATCCATCTTGTCCTTAGGCTTTGCACACTAGTGCATTTGGAGAAGTGCAATAGCATTTTCAGGTTGTGGGAAAAACACCCGACCACCAAACATGAAAGTACTCACTGAATACTTTTATTAATTTGAACTGGCTTTTTATTACCTAAAAACAGCTCATAATTGAGATTCTTCACCAAAAAAGCAAGTTCTGTAGTTTGGATAATACAGCATTCTACACTTCATGTCAATTTCTTTGCCTATCACTCTTGTGCTACTTAATCATATTTTTTAATTTTAATTAAATGATGTATTAGCAGTACAATTCTTCAAGATTTTCTTGTTTTATTCATTGGAATGAATCATAGTGTTTATGAAAAAAATTTTAATTTGGTAGTTTTAGGTAAAAATTTAAGAATTCAAAATCTGGCTCATTCTCAT
The DNA here is from genome assembly GCA_030762935.1 of Hymenopus coronatus. Taxonomy (NCBI): domain Eukaryota; kingdom Metazoa; phylum Arthropoda; class Insecta; order Mantodea; family Hymenopodidae; genus Hymenopus; species Hymenopus coronatus. Next base: position 177,947,503 of record CM060892.1, on the reverse strand, counting down.
GAGTCTCATTTATGTTCTCATCTGAACCAGATGAATTAATTGTAGCTGCATGTCTTCATATCCATTTCTGAAACTGGCAGAATATGCAAGCTGTTATCAAAAGAGATGAACTACGTATCAAAATTACTAGATTGTATTACTAGGAGACTTTCAAAAATGGTAGAAAAATGTAGCAGTATGATAAAATTGGTAAGCAAGTTTAAACATGAGTTATATGTAGTTTTTACAATATCTTGCAACTTCTTATAAAAATCTGATGTTCCATTTACGTGACTTTTGCTACCTATTTAGGCAACAAATTGTTCTTAAAAACGCTTATTCTTCTATCTGCTTCAGGATAATCAAGATAAACGTTATTTGATTTTCTTTCAATGGGCAGGAGTAAAAAACCAGAGAGATATAAAATGGATGAGGACTTCTCACTTGAAAAAAGTTTAAGTTTTCTAAAACTGAAACCAATAACAAGGAATATCTTGGAAATGGTTAGCTCTACAAAAGTGTATATGATGAATGAATGAAAGAGAAATTCAGAAGTTATTCAAAAGAAATTCAGGACATACATTTTATTTGCCATGTAAACATCTTTAAATATACAGCATTTTAATCAAAATCATTAGTCAGTTGTTGAAAAATGCTCCATGTAAAGGGTACTTTGGGGTGGAGGCATTTTCCTGAAAATCTTTGTATAACATCTTTGGAAGATATTAAATTTAAATACCAGATTTGGTATTAACCATTTCATGTTTGAGTTATGCTATCTACTTGCACACGCACACACACACACACACAGTGCCAAAACCAAAATATATGATAAATGAAGTAATTAACAACATTTGTGCAACATCAGAGACGCTATTTTGTCCACAAAAAAAAGTTTCTCGGGTTTAAATGCTTATTTTGAAGATTTATTGTAAAGAGAAAGCAGATTTTATGAGCCCTAAAATGGTACATATTTGTAATTTCTATCTGCTATACAAAAAATTGTATTAATAAAACATATTAGTTTAGTTCCATATAACAATTTGTGCCATATCTTGTTTTGATTTTATAGATGTCCCAATGCAGTTGTTTATGAAGATAAATGTATATGAAAATTTTCAGGAAAGTTTGAGACATCAAAACTTAGGAACTTCTGCTTTTCTAGAAATGACCCATTATATATTCCCTGCTGCTAAAAAAGAGTAATAATAATAATAACAACAATATGCATTAGCAAACACCTGTGCTCCAGTAAGTTCTTTTGATATCACAGCGTGATCGTTACCCCTATTCTTTCAGAAGATTCTTTGATGTCAAAGTCATGCATTGTTAAGCCTGAGTGAGTTTGTGCCACTGTGGTGGTTTTGCACATGCAACTGTTTCTAGAAGTTTCCAATGACTTAATCAACATATATAAAAAGGGTCAATGAAGGCCTGGCTAATGTGCACTTTTCACTGGAAATGCATTGCGCACAAAAGTGAGTTTGAGTTTGACAGGAATTTTGTAGAGAGCTGTATTGTCACCACAATGAAAGTTGAGAAGAGACTATACAGTAGAATGTTATGAAAGACAGTTATTTGTCAGCAGATTGTAATCATTTTGGGGAAGAATAAATAGGTGTTTGTTGAAGAGATAGTTTTTATTAAATTGTTATCAGGAGCGGGAATATTGCCATGCGAGTTGACATTGGGATGAAGCACTCGGATGGGTATTCATCTCAAGGTTAGCTAAAGATGTGATCCTGGAACTCATTGACCTAGGAGCCACTAGGCAATGGTTGATGTCAGCCGGAATATCTTGCAACTCAGTCGAAATGAGGTGTGGCTCTGGGACCCCCAAGAACACCCAGGATCTGCAGGGACTGTAAGTCTGAGAGACAATGTAGTTGTGCTTGCAAGAAGCGAGGTAACAGTGAAGGCACACCTAGAGGGACAGTGGTGAAGAAACCTTGCATTGGGCCGGAAAACACTATTGAACGAATTATGTGTTGCCCAGGCATTGTTGCCTTTTTGGGAGGAAGTGACTATAAGGTTACTGAACCACCTGGACACCAACCAGAACATTCAGCCCAGCACAGAGTTAGGGAAGTGCAAGACAGTAGCAAGTATATCACCATACAGCAGATCCAAACTGCCAGACTCTGGCTTAAAGACTTGCTGAAACATGCGACCAATTATCTGACTGCTTCACAACTTGAGAGTATGCAGCATCTACTTAGATGATACCAATTTGTCTTCAGTGAAGGGAACACTGAGTACATCATACCATTGACATCAGGGATGGCCAACCTATTTTGTAACTACCAAGTCATATTCCTCTGTCAAAGCAAGCAGAAGTATGAAACATGCTGGAAGACGTGAGATCTAGGGAAATCATTGAACAGTCTGACAGCCCTTGGTACTCCTCTGTAGTCTTGGTGAAGAATGGTGAGCTATGCTTCTGATTGGACTGCAGGAAGCTGAATGTAGTCAGCAGAAGCAACTGTTTCGCTTTACTCCAGATAGACCATGATCTTTACTGGCCAATGCCTTTGCAATTTACAGTTATGCCCTTTGACCTCTGTAATACTCCAGCCACCTTCCAATGCCTTATGGAATTAGTAATGAGAGAGTTGACTAATGATGCCTGCCTCTATATTTGGATGATATTTTTGTCATAGGCCATAAGTTCGAAGACCTTCTTGAGAACCTGACCAAGATATTGCAAAGGCTGTTGGCAGCTAACCTGAAGCTGAATGCAAAGAAGTGCCAACTCTTCTCCAAGGAGGTGAATTATTTGGGTCTCATAGTCTCACCAATGACCTTGGACCCAGAGAAGGTTTGATCAGTCAGAGATTGGCCTTGTCCAAAAGACAAACGAAAGGTGTAGTTTCCTGAGTCTATGCAACTAATGCTGCTGGTTCATCAGATAAACATCACCAGCATCACAAAACCCCTCACTTGTCTGACAGAAGAGCACTGGCCTTACTCATGTCAAAAGAGGCAGAGAGCACATTCCAGGCATTTTAGTTAACAACCTGCAGTACACCTATTTTAGGATCTAAACCTGGTAGTGAATTTTTTGGACATTGATGCAGTGACAGCTCCATTGGAGACATTGTATTCCAGGCCCAGGATGGCCAGGTGTTATGACCTACTACAGAAGACACTCTACTGCAGACACTCCAAGGCAGAAAATAAGTACTGTTATCTGGTAAGAGCTTCTGGCAGTAGTGAAGGCATTTCCACAAACACCTATATGGTTGTGTTTGTGCAGAATAGCTGCATGGTTAGCCATTCCACCTAAGGACTGACCACTACACCCTCACCTGGCTATTACACTTCAAGTACCAGGAGGGCCAGACAGCCAGAGGTTTCAAAGTATGACTGCACATCAGAACATTGGAAAGGAAGGAGCCACAGCAATATGGATGCCAAGTCGCAAAGACCTTATACAGTAGGGTGCAACCACTGCACCAAAGTTATGGGGAAAGAGTGTGTGTTGTAGCTGTCTATGTTATTTCCATGGTGCCTTCCACTGGATGGGATAGCACAGGCCTGAGGCAGGGACTAGATCGAGCTGGGAAGACATCGCACCCAGAAGTAGAGTGTACAACTCCTACTGGGCCCCATGCTACTAATTGAAGACCAAGGAAGGAGTACTGTTCAGAATATGGGAGTCAACTGATGGGAATATCCAAAGAGATCAGCTGATCCTCTCTCAGAGCAAGATCATTAAAGTCCTGTAGGAAGTACATGCAGGGACTTTGGGAGGAGATTTGGGACCCAATCAAACCATCGACAAGCTCCAACAACAGTATTGCATGTTGAGACTATGGGCAGATACTGAGAGGTGGTGCTGCCAATGTTGCGCAGCAAGTTGTGGGCCTCAGACCAGGAGCTGGAGTGGCATGCAATAGTAGAACATGGGAGCACCTATAGAACGCATAGTCATAGATATAGTTGGGTCATTCTCTGTGTTTCTTAAGGACACCATGAATTATTTTACCAAGTGGCCAGAAGTGTATGCTATCCCTAACTAGGAGGTCAAGACCATTGCAAATTGCCTCATAGAAGAACTGTTTAGTTGCTATGGGGTACCGTGGGGTACATTTGAGGAAGGTTGTGGCCAGTCACCAGAGAGATTTGGATGTGAGGGTGCCACTTTTCTTGCTGACGTACTACAGTTCAACCCACAATACCATCAGGTTGACACCAGCCAGTATGGTATTTGGTAGGGACCTGCAACTACCATGCGACCTGAAGTTTGCAAGTCCTCCTGGGGCAGAACAATCAGCAGTCGACTAATGACAGTAACAACTAATTTTTCCAAGTGCCCTATTTTCTGATGTCTTAAGTTAAGATTTGTTACTGCTGCATCCACAGATTTTGATCGCTGGAGTAAATGTGATGAATGAGAATGAGTTACCAGGCTATTGCAGAAACATAATTTAGTTCTTCAGCGTCATTCATAACTCAGTTAAAGCTGGATGTTACAAGAATATCTCTATTCCTTTTCCCATTGTTTTGAAGTTTATATTTAGATACCATTTATTCACCCACAAGAAATGCAGTCAAAGTCTATCAAGAACTAAAGTTCAGCAACTATATGGCAAGCCAATAAAGTTATGCCAATAACTTTCAGGAATGCAAACCTAAAAATTTAAAGGTATGAGAAGTACATCACAATAGATCAGATACACTAGGATACCAGCAAGTATCGAGAGTATCAAGGGATTGATGGTATCAAGGTCTCATTCTGAACTATATTATTCTTGTAGAATTTCTTGAAACTTAAACTTTATTTGTGAATTATAGCTAAAGAGCAGGCTAATATTTGAATTAGTTTTTCTTTGAATGTACCTGTACTTAATGCAGCTGCATTAAAATGATTCATTGTTGTTCTTCCCATTTTTATTATAATTAATATGTAACATGCACTTTTGTGTTATTGGATATATTTTAACTCTCTACAACATTAAATCTTCAAAATGTATAGTAATTAAATAAAATATTAAGTTTATTGATACATAAATGTTGACATAATTATTACATAGTGCCTGTTTGCATTTTTTGTGGAATAGTGTTTTTATAAACATAATTTGCAAAACGGAACAATGTTATTGCTTGCAGATACCTGGCAAACATTTTCAGTTTGTTTAAACATCCTTCTCCATTTTTCAAGCATTCATTTTATTACTCTCTGGACTCCGCTGAAAGGACCTTTTTCATCAAAGAAAAATAATATTCCATAAACTACTCTATTATATTGAAAGTATTATATAAATTAAGTATGAATTAAAACTAAAAATAGTACAGTGCACTACAATTAAAAGTACTATTGAAGCAAAATTCATTTTATAAAATAATATTTACAGGTAAATGGTCCCACTAACCTTTATTGCTAAAGAACATGTTTTGCCACATATTTTCTTCTTAGAAAATTGTGAGAAAAGACTCCATAAATTTTAGTCAGGGATCCAGTACATGATATTTTAAATAGTATGACAAATTATATTATTACATGTGCACTCTCCCCTAAACATTACACTGTTTACTCAGGGCAGTTAAAGATAGTTTGGCAACCATTAATGATAGGATGTCAAAAATATTTATGACTACGACTTGCAGCTGTAATATCCAATGTGTGTGTGTCTTTGGAACTCGCAGCGGATTATTGGGGTGTATTGTTAAATCTGCATGAGTGGACATGTATGCCATTGGCGAGTGCTTTGGCATTGAAAATGTTCATTGTTGCACCTGCATGAGTTTGTATGCCTGCTTGGTTTGTATGTGCAACTACTTCTGGAAGTTTCTTGGTATGTCATCAACAGATACGGAAGGAGAGAGCGAACCATGCGAAAGTTAAGTTTCAGGGAGAAAATCATGTGCAGTACAGTAGTAACTGCCACCACAGCAAATTTTGAAAGGAAACTAAATAGCAGAATTGGTCCAAAAGCATCAAATAAATTTATTTTGTATTTATAGATTTTCATTTGTAATCAGTGGGAGAAATAGAGAGTAATTTGTTGGAGTAATAAGAGTTTTTGTTACATTGGTGTCAGAAGTGGAATTTTACATTATGATGGAAAAGATAACTGTACTCAAGAAATGAACGCGAAAATCTTAATGGAATCTTCCAAGGAGAAGATGGAATAGAATATAAAATAGGGAATGGATGAAATGAAATTAGGAAGTTAAGAACCGAGACAAGGACTGCATTTCGTGATGGAGAAGATGAAGACTGAAATATCAAAGAAAATCGACGAACAACTGGCCAGCGTGAAAAAGGATGCAGAAGAACTTGGTGAAGAATGAAGAATCTTGACCAACGCGTTGATGCCCTGGAAGGCCTCAGAGAATGGCTTAAAGCCCTGGAGCGAAGATAAGATGGAAGCACCAAAGGGCTGAACATGATAATATGCTAGATGGGAGGCTAAAAGACTACAGGATGCGAAACGTCTGCATGTATTAAACCACCCAAGTTCACCAGAACATCTACTTTGGAAGTCTTCCGCCGACAGTTCGCCACCGTCGTCACCCATATCCGATGGTCAGCAAAAGAGGATAGCAAAAGTTATGAATGCGATTCCGACGTCGCGATGTCCGAAGTTTTGGAGGCCTTCGAGGAATGCTTCGGGACCCATCACCTGGATGCAGCCTACCGCAGTAAGCTTAAATCAAGGCTGCAACAGACAGGGATGATGCAAGAGACTAGGTCGAGAAACGACAATGCCTGATGTTCGGCGACTACAAGACGATCCAAGACATTAACGACAGTTTTAAAGATGGAGACTGCCAAGATAAATGCTATACCGACCTCAAAAACAAGTATAGCTAAAACAGGACAGAGAGAAAATTAAGACGAATTCGGCGATCTTTCAATGGTGTGTGCTGGGCGTTTCACCAATCAGGATACCTAGTGAAACATTGTCCACGTCAAAGACGACCAGCAGGCCAAAGACAATAGAGGGGCATGACACCGCCATCGCCAATTCCAGTGATACTGCGTACCTAGACAGACGAGTAGACAACAGCCACGTTGGTAGAAGGGAAGCTGTGCCTGATACTAATAGACTCTAGTGCAGCCGTGACAGTAATCAGACCTGACGTGGCGAGGGGCTTGCCGACTCGAACATCCAGTCGGTCCTACTAACTACTGATGGCGTTGAGTGACATCGTACCTGTGGAGAAGGAGGCTCTGCTGGTGTTGACATTGGGACAGAGCCTGCGGGTATTATATCGCCCTCCATGGTGTAATAATTACCATGCTAACTTCATATACCCAAGGTGGTCGGAAGGGAAGATAAGCCGTTGGTCCCGTGTCATAGATTTACGGCACGTAAAATAACCTCAAGCCTAATAGAGAGGTCTCTGAGCAAAATTAAGCGGTCTTTCACGCCCAAATTAGAATGGGACGCTGAGAACCACAGTAATTAAAGAGCGTTCATAAATAACACGTCATTTATTTATTTGCGGGTACTCGTGAGGGTAGCTGAGGATGTGATACGGACACTGGATGCCTTCAGAAGCCACAAGGCATTGGCCGACGTCGGACAGAAGATCTTACAATACGTTCGAAATGAGGTGTTGCTCCGGAGGCCCCATGAACATCCCTGGATATGTCTGCGTCATTTCGGCAGTGCAGCTGGATGTGATAGAAAGGGCTGAGGAGGAACAGTTGGCAGACGCCGACTTGAGGGTACTCGTGAGAGAATGGAGGCAGGGACTAGACCGAGCTGAGAGGATATCGCACCCAGGAGCAGTGTTTTACAAGTCCTATTAGGCCCAATGAACTCATTGAACAAGGGAGGAGTACTATTCAGAGTATAGGAGTTATCTGATAAGAGGACTCAAAGAGAGCAGCTGATCCTCCCTCGGATTAAATTCCCCCAGATGCCTACTGCAGTAGGTACGGGTTTGGTGCACCTGGGGTCCCGAGTCAACCCTGACTCCCTCGCTGTGTGTTCCTCTATGTGGTGAGGGAGTCGGCAGAAACGCCCACCCACATGTAAGCCGTGCGTGGAAAGGGATATCCTGGTTGGTCGAGTGTTGCGTATCTGAGCGTGGGCCTTGTCTTTTCAGTGACCAGGAAGGACGCTGCTTAATACACCGCTTTGGTTTCTGGTTCACCTAAACTGGAGGCTAGGGATTAGCCCACCCCTAATCGGTCAGGACTAGGTACTATATCTTCATTGTTAATAGAACAGAAGGAAATTCTCAAATGTGAGCCTTTTAGTGATTCAAAGGGTCTTGATAACATTGCAGGTCCTGTGAAATCTTGCATTAGAGCTCGTAAGGACACGCTCCTGATAGAAGCAGTATGACCCTTCCAAGTTGCGAAAATCCTCAAGGTCAATATGTTAGTTATCCAGTAACGATCGAAGTACAGAAGACCTTGAGCTCCTCAAGCGGTGCGGTAAATACCCACACATTGTACGGTTTGACCAACGAGGAAATTCAAAAAAATCTTGTTGATCAAGGGGTCACATCTGTATATCGTGTTTAACGAAAAGTAAATGGAGAATTCGTGCCTACCGGTCCTGATTCTTATCTTTGATCGGATATATCCCTCACAAAGGATTATGGCAGGGTATGAATCTATCGAGGTTAGACCGTATATACCGAAAGCTCAGGTGTTGCAAATGTCAGCGCTTTGACACACTAGTGAATTCTGCAACGGCGAGTCTTCCTGCGTAGACAACGGAGAACGTACGTCAGCTCCCACGTGCGTTAACCGCAACGGTGAACATCCGTAAAGTTCCCGTAGTTGTCCCTGTTTTACATGAAAAGGGGATTCGGGTTAAAGAGAAGGTCGTTGGAAGCTCGGAAACTTTTGCAAATCCGCCAACTCTCTGCCCTGAAATCTAGTACCTATAGCAAAGTTGCAGCTAAATCGGCACCAAGTCGGGAAACCGCAACTGAGACCTGCAATATAAACGGGGCCTCTGTTGCAGAAAATATTCTCTCAGACCGCTTCCTAAGCCTACGACTTCAACTTCAAGAGTGTCAACATCTGCTATATTATGAACTGTAAAAAGCCCCACAGTTACAAGGCCACCAAAGCAATCGACATCAACCAATAAGGCTGCAAAGCGGTAATATATAACGCACCTGAAATAAAGTTCAAGACCAACTATGAGAGGACCTACTTCCTCTAAGAAAGCATAACGCCTGCTCCCAAAACAACGAAGGGAAACAAAAGTCCGCATGAATCTCAATGGAGATCCGCTTCTGAGGATTCTGCTGGAAAGGATTCAGGTCGGCTACTTTCATCTTCGCCTATTTCTATTTCTAATTGGTTCGACCGTAATTTTCAATTGGAAAGGGGTCCTCCGCAGGAGGATACTACCCTCACTGCCAGAAGGACAATGAGAAAGTGGCAGGAACGTCCTCCTGTAGAAGGTGTTAGACCGACAGCAAAAAAAAAAAAAAAAAAAAAGAGAGAGAGAGAAATAAATAAAATAAACTGCCGCAGTCTTCAAAATAGAAATGACTACAATGTAGAACTTACTTCACAATAAAGACAATAACTTACTTCATAATAAAGACAATGACTATTAAACAATGGAACATATGTGGAATATGAACAGAATGTTGCTTTATCAGAATATCCCTTTGGCCGTATGATTGCATGAGACTTAAGCTCCGTCCACAAGACAAGTTTAAAATCACACGGTACACCGCTCTAAGATTTCAATCCCCGGAGTTGTGTGTTGGTGCACACGGGGGAACTATGATGCTTATCAGAGGTGATATATTCGCGGAATCTGTACTCTTACAGTCTGACATCCACCGGGTTAAAATGTGTGATACATACAAGGTCTGTTCAAAAAATTTCGTAACATTCGTAATTTTGCTGTTGGCATCCCTGCACATGCCTGCGTATAATGTATAACTGCTGAAAGTTTCATTCTATGTCTGTTATTGTTCGTGCTGTATTAAGTAGAACGCTGTGTCGCACAGTTTGCGAATTTTGAAAAGGCAGAGTTATATGGGCATCGCGTCTGAATTAGATTTTGCGTGAAACTCAAGAAAATCTTTACAGAGACACGCCAAATGTTGCAGGATGATGAGTGTTTAAGTCGTACTCGATGTTACAAATGGTTCACCGGTTTAAAAATGGTCAGACGGAAGTTAAAGATGACCCCCGTTCAGGATGCCCTTCGATGTCTATCGACGATGCTCATGTTAGGAACGTCAGCAAAATTGTGCGTTCCAATCTACTGCTGACTGTCAGAGAGATTGCAGTTGGATCAAGTTGTGAAATCCTGACACAGCGTCTTAGAATGCAAGATGCCGATAAGTTCGTCCCACGGCTCAAAAGTCAAGACGAGAAAGACCATCGCCTCGAGATCTGTGAGAAGTTTTTGGATCGCGCAAATGAGATTGAATGTTCCCAATGAGAATCATAATTGGTGATGAGATGTGGGTACGGTTATAATGTTGAGATCAAGGTTCAATCTTCACAGTAGGTTGGAAAAGGTTCTTCAAGACAAAAAAAAAATGTTCGTCAGGTCAAAGCCATGAAATAGTTTTTTACTTTGAAGGAATAGTTCTTCCTAAATTCGTTCCACATGAACAAACTGTTATTCGATGGTATTATCCGGAAGTGTTGCGACGCTGCGAGAAATGAGAGAAGCAAACGGCGAGACAATTCATGGCTCATGCATCACGATAACGCACCCGTGCGTGACTATTGCACGAAAAACGATATGAGTGTACTACGTCATCCTCCGTACTCTTTAGACCTGCCCCTGCGGACTTTTCTTATTTCCAAAGTTGATAAGACGAAGATTTGTAATGATAGAGAAGATAAAAGAAAATTCGCAGACGGCGCTTTGCGCGATCCAGAAAGAGGTGTATTAACTCTGCTTCCGAAAGTGGAAACTGCGTTGGGAGCGGTATGTTAATTGTGGAGGAGAGTATTTCGAAGGAGACCATGCATAATAAATAAAAAGTAAGTGCAGAAAATTTTTGAGGACGAAGTCCCGGAAATTTTTAACAGACTTCGTATCTGCCTCCGTCTGATGACCTCTCGCTCAGTGATTTAGAAGATATAGTTTCGCGATAGATAGATAGATAGATAGATAGATAGATAGATAGATAGATAGATAGATAGATAGATAGATAGATAGGCGACGTGAATGCCCACTATCCACTGTGAAGCTCACCTCGGGCTCGTGCAAGGGTAGGCTAATTGCCGACTTATACAATTATAACCTAGGTCTCCTGAATGCCGTACAGCCCACATTTCGTTCTGACTCTTTCAATGGTTTTTCACACCTGGATACAGCAATTTGTTCACCACAGTTAGCATTTTCCTTACAGCAGAATATCATCTGTGATTTACACTCAAGGGACCACTTACAATCTTATTAGTCTCTTAAAAACAAGATTCATGTTCCGAACGTTTACCTGGATGGTGTTTAGATCAAGCCAACTGGAACCTTTACTTCCGGTTGGCTGTTTTTAATTAAACGAGCACGACTGTGAATGTTTTAGTCGGATGCCTCAAGATGTTACTGAGCATTCTATTTCGCAGTTGACTGACAACTCCTGTCGTCGATTTCTGGTACCTTGGTGGACGGATGAATGTCGGAACGCCATTCGTGCTCGCAGGGTTTTCAAGCGTCACCCAACACTGGATAACCTGATATAGTATAAGATGATGTGTGCCAAATCTAGACAAGCTATGAAGGATAGCAAAAAGACATCCTGAAGCAAATATATTGCTTCGTTTAATTGGCATACACCTTCCTCTATCGTATGGGGTAAATTAAGGCGTATGGCCGAAAAGTCGACACAAATGCCAACCGCCGGTCTTAAAATAGCTGTAGGAGCTGTTGTTGATACCTTTGACGTGGCTAATTTTGAGAAATCTTGTGTGTAGCTCGGATAATATTTACCTGTGTTTCTTCCTGTTAGGCTCAGGTGGAATCTCAAGGTTTTTCTTTTCGTTCTAGAAATCTTGAAACCGCCCTTTAAGCATGGCAGAGTTAGAACACGCACTTTCAGGTCCAGATGGAGTCCACGTCTAAATGTTAAAGCATCTCTTCCTAGAAGGTAAGGCTTTCCTTGTCGAGGTCTATAATCCTGTTTAAGTTAACACCACTTTTCCAGAAAAGTGGCGGGAGACCACCATCGTATCTATTTTGAAAGCTGGAAAGGGCAATCTTCTTCCAACCAGCTACCTACCTATTTCCCTCACCAGTTGTGTTTGCAAGGTGATGGATTGCATGATCAATAAACGATTGGTAAGGAGGCTGGAAACACAACCTACTGACCAACACCCAGTGCAGTTTTCGACGAGTCATTCAGCAGCAGACCACCTTGTCTCGATTTCAACGCAGATCATGAACGGATTAACGAAGAACTGCCAAACCGTTAGAATATCTTTTGACCTCCAGAAGGCTTATGATACGCTCATTGATCCAATCCAAGTTAGATAGCAGACGTATCTTTTATTCCTTAGCACAACCATCTGTGCTCAGAAGATTACACACTGTGTATACTGGGTGCATCCGTGTAGGTGCTGGAGCTTTTCCAGCCAGCCCAGTTGCTAATCTTTACACCAAATCGGCAGAACCCCACCTCTGCAATATAGATGTGATGCCCTGTTAGCAAATTATAGTTTAATTATAGCATGCCTTCACATCCAATGTTCACTCCATTTTGCCACACTGGGCTGGACGAACATTATATAAACATTTCAGTCCAAGGTCTTCAGGTATTGTTTATATAATTCTTTGGAAGCAAGATATTGAAATGCCTAGCATGTTTCCTATAGGGGAGAATTTGCACCCATCTTGATTACCCATGACATCCCACATAGATTTTAGCATGATGTATGCATCTATGCACCCAGAAGTCTATGATGTATGCATCTATACATACTGTATGTATACTGTCTTTAGAATTTTTGTCAAACTACAATGACAGAATTTCTATATACACTGATGGAAGTAAGTGGACCGATGGCGTTAGATGGGTTTTTGTTGATAGAACCTAACCATATACATTTGGTTTTCATAGTAACACATCCACTTATAGAGCAGATATACCTAACCAAATTGCATGTTTGCCATTGAAATTTGGATGACCACCTTATTATGAGCGATTCCCATAGTGCACCTCACTGCCTTAGTGAGCTGTACAATTACCATCCTATCATGCAGTGCATCCAGGATACCTTCCAAACTCTACATGCTTCTGATGTTAATGTGGAGTGTGCATAGATTCCTGTTCATGTTGGCTTGCTGAGTAACAGATTTGGCAGCACAGATGGCAACCACATAGCCCAGCACTAAAATGTCTTCTGTAACATCTGAAGACTTTAGGCTTGTGGTGCAGAGAGTGGTACTTTCATACTGGCATGAAGAGTGGCCAGCTCTCCACAGAAACAAGCTTAGAGTGTGTTCATCTAGCACATATTTGGGGATCTCTGCATTTCCAGGTCAGTCTTGCAGAGGTCTGGGTGAACAATAACCAAGTTGTAAATAAGATTTTAAAATGGCTATCAAAGATAACATTTCAACTGAGGATTACCTTTTTTCTTATCATTTTTTTTAAATTCACCTATTTATGAATTTTGTCATGATTAGCTTTATATAAATTCAATTTAAATTTAACTTTCACTATTATATGTATTTATCTTTTTATTCATCTTTCTCTGGCTTTTGCTATAACTTGCTTCATTAGAGTGCTGATGATCTGGTGGTTCAGCAACCATAAACACAACCATCAACATCATCATTATTATTATCATCATTATTGGAGAAAGGTTGCAGAAGTCCTGGATGAAGCACATGTGAAAACTTTAGAAGGACATGTGGGACCCAACCAAACCACTGACAAGCTCTGACAACAGTATTTTTGGCAGACTCTTAGAGGTGGTGCCACCAATGTCATATGTGTGCAGGAAATCATGGCCCACAGACCAGAAGTGGGGTCACATGTAGCAGTATAATGTGGGAGCACCTTTTGAACACATAGCCATTGATGCAACTGGGCTATTCCCTGTGTCAGATAGGGGCTATAAGTGTCTGTTGGTCACCATAGATTACTTCACAAAGTGGCCGGAAGTGTACGCCATCCCTAACCAGGAGGTCAAGATCATCGCAAACTACCTTCTAGAAGAACTGTTGCAGCTGCACACTAATCAGAGCACCCAGATTTTAGTCCAATCTGATGAGAAACACTGGAGCACTAGGAGTGCATAAGATACAGACACACCTCTCCACCCACAGTCAGATGGTGTGATTCAGCGGTACATCAAGACTCTACAAGAACATTTGAGGAGATGGCAGGGGTAACCAGAGAAAACCCGCCCCTACACCGCCTTATCCACCACAAATGTCACATGCAGTCGCTTGTGATTGAACCCGGGCTTCTAGGTGAGAGGCGAGTGGTCAAACCACTGCATCATTACATGTATGAGATGGCACACCAACACATCCAGGTAATGAGTGACCGGACGAAGACAGGTTATGATAGGTAGGACAACAGCTGAGGTTTCCAGCAGGGTGATATGATGTGGCTAAATCGTCCTATCTGGACCAAAAGATGCAAACCCAAGCTTCAACAATTATGGCAATGGTAGTACCCTGTGGTGAAAAGGATAAATGATATCTAGCACATCCAGAGACGCCCTGAGGGAAGAGGATAGTAGTCATCTTGATCATTTAGCCCATTGCAATAGTGCTGGTAATTTCAACCAAACCTGTGGAGGGAGCAGTGTGACTTTAAATGATATATTTGTGTTAGAGCTTGCTTTATAAGTCATAGCTAATTTTTGCCATGCATTGCTGCACCTGCGAGAGTGACCAGTTGTGTGGTTTGCAAGTTCTTTGGCATAAAAACATGCATTGTTGCTCCTGTATGAGCTTGTGACCCTTGCAATGGTTTGCATATGCAACTGCATCTACAAGTTTCTTGTTATGTCATTGACAGGTATAAAAGGAGCAAACAAGCCATGCAAAATGAGAATGTTCAGTTTAACTGGTAATGTTTCTTTTAGCTTCTTTAACCAGGTTAGTCATATCAGACGATGAATGAAATTGGTGAAATGGTCTTGAAGTCCATGCAGCTTAAGGTTACTCCTCAAATTCGACTTTTCAGGATAAGGAAAAAAACCCTCAAAAAATCTTATCTGGATAACTCACCATAATGTGAGGCAGACTCACTACTTCCACACTACCAAGGTGGGCAATATTTGATATTTGTGAATTTTCATTTATAATCAGTGGAAGAAATAGAGTTGTTTATTGGAATAATAAAGAAGAGTTTTTTTAACAGCTGTCCGTTCCCTTTGCTAATAGCTTTAAAGTTAAATACAGTTGTAATTTTCTGTATAGAATGTGGTTATATGCATTTAATGGATACCAATATAATGCCCTGAATGTATATGATATTATTGTAGGATAAACACTAAATAACTTGAAGTATTCTTGATAATATTGCTAACAGAATTTTGTTTTAGCTAAACATTTAGAATTTTGTTTAGCTAACAGAAAATTTCTGGGAAGGTTATTAAAAATTGATAAAAAGCTTTCTTTCTTTTCCTTTTGACTCTGCTCCTTTTACTGGGTAGGTCATATTATACTGTGACTAAAAGAAGGAAATGGGTGAAGTGGTGCTCATATTAGCAGGTGGAGCTTTAAGTTAAAACACTCCTGTTCTGAGAATAAGGAAAACTCCAGAACAGCTAACTCATCCCAATCAACATTTGAAAAAAGAACTTCTTTTACCAGAGGCAGTCTTTAACCCTCCTGAACTATATACTAAATATGACATTAGCTGACTTGTTTCATTACACTGTGTGAATAATACTATTCTACTATCAGTATTGTTTATACATAGAATTGTTGGTTTTATATAATGTATTTTGCACAAGTCTCAACCAATTATTTATGGTTATTGTGATATATTTGTGCATGTTAAAAATTCTGAACCCATACCAGTAAGCAATCTCAGTTTGATGAGTTAAATGAGTTCAAAAACTGTATTTGATAAGTGTCAAACGATCTGGAACCCCACCGCATCTTGCTCACTTTTTGCAGCACACAAGCAAACGTACAGCAGGGTTTCACCCAGTGGTATAATTAAAAGATAAAGATATAAAAGAAATAGTTGGTTGGACATGGGAGAATGGGCTCTTCTATATTAACACAGCTTATAAAGATGTGTATTATATAAACCCTCATTGTATGAAGAATAAAAAAGTGTTTGATTTTGTTTTGTCATTTAATGCAAATGACAACCTTGCATTTTAATAAATAAGCATTTCTAGCTTTTCAAAACTAAGAATTTCCATTATGCCACTGCTCCAATAGAGGGGTAGCTACAGTACCTCCTCCATGCCCCTTCCTCCTGAGTAATGGTAAGCGCTTTCCTACCCCTAGTATAATCAAATAATATATTTAGGACAAATATTACTAGCTTTTCTTTGTGATCATTGAATTGTGCAGTTTTAATCAATAGCACCTTCAGCTTTGCATTGAGATGAGTTTTGTCTGTGTGTGGCTTTTATTGATAGTTTACCTATCCATTCATTTTGTTTTGAAGTTTTCATATTCTAAAATTACTTAATGTGCTTTACATATAATTGCATTTTACAGGTATGTGGATTTTGTGAATATCATGTGCTACGACTATTATTTTTACGTTTGGTACCTCCCAGTTACTGGTCTCAATGCTCCACTCTTCAAAAGTGCAAATGAAAGTGGTTATTTTGCAACTTTGAACACAAATTGGACAATATCTTATTGGGTCAGCAAGGGGATGCCCAAAGAAAAAATTGTTGTGGGATTTCCAACTTATGGTCACTCTTTCACGTAAGTGTTCAGACATGTTTATAGTTCAATGTTGCAACAATTAACATCTTGTTTCAGTTGCCAGTATTAGTGGCAATGTATAAGATGGGAGGAGTACAGATGCTCGCAGGTGTGATCCACATGAACATAAGGTAACATTTTACTTGGTGTGAAAAGTAGTACATATCATATATCACATCAATGAGCAATGATAACTTTTAATATAAAATCATGCTTAATAAAGCTCTTAGCATCAATGTTTTTCTAAGCATCTGTTTTTTAAAAGTAATGTGTTTTTTACAGTTTACTGTTAGACTTAATCATTCAATTGTACTTTTAGAAGTGTACCTGAACTGGCAACTCTCTCTTGTGTCAATTGGGCATGACATTAATCACTCAACTTAGTCAATATGGGGGGGAATTTTTCCTACCCATCATAGAGTGTGGAAATGTGGAAGTGACAGTGAATTTGGCTGTGAAAAGAAGTAAAAACAACAAAAACCTCCAGAAACATAATCTAAAAATTCAAAAAGTAAAAACACTATAAAATGTTTCAGTCAGTGCCCATGCAGTTTAATTCCAGCCATCAATATTTAAATTAACCAGCTCAGAAAGCACTGATACATACAACCAAGTAGCAGACAGAGTAGACGAGTTTTGCACAAGGTCCTCACTCCGCAATGTACAGTAATATATACAGGCCACTTTACCCAACTAGTCATTCATTAGCCTGATGATGGGAGAGTTGTATGCTCCCAAGGTGTCAATGAATCCACATCACCTCACCTGGCTTGAAGCCTGAGAACACCAAGAGTGTGTATACCTAATAAAACTGTTTACAAGATATATGTTAGGTTATTGTCTATTGTGAAGAAAGGTGTTGAACTGTCAGCAATCAAAATTACCTTTCAAAATTTGAATCTTATCATATTAGGTGTTTACAGTCCACCAAATGCTGATTAAGGCAACTTTCTAAAATTATTTGAATTATGTCTAAATAATAATACAAAAAAAATAAAATTATAATTGTGGGTGACATAAATGTAAATATGCAAACAAAAAGTAAACAAAAAAAGCTATTATTGGAACTCTCAAGCGAAGTAACCTGAAAGTTTTAAAAACAGGACCAGCCAGAGTAACACAGCATACATCAACCCTTATTGACCATGCATATACCAACCTAATATAGCCATAATAAAGAATGCGCTTAGTGACCATTTTGGCCAATTAATAGAAAGTAAGTTCTTAAACATACAAGCAGAAAAATTTAAAAATCTAAAGGAAGTTAAAAGAATTGTAAATAAAACTGCATTAGAAGCATTGAGAGTTAACCTTCAACGGGTGGTATTTAGTAATATCTTTGTAAAAACTAATATAAATGATAAGTTTGAACTTTTTATGAATACCCTAATGTCATGTTTAGAGCAGTCAGCACCAGCTAAAAAGGTAGTATGTAACAAACAAACAAATTGACTGGTTTACCAAAGGAATTGAAAAATCTAAAAAAGAATGCAATTCTTAAATAGTTTAAAAACTCTAAAACTAGATGAAACAATTTACACATACATAGAAAACTACAAAAACACACTATATGCAGTGATAAATGAAGCAAAGAAACTTCACAACAAAACATTGCTCTTAAACGCTAAAAATAAAATTAAAGAGACATGGAATATTATTAAAATAGTGCATAAAGAAAACTCCTCTAAATGGGTAGAGAACTTGAAAATTGTAAAACATAACTGCCTAATAATAGACCCAGTGATCATATACAATACATTTAATGATTATTATATAAATATTGTAGCAAATATGGGAATTAAGACAAAAGACCATAAAATAAATGAAAATTCTGTGTGTAACTCGATGATGATAAGAGAAATTACACAAGCAGATGTCATTAAACAAATAAATACACTAAAATGTAAAAGATCTTGGATGAATACTCAAATCAAATGATAAAATACTGTGTATATGAAGTAGTAGTCACCTTTACGCATATAATGAAAACTTTAAGTCAGGAACCTTCCCAAGTATATTAAAACAGGTGGTAGTTAGGCCAATCTATAAACAGAAAGGCTCCAAACAAATGATAGAAAATGATCATCCTATATCTCTTTGCTCAGGATTCTCAAAAATCATAGAAGGCCTCTTCCTAGAACAACTACAAAATTACTGTAATAAATTTAATATCATGTCACCAAACCAGTTTGGCTTTCAAAAAAAGAAATCTGTGATTCATGCAGTTAGCAAAGTAAATGATTTAATTGTTCGAGCACTAGATAGAAATAAGTTACTTCTAGCAATCTTTCTTGATCTTTCAAAATAATTTGACTGCATTAACATGAAACATCTACTGGGTAAATTGGAAAATTATGGCATAAGAGGCATTCTGCTTAAATGTTAAGCTCATATCTGCAAAATAGAGTTCAGTGTATTGAAATAATGCAAAGTACAGGAGAATGTTTGAAAAAATTAAATTGGAGTGTCACAGGGGTCAAAATTGGGTCCATATTTATTTATTTTGTACATAAATTACTTATTCAAATTAATACAGGGTGCTGGAGGTCTAGCCATTGGGTACGCTGATGATACAACAATATTGGTAATGGGTGGGACGGAATGAGACGTGCAAGATAAAGCAAATTCCTTACTAGAATTAATTAGGAACTACTTAGAAGCATTAGGAATGGCTCTAAATGCAAACAAAACTGAATGGATGCAAATTAAACAAAGTAATAAAACAAAAATAGCATCACATTAGAAGTATAAAATCAGAAAATTTTCCAAGTAACACAAACAAATTGTTTAGGAATAGTTATAGATAATAACTTAAAATGGCATAAGCATATAGAAAAAGTTATTAACAGAATTAATAAGGGTATATATGTACTAAAACAAATAACACAAATAATGGATAAAAGTATCACATTAAAGGTTTATTATGCATTTATACACTCTCTTCTAAACTATGGGATCATTTTATGGGGAGCAGCAGGAAAAACAAATATGCAAAGAATATTTAGATTACAGAAAAAAGCAATAAAAATTATGGAAAAAATTCAAAGACAACAGTCATGAAAAAGAAGCTTTAAAAAATTAAAAATCCTCACACCACCCTGTTTATATATATTCCATTGTTTTAAACATGTAATAAGAAACCACATTGTAGAAAAAAATAGGAATATTCATCAACATAACACGAGAACAAAACAGAACTATTTTAGAAATAGGTTAAGGGGATCATTAATTTCCAAATGTATTGAAAATATTGCAAAAGACCTATACAATCATTTGCCTCACTCAATCATTGAATTACAAGAAGAAGTGAAAGAAATCTGATGTGTTCCATTCACATTACTTTCTCTACATCTCTGCAACAAATTATTGTTAAAAAGCTTATGCCTTTATTTTCTTCATGCTAATCAAAAAAAAATTAGCAGAAATAATCTTATTACTTGCTTCCTTGTAAATAGAAGCGAAATAAGAGAGTACCATAAGTTTAAGTGGTAGTCAAAAGCTGGTTAAAATGTGAATGAAGTTCCTTTGTATGGACAGGAGTTGATAAATTCCTGTATGAGAAAAATATGTTTTTTAAAGGTGAAACCAAAAACAAGGAATATTACAAAAACGACCAACTCCACGAAAAAAATGTACATAACATAAGTTGTATGTTTTAACATACTCTACATTTTTTGCATGGTAAGTTTTTGTCCATTTCTTACCGTTTAGCAGTTGTGCAGAATTCCATAAAATTTGTCCAGAATCTTTAGAGGCTATTCCCAGAAAATTCAAGATATATATTCTATTTGTTAGGTAAATACCTTTAATATACAGTATTTTAATCAAAATCGTTACAGCCATTTTTTAGAAAATCAAAAGTTTCAAAAAAAGTTCCATGTAAAACGTAGTTTGGCGTGGGGGGATTTTTCCCAAAATCTTTGTCGCATCCCTGGTAGATACTAAACTGAAATACCAAGTTTGGTACTTTACTGACTTTTCATTTTTGAGTTATCGTATTCAAAGACACACACACACACACACACACACACACACACACACAAAAACCTTTTTCTGAAAATGTTTTTTTTGGTTACAGGTGACCCTAAAACATATATTTCCGGTGAAATCTCAGTAGCAAATTTTTGGGTGGAATGCAATACCATCTCTATACACTATGTACATAGTGTGTATAGAAAAAGTAAAAGTTAATGCAATATAGACTGACCTGATAAAACATTCTTTTTACTCAATTGATGAATATAAAATGGAACCAAGATGAGTGATGTATAATTTTATTTTCAAGCATTTGTTTACTGTAATTTGTTAACTATTTTATTTAGGTACTTATATCTGTTCAGACCTGTACTTAGTTCTACTTGTTAAATTGGTAATTTAAATATATGTTTTCTAGCTCTTGTCAAATTGACGATTCTTAATTTACCATTAGCTTTACAAAATTGGTTAATAGCTATTTTATGTATATCTACTCAGAACTATATTTATATCAACTTGTTTTAATTTTTAATGTAAATATGTATTTTATCCGTTGTATAATTAACGATGCCTTGTAAAAATATTATCTATCATCGCCATTGAAGCTCCACTGCCATTATGTACATACCAATACATTTCTTTATGGAATTGCTGCACAATTTCTCCCAAAAGAAAAGAAGAAGAAGAAAATGTGTGTTTAAGTTATGTCTTCTTTTTAAAAAGATGATGGAAAATTCCAAAATTAAGTTCTGACAAAAGTGGATGATGTTCCATTTGAAGTTGTTTTATAGTTGGATAAATTAGCATTGGTATGGAATTTTTGGAGAGAACATCATTATGCTGAGTTTATTAAAAGGCTTAAGAAACAGTTGCAAATTGGAAACTTGGGAGAATATCAATATCTGGAAGAACAGAAACTGTTTGATGTATTTTGAAATCCTGCCCAGAGACAAGTCCATCTGAGAATCACAGGATGGTAATTAAAAAGAGTTTATAGTGGAAGCTACAGTCTTATGAAACATGTTCTAAGCAATTAAAATCTAAGTGATGTAAATGTGTTACAATCAATTCAAATGAATACTTAATATATGCAACTTTATTTGATTGTGCATATATGTGTACATTTGTTTATTTATCTTTGTCTTTCAACCACATAGTTTAAATTTGATATAATGTAATATACAAATAATGGAATCTTATGAAGATAAACAATATACATTCTCTCCTGCTCTCCTATCCCATTTCTCTCTCTGTACAATACATATATTTTATAGTATTAGTTCAAGCATTATAGTGGCTCCAGACCTTTATCCCTACTTAAAAAGTACGATATTTTTTATTGTATAGCAATACCATTTTTATGTTACTGAGAACCAGAATGCCATTATCACAATAGTAATTATTGAATGTATTTGGCTTATGTAATCAATACCAACTACCATAATTTCTTGGATTAGATAAATATGAGATTTTATTTATCACTCTATAGTTCAATGAGCCAAAAATACTGCTGATATGGAAGTTCTTTTGAGTGTGATCTTAACAACACTATAACATAACTAATAGATTATTTTTACCTGGACATGTTTATCTTCAGCAGACTACAACTGATGCAATATTTCCTCTCATGTTGATGTTGTTTTTTTGTTTTTTTTTTTAAGTGTTCAGCTATGACCTGATTGGTACTCTTGTTATGTGTTTCCAAAGAGTGCTGTTTGGTAGCAAATCAAAATTCATTAAGTTGTTTTGGTTCTTTATGATGTGGATCTCCCAAACATGCAACTTTGCTGCATATTTTGTAAGTTTTATAATTGTTATGTTTTGGTTTATTTCATGGTTTAATGACAGATTTGTCTGTCTGTTTCTATTTTACTGTTCTAAGATGTTCTTTCAGTCTTTGTTTTGCTTTGTAGAGTTTGTTGTAAATACCAGATTTTTTGGTGTTCTGGAATGGAGTCCTTTAGGTTGCTACATAGTATTTTCTGCAGGCTTAGTATTTGGGGTGCTAATGTGGTATTGCATATTTTGAAATTTTTTTGGAATGTATGATGTAGACGTGGATAGTATGTGATTTATGTTGCCTCAGTTGGAGTCTGCTAAAGATAAAGCGCGCACATGCTTTGAAACATGTTCAGGTAAAAATTATCTGTTAGTGATTGATGTTATAGTAATACTATGATCCAACTCAAAAGAACTTGTAATTCAAATACATCACAGTTGCTGACTTCTGCACATAAATTATATAGTGCTGGTATGTTCATCTTGGTAGGTAAAAACTGTTTGCAGATAATTCTTTGTTGGGAAAGTTCCTTAGCAAACTCTCATTGTTCTGACTTTCTGATATACATTCTTGGAAATCAAGGATCGAATTAGTGAAAACAACAATTGGATTAGATCAATGGAAATGGATAATACTGACATAAATTAATGATGTATTTAAGCACTAACAAAAGTTTACTAATAACTTATTTGGTGTAATTTTCCTTCATTCACCCTATTTTCATGCCTTTATTAACTCATTTCAGTGAGGAGAAAAAGAGGGAGGAAAAAAAACTTATTTGTTATATTTGCATGACTTTCTCAACTCACTCTTCAAGCAATGCTTTAATAAGCTTATTCTTATATTTATTTGTTTTATGAGATAAACTTTCATTATATATTCACACATTTTGTATGTAGAAGAATACAATAGGGTGAGTGATGGATATTTAAAAAGAGCATCAATATGTAATAGCTTTGAAATTTGATGCTCTTTGCATGGCTATGAAAAAAATGAATAGTGTCCTAACACATACATACATGTATAAAATGCAAAATGAGTTTACACTTAAGTTGCTTCCTAAGTAACAAATTAGTTGAACATGTTTGGTCAGTGTCTTAAAACACTTTGAAAAAAGTATCAATTTAGTTGAATATTAAAAGTAATAAAAAAGAATATCTCAGAATATTTACAACTACATAAATATTATTTGACAATATAAATTGTGTGATACATATTTTGATTAATAAGATTTAGTCTATCTCTTAAGGTTTTCCAGTTATGCTGAGCAATCAATTGAATGGATGATGTGGAAAATAAGTAAGCACCACAAACATTAAGAAGAAATGACCGGAGTCATGTGGAATTTTCCCCTTCTCCCATTATCAGATATTCTAGAACTCTGTAGAAAATTACAGCAACTACATATAAGGGGAGCATTCAATTTGTCCTTGGAGAAAGATAGAAAAACAAATTATCTTTGGTAAATTTCTTTTTTTATTTTTCAACTTAATCTCCTTATAGCTTGATAGACTTTTCCTAGCATTTCTCCAACTGTTTTAAGCCTCCAAAAAGGAGATTTGGAAGGTCCTCAAAATAGGCATATATTTAGGAGATGACCTCTTTGTTAGACGTGAATCATTTTCCATCAAGTCACTTTTTCAAGTTTGTAAATAAAAAAAGAAGCCACTGGGGGCCAAATCTGGTGAACACAGTGGATGTTGTAGTAATTCGAACCTTAATTCTACAATTTTCGCCATTGAAACTGTGCATTCTTGCATTGTCTTGATGGAAGAGAATCTTTTTCTTTGCCAGAGAAAGGCATTTTCATTTGAATTCTCTGTTCAACCTGTGCAACACTGATGCATAATATTCTCCATTCGTTCTTTCTTCTGCAAGTAGTCAATGTAAATGATTCCGCGTACATTCCAAAAAACAGGTCATCACCTTGTCTGGAGATTTCACCACCTATGCCTTCTTCGGGGCCAATTTGCCTTTAAAAACCCACTGTTTCAACTATACTTTTTTCTCTGGAGTGTAGTGGTATATCCATATTTCATCTAGTTATGTATCAATGCAGAAGTTCATCAGGATTGCAGTGGAAAAGTGTCAAACCAGCTTCTGAATGGATCACACAATTGCATTTATTCTCCATTGAAAGCAAAGTGGCCCCATTTTGTCGAAACCTATGTGACGCCTAATTTTTGGTGTAAAATAGAGAACACTGTACCTTGTGATATGTCTGTGGCCTCTATTATTTTGCAAGCTTTGATTTGTCAATCACTAAACCCATTTCATGGATTTTGACAATCATTTTGGAGGAAGTCACTTCTACTGGATGTTTGGACTGCTCATCATTTGTACGGCCATGTTTAAATTCATTTATCCAATTGTTGCAAATGCAGGAGCAGATGTGCCATGAACTTCATCCAACTCGGCTTTTATTTTTTTTGATGTTAAGCGTTTTCTAATAGAACTTTTTTTTCCCGTCTTTCTAAAGAATCTGTGGAGATACCATCACAAGAAAACCATGTGATGAATATAGCTGAAACTTAAACTGCCATCTAGTAAGTGACAACGGTTACTAAATACACACATTTTTCGATGCTACAAGTGTAATTTCTTGGATTTTCTAAACACACATTATTGAAGTAACAAGGAGAGCTTAGTGAACTGACAGTGAAAATGACCAAAGTCATATTGACATTAGCAGCAGGATATAAAAGCTAAGCTGGAGGAAATGCTTAAAAATATTGGCTGGAATGGATAAAATGGAGAGTGAAATGAAGTGAAAATTCTGGAAAGGAGAATATGGGGATAGAAATAAAATTGGGAATGCAAATGGACATTTTAAGAAAGAAATTGGCAAAATGGAAAAAATAAAATCAGAACTTGGCTTTCAAATTGATTGTGTAAAATCAGAAGAAATCAAATCTGACATGTTAAGAAAAAGAAAAAAATAATAGGTGTTACATTCACATAATTTTCTCTACACTCTAAAGCTTATTAGTGGTATTACCAACTTTTTAAAACACATACCCTTGATAGAGCATTTATATAACAGTACCAATAGTAGTGAAAGATTAACGCACCAAACTGACAATCAGGCGGAAAACAAGTAAGGTCAGCATGGATAGGGACACATTGGGTCCATCTTTGAATGATGCTAAATGCCTTGGGCAGAAGAGAGGATGAAACCTCATTGCAGAGGAAAGCTGTGCATGATACTAGTAGGCACAGGTGTACCCATGACAGTAATCATATATGGCGAAGAGCTTGCCGACATAAAACACAGTCTACCTTTCAAATTAGTGACGACATCATGTGATATCTTGCCTGTGGAGGGGGAGGCCCTGCTCAAGTTGTCATTGGGACAGAGCACAAGACTCAAAGTGTGTGCACAGATGAATGAGCAGTTGCAACTATACCCCATTGCAGCAAAACAGTATTTCTATGAGGCAGTTCATGATGGTCTTGGCCTCCTGTTAGGGCTGGCATACATTTCCATGGTGAATAAACAGATACTTGTTCCCCCTGACTGACACAGGAAATGACTCAGCTACAGCAATGTCTATGCGATCAAGAGCTGCTCCTGCGTTATACTGCTGCATGTGACCATGGCAAATGGTTTGTGAGCCGTGACTTTCTGCTCACATATGAAATTAGCAGCAGTCTCAATCAGTACAACTATTGTCGGATCTTGTTTTCCCCAAGTCCTTAAAAGTTTCCTTTTTCAACGTAGACATAGCTGTTTTCATTTCTATCCATTTTCATGATGCTGAATTTCATCTTCTCCATTCTGGTTTTCATTTCCTCATCCGTCTTCCCTATTCCAGTTTCTCCATGTTGGATTTAATCCCGGATCCTATTTTCTCCATTTTGGCCAACAAACTTTTTATCATATCCATTTCGGCGTAAAATTCCACTCCTGCCACCAGTGTAACAAATGTCTTTATTGACATAAAAGTAGCTTACAAATGAGGTCTTTAATTCACTACTGCAAATAATCCAGCCAATGCTTCAGCGTGTAGACAGCTGATGGCTTTCTTCATCGATGCCAGATGCACCACTGTGCGCTAACCTCCAGTCACGCACGACTCACAACAATGCACTGCACACACCAGCTTGTAATTCTTCCTCCTTTTATACCTAGAAAATGTCAGATCTTTCTGGAGCTTGTAGAAACCAAAGGCTCTGGAAGAATAAGGAGACGTCTCACATTCCAAAGTCTCTGTTTAGCACCACACACACTTCCTGTGTTTTCATGCATTCCAAGGTCTCCAACTGCAATGACTAACATATGAAAGCGAGTTTGAGCGTGGTCACTCTTAGACAGCACTTTTACAAAATTATGAAAAAACCTAAATCCATACATTGAAAAAATATTCTGCATATGTTGGACTTTTGTATTATTACTCTCAAGGTAATTTACTCATTTTCACAAGTTCTAAAAGCTTTAGTTTTCAAGGTATATATTTGTTTTTAGAAAAAAGGGTTTTGTTCAAATTTTCATTTGCTAGATAATCCAAGTTCCATAATTTACATTCTTTCCTTCTTCCTGATCTGTTTTCTTGCCTCTTTTGCCATTTCATTAGATACATGTCTTTTCCACTTTATTTGCTATCTTTCAGGATCCTTGCAGTATTAAATTTGGATGGTAAACTTAATTTGGCTGCATTTTTTCTCTGCCTAAACTTCCTTAATCAAATGTAATATGGCGTTAAACAATCATAATTTAAAAGTTTCAGCTTCTACAACCAATGTTTTAGGATTTCAGCACCTTAGAACATGATTGGAGGCTTCATTTCAATTTTGCATCTTCCATATAAGCATTTCTTGAGGTATTTGGATATGGCAAATCTCTATATATAGATTTAATTTATCTCACGGCAGCTTCTTGTAGTGATGTTTTGTTTTCCCCCTCTGTTTTACTTGCAGCATGAAGTGACACTTTTAGAGCACACAGTCTATCTCTGGTGGTTTGGGTTTTAGAGCAGAACAAAGTAACTCCAATACACAACATACATTTAATTGTTACCTAATTATTCTCAAAATTGATTTTGAACCTCATTCGTGTACTCCAGGCCCAAAAATGTAACTGTCGCCGAAACAGTAAAAGTGGAATTTTTTGTGCCAACCATAAGTTAAATGCGCATTAGGTGTTCATGCAATTCCAACTGATTTTGAAAAACTTTATGTAGACTACCGAAAGTCTGGGCCAGAACTGAGCCACACCACTTGTAAAATTACTGAACATTAAACAAATAAACACATACAAAATTATTAACCTCAGTTCTCATAAATTGCATGTGTTGTTTGAGTTTATACTTTGTAGAATAAGAAAGAAGGAAATGTTTTGATACTTCAGACTTTCAGATGAAGATAATCATGGTGTGAAGGCACCTGCCACAGGAAATGGTGAGCTGGGAGCAGGAGGATTTACCAGTTACCCACAGGTGTGTGGGTTTCTAGCAGATGCAGCTACATCAGAATTTGATCGAGACTGCAGAGTTCCTTATGCATTTAAAAGAAAAGAATGGGTGTCATATGATGATGAAAGAAGCTTAGCTTACAAGGTATGTAAGAATCAAAATCATTTTTAACAGTAATTTTCCTTGAAACCTATATTTTTTTAAGGCATTGGTAAAAATGAAATATAAAAGACATCCAGTTTTTCTTGTGATTCCTTTGGATTTTTACTTTCTCTATCTTGTACAATATGCATAATAGGTAGAGAAGGTGTTCCATTCCACCCCAAAAATTTGGTACCAAGATTTCACCAGAAATGCATGTTTTGAGGACCCCTGAATCCCAAAAAGAAAGTGTTCTAGAAGAAGTTCCATGTCTGGATGGGGTGTGCATGTGGAAGTAGTATGTGTGTGTGTGAGAGAGAGAGAGAGAGAGAGAGAGAGAGAGAGAGAGAGAGAGAGAGAGAGAGAGAGAATTCGAACATATTGCAGATGAGATCCTAATGTTAGTACTCAATGAATTATTTTGTGACCTAAATAATATGTTCAGCATAAGTTAATGAATGTATTCTTAATCTTGGGCACTCCTCTTTATTTACATCAAAACCTGATCTTAAAATGAAACCTGTATAGTGGGTGCACTCTTCCTCAGTCTGTGATAACAGAAATCAAAATATGAGTTAACCTATTAGGCAAAACTATTTATTTAACATGTTCTATCATCTGATATTCTATTCATTATATTTGTTTTAATTAAGTGTTATACCTTGTACTCATAGAAGGCCATAACTATGGGAGATTTTACTTGTGGGATAAAAATGTATATACATATCTGCTGACATTTCACAAAATTAGATGGATAAAAATCTATTGCAATAAATATATATATAAATGAATCTTCGAAATGTAAGTCCATGCATCACTTCCAAACGACCACACCAAATTTAACAATTCTTTTTTTGTTGTGTTCGTTATTGTCACGACAAGGTTTGTGTAAAAGAAAATGTTCAAAAAAAGAGAAAGTTTTTAAAACCTCATAAAATGAATCAACATACAGTGCCAAGGAAACACAATCAATTAATATCCACCAGATTGCAATGGTATCATGGTTATTTGTTGCTAAATGGCAGTAGTTTTCTATTTTTCCTCCCCATTCAATGTTAAGGTATTGCACCAGTTTTTCAAGACTGGTGTAACGCAGCAGTGAAATTCAAATATATTTTTATGTATTAATTATCCTTTCTTTACTCCTATTCATTATTTTATGTATTAACTGTCCTTTCCTGTCTTCTATTGTTTAAAATAAAGAAGCAAAGAAGTTTTCACCTAGAGTAAGTACTTATTTATTTGCCACTTAATACTTATTTGTATACTTATTTTGGGTATTAAGTATCGTTTCCTTGATCATATTGCTTAAATAAAGAAATAAGTATATTTTGTTGCAATTTGTTAAAATGAACAAATTATAAACAATACACACAACCAATAATCCTTCTTGGAATCTGAAAATGGTGGAGAAATAACAGGACCCAGAGAGTAAACCATTTTAGCTTAACTTCCTTGTGCAGTTGTTGGTTGTTTGAGGTTATATGATACATGAGTTAGCTAAAGGTGATTTCATCGGAACATGAAGAACCATTTCACTGCAATTGCAGTGCTGTTAATACATTTGATCAAGTAATATTTTGGGTTAAATGGAGAAATTTAATACTTAAGCCATCATCAAATAAAATCTTATCAATTGTGCAACCAGATCTACTTGCTCTTTTGTTCTGTCATTGTTAGCCTTAAAAATGGCTATTTTGCCATAGATGAAAATAAAGAAATAGGTGGAAAACATTAGGAGTAAAGGAAAAAAAGAGATTCTGAAGGAGCATGTATGTTACTTTGTGACTTTCTCCTTAATGTAATTCATTACTTATTTCAGCACTTACGCACCACACTATGGAAGCGCTGCCATTACTATTGTTATGCTAAGGGCATCCACGCTGTTAGCTGCATATGTCATCCTTTCCACACTACGTTATGGGTCCTTTTCACAATGTATGCTACATTGCACAGATCATTGTGCTTTTTAGATGCAAAGGCATCATTAGACATTGGCAATGGAAAAATTCCTGTTGACACTTCTACTTCGCTAACTTTGTTTCCACCAAATTTTTGTCACTTCACGTCAAAGAAAAAATTAATATCAAAAGTGTTCCCAAATATTGGTGCAAATTACAAAAACTATACTTGGTTGTGCAAACAAGCCATTTTAGCAGCAACTAATAAGAATAACTAAATTGAATATAAAAATTCAGAGTAAAATTAATGGAAAAATGCATTCATTTAAGTCGATTGATTGCATTACCGATCCAAATGAACTTGTCAGTTATCTTTCCTAAATTCATTGGATTTGACAGGATTACTGCCACACAATTTACAGCTCAAGCACCTTGCATTCGCAATGACAATAAATCCCAAGGCCAATCGTTAGAAGTGTGTGGAATATACCTTGAGTTGCCGTGTTTTTTGCATGGGCAGTTGTACATTGCTTGCTCGAGTGTCAGCAAACCATCGGCGCTATTTGTTTTCTCTCCAGAAGGGAAACTGTACATTACAATAAAGTATTGTCAAATTATTTAATTGTAGTTTTATTTCATTCCATGGTTGTACTGTAAACGGAAGATTTTGTCTCAGTTTTTTCATTAGGTACATTACCCGTATGAAGATGCGGCGGGCAGCTAGTAATAACGTAAATTTAAGTCATTTCTAATAAATATTTCATAGATTTGTAACAAATGCTTCATAAATATGTAGAATGGAATTCAAATAAAATGCCTCCTCATGGTTAGTGGCATACGAGGACAACACTGAAAATTTTTAGAATGCTGTTTTTGCAAAAACAAATTATAGGTACTTTTTAATATTTTGAGAGCTGATTGCCATGTAGTTTGTTTGGTTTGCTCTAATAGTTTGTTAATTATCATTTAAAGATTCCATGTTCACCCAAAAATGAATTTGGCTACAGAACATTATGATTTTAAATTGTCACCAATGCCTAAGTAATGTAAAGGTTGCCTTAGAAATGCATTTATCACAGAAACTCCATCTAATACCCAATTTATAACTGATACAGTGAATTCCAAAAAGATTGATTTTTCCTTAGTGATGAATTTTGTGAAAGAATCCGAAGAGCTGAGTTACTGATAAAAATATTCCTGCTGTTTGAGTAGAAGAAGATCAGTGGAGATTTATTTGGATGATATTGGGCATTGGTTTCAGTCAAAACCAAAACATTTTATATCAAGGATTGGTAGGAAAACTTTGTTGTCATTGGATACCACATAAACTGATGCACAATCGATAACAGTGCATAGATTGGTGCAGAAAAGTTCTGTAAAAAGTTCTAAGTGGCAGTTCAAATTTTAATTGGAATGTCAATACTGGTGATGAATCTGGGATTTATTGTTATGACTCTGAAAACGAAAGTCAGTTGGCTTAATTGGTTCTTCAAAAAGAACATATTCCGGATACAGAGGAAGGCTATACGAATAATCTGTAATGCTTATAGCAGGCAGTCATGCAAAGAACTATTTTAAAAATTGGGAAAACTCAACTTACCTTGTGTTTATATATTATCGATTTTAAAATTCTATGCAGTTAATCAACATAGTTTTATACCAAACATGGAAATTCATAACATTAATACTAGACAAAAGGGATATATTCATTGTCCCAATGCTAATCTTTGTTGCTTTCAGAAAGGTGTATATTATGAAACAATGAAGATATTTAATGCTCTCCCCAGTAATCTCAAAGAAAATGTTGGGAATTTCAGAGCTTTTAAGGCTTCTCTTAAGAAGTACCTTTGCAACAAATCATTTTACTCTGTAGATGAATATTTAAGTGACAAATCTGTCTGATAATATCATTGTATTTATAAGTATTATAATGTATTGAATTTTGTGTATATTAGTGTATGTGTGTTTTATATTCAAATTAAAATTATGTATACTTTGACTTGCACGAATGTGTCAAATGAATTTTTTAGTATTTAGCAATGACACAAGGTCTTTAAAGCCTGGTGCTTTTATATTTTACACTCTAGTACATAATTGTAAATTTTTGCATTGTAAATTCTATAACACATTTTTAAATATGTATTGTAATTTGTTGACATTTATGGAGAGCACATAATATAATAATCATATTTAGATATACTACAGTAATCATTTTTTTATATAATTACTAGTAGTAATTATTATGTTGATAATTAGAAAACTATCATCTGATATTACATCAGTGTTACATAATGAAATTATATTTATTTATCCATTTTAACACTAATTTTTGATACTCTTTGTTTTTATGTGCATGCAAAAAAGGAAGTACATATGCTTTTATGGAGCACATTAAGTATAGTGAAGTGGCGTACAGGCCTCAAAAGCAAATGATGTGTTTATATGTCTATTCTGCTGTTTTTGTAACCCATGCTTTTAGCACGAACTTTATACATTTTCCTCTTCTTCTTCTTCTTCTTTTATATACAAGTATCCCTTGACAAGTTCTATGTTCAGTGGCTTCCTGGCCTAAACAAACCTACAGAATGCTTGCTAATCTAATATTTAAACTTAATTTCCTCATTTTATTTTTTTTAGCATTTTGCTGGCATCAAAAGCCATATTCTCTTATGATTATTATGTAGCGAGGTTGAAAATCACACTGGTTTTCAAGGCACTAGCACTAATAAAACAAAGTACTTGATTTTTAATATATTGCATTGTTCATGAAATAAAAAAACAAAGTATATGATATGCAAGCCAAAAAAATTATCATAAGTACATATTTTTATTTTGCACAAGAAGCAGATATCAAAAACCTGTTACTTAGTGTTGTTAATCACATTTTCTAGAACTTTCAGTAACATTTTTAGCCTAATTACATTAAAATTGCAGGAAATAGATTTTGAAAACACATTTTTTAAACACAAAAAACAGGAGAGACAAAAAGTAAAAAAATATTAAAGCTACAGAGCTGATATTTAAATGATTGTATACATTGGTCATATAGCATATGTGTACAAAACTTTAACTTCTTAGCTTTAAAACTCTAGAAGTTAGATTTAAAACCCATTTGCCTCATTAATTTTTTATAACTGAACCTTGTTTGATTTTATAAACATTTTTAGTGTTGCAAGAGGCAATTTTAGGCTATGTTTGTACTGATACATTCTTCTCTTTGTTTTTGGTTTTAAAGGATCTGAGAAAAATATTTCTTTAATGCTTTTTGATCATTTTTAGCATGTACTGATCAGCTGCATTTGTTTTAAATGTAATGTTTTGCATTCAGTTTGAAAAGCATCAATATATGTGACTCACTTGTGTTCTTGATTTTTTTTTATACATTTAACTGCTATTTATTATGTCACATACATGGGGTTACTCTTTCCAGACATTCCTTGTATTTTAATCTGCTGTCTGGCATCCAGTATGACATCTTCAAATATATCCTACAATTTTTTATAGACTCACAATTTGTTTACTTTTGTGCAAGTGGATCAGCTGTGCAAGTGGATCAGCATCTCAGAAAATACAAAATTTACAATAGCAACATGTCTATAATAAATGATCATATATACACAGGGTTTTTAATACCTTACATCCTCTTTTTCTCGGATACATCCTCCCTTCTAATGGAAAAAAGCATTGGGTGGATTTTTGGAAATTTGAGTCAATTTCCCCTTGCTTGTAGATAGGGAGTAAGGCTGGGATCCTGTTGCCTAGAAAGCTGGTTAGCTTTGTACCCGTGATAATAGTTTCCTAGGAATTCTTAGGTGTTTGGAGTTGGAGTATGAATAAGGGAAATATTATCTTTGGTAGAGATGAGCTCATAGTTTCATGGTTGATGTATACTGCCTTAGTGAAGTATTAATAATTAATTTTTTACTAAACTTGTAATATTCCTTTTTGTTTCCCAAATAATAGTTCTGTTCAAAAGCCACCACATCATATCAGAGCCACTATTTTCTCAGTTGTTTTAGTAACATTCGAGGGTCGCAACTTTTAAAGTGACAACCTTTTGGGTCCGACAGTACACTAAGTATATTCTTAATTTCTTTCTATGCACTATTTATTTGGCACACAATGTGCAACCCACATTACTATGTGTGTGTGTGTGTGTGTGTATATATATATATATATATATATATATATATATATATATATATACACAGTTTGATAACAGCTCAGTTGATTTCAGATTTTATGTTAGACCTCTCCACCAAACCATACTGATAGGTGAGTTGGTACAGCGCTGATCATCGAATCTCATGATATAAAGATCACACTGTTCTCTGAAGTTTCCATTTTATAGTTTCTTAATTTTCTTGTTTTTCTCAAAGAATACACCATTAGAGCAGCACTAACATGCTTAGTTTACATTTCTGAAGACAAAACGATAAACCCTCCAGTATAAATTACTTTCAAAAGACTGTGAATATCTACATAGCGTTCAATATTAAATGCTGTAATTGTCAAGGAACTTGCGCAGATTAATGCAATAAAACAGTTAGGTTTGTTGAAAATGTTTTTGTAATGCTTTGAAACATGATAACTGAATTATGATTTTAGCAATGGAATAAAAAAATCTGGGCTAATGCCAGGATTCCACGGAGGTACTTTAACTTTATCCGTATGTCAGTATTATGCAGTTTAAACCACTTGAGCTACTGCAGTTCTGCAAGGCTATGCTGCTGAAAATCTTATGCCTACAGGTGACTACTGTATGAACCATGAATTGTTAAACATTGTGTTTATATTGTAAACATATACACAATATGTGTAAGAAAATAAATTCATTCAATGAGGTGCGAAATGGAGAGCACACAGACTAATATCCTAAGATAGCTGTGAACTTCAAGATCTCATATGCTTTTGCTGCCACATGGCACCATTGCTCATGCTTAAGAGCCTTGCTTACCAGATTTCCATTGAATCAATTGAACTATTACTGGCATGAACTTTAGCTTCTTGTGGTGAGGTTCATCACAATCGTGGAAGTTTTGACAAGGTGCAAGATTGGTTTCTTCTTAGGTGCAATCTCTGTAGGGATGTTGCAGGTTGTCACATTGAAAAGTTCCTCTGATGACCTATTGTATTTTATGCTTCAGATATTGTACTATTTTTCCAAGTTTCTTCCTTTTTGCCTTCATGCAGAGATGAAAAGGTAGAATTCACTTTGCCAACTAGTACATATAGTTCTTAATTCATTTTATGTAGATTCTTGTTTTACTACAGAGATAATTATTGTTCATTTTTTAGTTCATTTGACACAATGATAATATTGTTTCATTAATTGTAAACTGTACTTAATTGTAATGTACATAACACTGTATTTTAGAAACTAAATTGAGGAGTATAGAGAAGTTCAGGTGTTAAAATGCAATTGTTATTGAAACGTTCTTCATTGCACCTATATGCTAATCGTACATTTATTTTATTTGTCAGTATGAATAAATCATATTGAGTAACACAGTAAAATATGAATAGCTCATAAAATGCAGTAGAGGAGACAACAAAAATAAATGTATCTATGGAGGCTTGAACCTTTAACTCCCTCGACATCTTAACCCAACCCACGCTCTAACTTAAGTGACGGTCCACTGTTGTTTGATCTGTAATGTGCTAACCCTTAAATCCTTAATACATTTTATGATGTAACAAAGAATTTAGAACCCATAGCTTCCCTATGTCAAATTGTTTATTTTGGACCTTTCTACAATCCTGCCAATTTGTGTGGTCAAATGCTGGGACACTATATATATATAGCCTGGCTGCTGTCATAATAACTGTGATCTTGCTTCTCACCTGCCTTAACTTGTGACACAAAATGTTTTCATGTTGAAAATCTTCCCACATATATCGATAGATCATTTTTATATCAGTCAGTCACAGCTTTTAAGCCTTAGTTAATTCTTCCCCTTTTATTTGAGTCACATTTTGGATCTGACAAATGCATTGTCCTTTTATAACTTTTACTTTTTCTTTCAAAAGTCGCATCACGCGAATTGTCCTTTTTCCAGCCTGGGAACAACCCAAAAATGGAATGCTTCCTTCCTTTGCAATTCTGAATTTCTTAATTTACTTTATATGCATTATTATCATTTATTATTATTTATATTTATGGATTGTACTTACTGATTAGTGTTTATTTTCCCTAGATAATCAGTTTTAAAAGTAATACAGTACTTATTTTATTTGAATGATCATCCTTATCGACTGAGATAGTGGATACAACAAAATACCAACCAAATTAATAACTTTCATATCACAATTTTAGTATTACTTGCCCTAGTGCATATGTACATATTCCACCCAAACATTTGATACAGAGATTTCACCAGAAATATATGTTTTGAGATATCTGAATCCAAAACAAAGCATTTTTAGAAAAGTGCCTGTGTGTGGGTAGTGGGGGTCAATGGATGAGTGCAAGCATGTGTGCACTCACACTATTCTTTTTCATCCTAAATTTTACATAAAGTTTATGCAATGAAAAAGTATCGGTTCAAACCATTCAAACTTCAAAAGATGAAGAATGTAATGAAGAAATTGTAATGTTATTGAAGAAATTTTTAAACATTATTCAAAAATAAAAAATTCTGTTAAATACCAAACTTGATATTCTAAGGATGCAACACGAACATTTTCAACAAATTTCTCCCACCCCAAATTACCCTTTACATGGTAATGAAAGGGCTTTGTTTATCAAGTGTTCAGTCGCTAGGGTGAACTCCTGCATTGTCTCCCCCTGGCTGTTGCAGCCGTGATTTAAGGTTGACTATAGCCAGGCAATGATTACTGAAGAGTTTCTCAAGGGCCTCCAGATCTCTCTGGATATCACCAAAGTCAGGGTCACATTCAGTACTTCTGCCCCGCATTGCTGGAGGCTTGCTATCAGTTTGCAGCTTCCTCTTCTGCAGACCACTGGTTGTGGGTGATGACGGTACCAAACTGTCGTCAGAAGTGTTTGAAAGTGGATGTTCTGTCAAAATTGGGTGGTTTGACGTATGTGGATGTTGTTTCGCAATCTGTCAATTTGACTTTCACGTCCTTCAGCCTTCTATCAAGCACCTTTTGCACCATGGCATTCAGTTCTTTGACACTGCCGTTGGCTCTTCCTTCCAGTGCACTTAGTCTTTTCCCTATATTTTCCATTCATTGGTGATGTTCTTTCAAGCTCTTCCACTTTTTCCTCAAGTTCTTCCATGTCCTTCATGCCTTCTTTCTTTTTTTTCTTTTTTTTTTTATTCTTTTTTTTTTTATTGTTTCATTTATATAGCCCCCTTTAACATCCAAGGTCATATCGGGGGCTTTCCCTTTGAAACAACTCTTCTGTAGGTACTTTACATTGGTTTTAAATCATTTTGTTTTACTCAAACACGCACACATTCACACTCATACAAACTTCCAGACCCTGTGGGGGATAGGGAATAATTCTGGCTAGAGAAAAATTCCCCGCTCCAGCCGGGAATCGAACTTGGGACCCTAGGGTGAATGCCTTCTTCTGGTCCATTCTGGGTTATATCTTCATGTCCATATTTTTCATGTGATTTCATTTTGGTGTCCATTTTCTCCATTTCCAATTTCATTTCTGATTTCATTTTGTCTATTCTGAAATGCATTTTATCCATTTTTTCCATTCTGGATTTCATTTCCGTCTTTATTTCCTACATCATGGTTTTTCATGTTGTTTATTTCCCCAAGTAAAGTTTTCATCATGACATTAATCCCACTCCTGATGCCAGTGTAATATAAACAGTTCTCCAACAAACTCCTCATTATTTCTTTGTCTCATTCAAACCAAAATCCAAATAATTGTCTTTGTTTGATGCTTCCACAACAATTCTTTTCAATATTCACTGTGGTGGCAGCTACTACTCCACACTCAAATTTCCCATCAAAACTCATTCAACTCATTCAAGTTGAAACTGAACTCTCTGATCAGGGCTTGTTCTCCTTTTTATACCTGTCAAGCACATGACAGGAAACATCCAGAAGCAGTTGCAAGTGTCACAAACTCACTTAGGTGTAACAATGCACAGCTTTGATGTCAAAGAACTTGCTGACACATACTCTTACTCTTACAGTGTAGCAGTCACTGCTTAGTGTCAAAATAACTCACCAATAGCATGTTTCCACTAGCGTAGGTATAACAATGCATGGCAACAGTCAGCTATGACTTTTGCACATTAGTACAGCCACAGGGCATAATCAACAATATATTTTCTGTCAAACTTTGTTAGATCCAAATTAGCACATAGTATACCACTTGCTTCTAAACATGATTTCTTAGTTTTGTATAATGTTAATGCAGTTATTTATCAAAAGTTTTAAATTAATTAAAACTAATTTTATTATTTAAAATACAAATTTCAGGCTCAATATGTTGTGAATGGTGGTTTTGGAGGAGCAATGGTATTTTCACTAAACATGGATGATTTCAAAGGGGAGTGCTCAATCTCCATATCAGAGCAGCGATGGTTTCCTCTCACCACCAAAGTGAAGAATGTTCTAGAAGATGATCAGTTGTGACAAATGGAAGTGGGCTTGACCAAAGCTTTGGGTATATAAAATGTCATTTGCACTGCTGCAGTAATCACACATTCCTTCTTTTTTCCCCACCATTGAAATGACCAATATTTACTTATATTCCTTATGAGACTTCTAATTTAAAGATATCTTTGCTTGTTTAACTATTATCTTTTATAAACATGATGAGACTGAGAATGAACAGTGGTTGTGATCAAAACTGAAATAGTTAACAATCTACTGAAACTCATAAAATATTTTTTGCAGGATGTATTTAAGAGATAATTTATATTACTTATTCACTGCTCAATGCAAATATATACACATCCTGTGCTGTCTATAGTTTTGATGAATTATGTGGTATGCTTAAAATTAACTTTCCAGCTGAGGAACTTTTAATCATCCAACTATTACTTTAGGAAAGTATACAAGTACTCAAACGCTATAAAATTTGCTTTAAAATATTTAAAATGGAAATTTGTTAAAACAGAAACTTGAGAAATTAGTGTAGAACACTAATATAGATTTCTTCAGAATCCTGTCAGTCCCATAGTAAACTAGTAGTGGGAAAGTAATAAAAAAGCTTGGCTTTTTTATTATACTATGCTGAAATTGTTATAGATTACCTTTACTATAAATTATACTTAACAATGGTGCAACACAGCTGTATCAGTAGTGGTCATCACATCTTTATGTCCCTGCCCATGTTAAGCTGATAAGATTAGAAAAGAAGTAAGTAATAACCATCAAATATCTGAAGCAAATAACTCATTGTAACAATGCTATCAAATTGGTTTTGAACTATTAACTTTATCCTTTGTTATACCTGTTAAAAATAGATAAAGAGTTCACAAGTGTATATAAATGATGCATTCTAATTATCTTATACTCTTGTACTATTGAGCACTTCTTAGTGATGTTGTTTATAAACCTTTTAAAATTGGCAGCTTATAAATTGCCATGCATGGCTATCAAAAAAAGGGATTCATTTGTTATATTTTTAAATGTATTTTATTTTCAGTATCAGATAAAGAGTGTTACCCAGCACCAAGAGTGTAAACACCAATAGCTAAATAATGTGTTTTCATTGAATTAACATTATATACCTAAACTATACTTTTACATAATATGTTATCATAGCTAGTTGTCAAGGTGTTATTAGTAGTGTGAGATAATGCAAAAAAATTTCTGCTTATTACATAATTTTCTAAATTTGAGGTATATACTCAAATACCTACTATCTTGTAAGCACAATACTCCCCAATCAGCGTATTTCATCATGCAAGAGATGTTTTGTTGTTTCTGTGATTATCAAAAAAACTAGACTAACAAAATAATTGTTATGTTTGGTTAATTTTGAATGTTCTCTGACTGAAATCTTCCATAGCTTGTCTCAAGCTTTAAAGACAGTATAGGTAAATGGTATATCTCTGTCTCTATCTTATGCATACATGTTGCCATTAGCTTCGTCATTTTCTATTCTCATCAGTTGCCAAATTTCCAATAACATGATGTAAATACTCAGTTGCTATAAATTTCAGCTTTGAATAAATTTTCAGATACAGAATATTTTTCTCCATCAGATTATATAATTTTTAGAACCATTATAGATTAACAAAGTAAAGACCTGATATTTGCTGTTTCTATGTGTATCATACAGTAACTAATAAACTAAAGGGTGGAACACATTTTGTTTTTAGCTAGTGTAAACTGGACAAATTCTGCCCAATTTGTATTCTCTGTCATTAATAAGATGAGTGCTATAATTTTTAAAATAAAAGATTTTCAGAAAACTTTATACTGATGTGGTAGAAAAGTTACGCAGCAAAAAACTTTTTTATTGTTAGGTTACAGCAGGGACCAAGCAAGAGTAAATGTTGACAAAATGTTGGAGAATTTTTTTAAAGGAGCTGGAATCCTGTAACTTCTTGTTCACATTGTCTATGACAAGCAAAATTTATCCATCTATTCCACTCAGAAGGCAGTGTGCAGTGGTAAAGATTAACACGTTTTTATGGAAGTGTTTATAGCATGTAGTAATTTATTTGGTATTTTAATAAATATAAATATTTATATCTATGGAAGGAGATTGTTTCTAATAGTGCGGAGAGCAGAATCGAACTAATGACTGTAGAGTTAAATTATAGGGCAGTTAAAATCACCGGATGCATGGATAACGGCAAAGACAACACGCAATTCTGTTTACCTAACTTCTAATTTATTAACACTTATTACACATGAATGGTATAAACCAATAATATTATTATAACAAGTAAATCTAAACTAATGCTCGCCCCATGATGGAGAGGCAAAATGCAAGACTAGGTTGTATGAAAGATGAGGGTTGTCTTTACTGACTCATGGTCAATCACTCACTGTCCTTGGCGACTAAGGAATGTTAGGGTTTAGGTAAACACATGGACTACCTGCTGGGAGCCCAGAGCCCCTCGCCTTTATATACACACACACAACGCTGCATAATTGTCTGCAATGTAAACTGGAGTTCTAATACTGTACAGAGATGTTAGGAAGAGACAAAATGTTGGTAAACTAAAGAAAATACAAAATAATAATAATAATAATAATAATTTCCTTAGATTATGCAAGTAAAATGGGTGGTAACAAGGCAATAAAAGAAATAGATAAGGTTATCAGGTGTTGAAAACCAGTAATGCATTGGATAGAAAAGGAACGAATGAAGGGACCTGTAAGCATACCATTAAAACAAAAAGGGTTAGGAAACAAACACATATTAAGTTAATGCAATACAGTGGAATAGTGCAGAACAAGTATAGTGCATCATTCTTTCTTAGGTGTTTTAAAACTTTCCACTTGTCTGAATGTAACTCTGTCAAGGCTTAACAATGATGATACCCTACCATATTAAAGCTTTTATCATTTTATATTTCCAGATTTCATATCTTATGGCTGTAATTTGTAATTTCAAAGTATCAAGTATTCAAAGCAAAATGATAAATTACAGTGAAAAATAAATATCTTAAAATAGCAATGCATATATTTCACTATTTGATGATGTATCATTCACAAGATAACATGAATTGGTAGACCGATTGCAGTTGACGCCAAAGTTGCAAATGTACATATAGTAGGACATTTGACAACACTTTGTAGTACTTTTCATTTAAACTGTACTGTCTTTTTAGCGTGAGATGTGCTTTAGTATTGCATTCCCAATAAGAAGGAACTAAAATAGGGTATTAATGGTGTTCTTCCTTTCTCTGGCCAGGCATTGTTGAATCTGAAATGTGCAGAATCTTAAATGGTGATAAACATTGGCAAATGTAAGAAAGAATTTGGAACAGAATTCCCACACATTCTAGTACTACTGACAAAGTATTAAACTCATTTCCTAGCTATGACATCGTTATGCTCAAATGTTTATCCATATAAGTCCATAAGTAAATGTTAATTTAATTATGTAATCACAATAAATGTGAATGGTAATAATTTTTGTATACATTCAAATAAAGAATTGATCTTAGTTATCTAACTGAATGCCAATATATAAAACTGTTTTGAAACAATCTGGTTTATATGAATATGTTTAAAATGTAATAGAATGATATGATATGTACTGGTTGCATCCAATAGACAAGGAAGCAAAGGCAGTTTTTTGTGGGCCTTTTATTTCAATTTTAATTGTTATATAGGAGATGAAATTTTGATGGTGCTGCAATCCCCTTACATTTCAGTTAATGGGGTCTGTTAGTCTGTGATAAGTAAATTTGAATCAAAAGAAGCTGTGTTTTATTAATAACCCATACCAAACGAAACTGCCTGTTTAAAGAACTTGTTACTTGAGATATTTAAATTGTTGCAGATTACTTCCTGCATTTCAATGACTTGTCTGTTACTTTTTAATGTGAAATAGCTTACCTGTGTGAGTTGTGTTGCTTATAAGCAGATCTCAATTTAAACTTCCCATACACATGCTGTATGGTTTAATGTGCTGAACAGAAGACCAGTAGTTTCACATGCCTTTAGTTTCCAATTCAGTCATCATTACTTTTTATCTATACTCTATAATTAAGTTACTGGATGTAAACATAGAATGCAACTGTGTTATGATTGGTCCTTCAAACCCCATAGCTCATATCTTCTGTTGCTGTAGCAATCAAACAAGCTGAAACTTGTTCTTTTGGGCTGACCATCTTAATGTATGTAAAGAAAGGATTGTTGTTGTTGGGTGTTTTTTTTTTTTTTCTTTTCTTTTTTTTTCTTCCAATGCAGCTCTGTTACTCTGTATGTCTCTTTGATGCATATTTCATGTAAACAATATATTATTCTGTTTTCTTTTCTAAGCTTATTCATAGCTCTCACATATTTGTATCCCCTAAGGCAATGTTTTCCCTCTTCCCGTGCTTTATTACATTAAATTTCTTTTTTTATGTTC
This sequence comes from Hymenopus coronatus, assembly GCA_030762935.1. Taxonomy (NCBI): domain Eukaryota; kingdom Metazoa; phylum Arthropoda; class Insecta; order Mantodea; family Hymenopodidae; genus Hymenopus; species Hymenopus coronatus. The sequence goes on along the minus strand of CM060892.1, from coordinate 177,904,520 downwards.
ACAAAATCTATTTCTAAGAGAGGTTTATGAAATGACAAGCTAAAGTCTGAAAAATAAGGATCATTATTGATTTCAAACTTTTAATATTGTTGGTGCTTTGTTATTAAGAAAGCAAGTATGATTAGATAGCACACATTACAAAATAGCCCACTGCAACACAGTTTATTTCATCACTCCTGTTTGTTTAAATTCCTTCCAAATGTCTAATCACAGAGAAACACCTATGTTTAGTTCTCAGTGTTTATAACAATCACTGGAATTGTGGAATTTCTTTATAGTAAAATACATTTAGCATGTTTATTTACTTTTAAAATATTAACAAATCAAGTTTATACTAGAACTTCACTAATGTCAAGTTTAAGTGTGTGCATCGACTCATTAATATGTTAAAAGTAAATAAAATAAAAATAACTTCATGATTAATAGTGCTTCTGTTATTAATAAATAGTTTTGACCACTATTTGTGCTTTGCCACTCTTTAATGGATGTTCTTTCATATCAGGCATGTTCACATTATTGGTCATGACTGAATCAGACCTTACCAGCTGTAACATCAAAAATGACATTTAAAAGTTCTAAGTTAAACATGTTAATTTGTTCCTTTCATGCAAGTATTCCCAAATAATGCATTACTCTCTAAATCAACGGTTCCCAACCGGTATGCCCCGGCACCCTAGGGTGCCGTGTGATTGGCTAAGGGGTGCCGCGAGATATTGAGATAAACAAAAAAAAACAAAAAACCTTCTACTGAAGCCTTAAGTCTTGTAAGGTCTTGAAATAAAATAAGTCAAATCAATTACTCTCATGCACGGCAGATGGTGATAGTGGTCGATTCATTTCAATAACTCAGTTACACTAGTATCCCACAGATGGCATTACAGCTATACCCTGCCGAACATTCCCGAGACTACTCGCTTCCTCACGAACATTCCCGAGACTTCGACAGATGAATATATAAAAGTGTACGCCGCTTGGCGCTTTCAGTTGTCTTCCTCGCATTGATTCACAGTGTTTAGCTATGGATAAGTTCATTGTTAAACGTAAATGCCAGGACAGTGAAAGTGAAGAGTCGGCTCCTACTGCTTGCTTTAAGAAGCCAAATCTTACAGTTTCTCCCGGACCGTTGAATTCACCACATAAAGAAGACAAACGAAAGAAAAGAACATACCAGGACAGTTACTTAGCGTATGGATTTAAGTGGAATAACAACGAGGAAAACCCTATCCCTGTGTGTTTAGTTTGTGGCAAAACACTTAGCAACGAGGCCATGGTACCTAGCAAACTGAAGCGGCATCTTACAACAAAGCATCCTAGTGTGTCACAGAAAAGTGTAATGCATTTTTCACATATATTAGAAGGGGAGAAGAAAACAGCTGTGCGAATGGTAAAGAGAATGACCATAGGTGATACTGCTCTTGAAGCCTCATTTAAAGTAGCAGAACTTATAGCTAAAAAAAAGAAACCTCATACTCTTGGAGAGGAAATCATTGGCTCTGCATGTCAAGTTATAGTTTCGACAATACTTGGCAAAGGAGCAGCTAATCAAATTTCGAAAGTTCCTCTGTCCAACAACACAATCAGCCGCTGGATATCTGAAATGTCATGCAATATCAACGAACAAGTCATGGAGAAAATAAAAACTTATAGAACATTTGCTTTGCAAGTAGATGAGAGTCTCGATATTGGTGACAAACCGCAACTCCTTGGTTTTATCAGATATATTGATGAAAAAGATATTAGTGAACAGTTTCTGTTCTGTAGACCGCTGGAGACTACAACCATAAGCCATGATATTTTCGTTTCTATTAATTCCTATCTCAATGACCATGATCTTTCATGGAAAGACTGTTGTGGTATATGTACAGATGGTGCACCATCTATATTTGGGAAAATTAAAGGTTTTACTGCCAGAGCTCTCAATGAAAATTCATCCATTATTATAACTCACTGTTTTCTGCATAGAGAGGCATTAGTCGTGAAAGTGTGTAATGAAGATTTTGCTGAAGTGTTTAACCAAGTTGTGAAAATGGTGAACTATATGAAGTCTCGACCTTTAAGGTGCAGAATTTTTTAACAGTTATGTCGCGCAACGGATGCAGCTCATACCTCTTTGTTACTTCACACAGAAGTAAGGTGGTTGTCCCGGGGTCGTGTATTGAACCGGTTTCTCGAACTTAAAGAACAGCTAAAAACTTTTTTAAGGATGAAAATCAAGACACATTTCATGAGCTCTTACTACGTGATTCTTGGTGTTTTGAACTGTCGTATCTGGCAGATATTTTTCATAAGCTGAATGAACTGAATGTTTCGATGCAGGGTTGACATGACACAATAATCTCCTCAACCAATAAAATGAAAGGTTTTAACAGAAAACTTAGTTCTTGGAAGTCTGCAGTTCAAAAAGGAGATTTGTCGAACTTTCCATCTCTTCGTAATGTGGCAGGAGATAAAGATCTGGGTAAGCTGAAAGACCGCATTTGTGATCACTTATCAAGATTGCAAGATGCAATAGATGCGTACTTGCCAACTATTTCCACTAGAATCTTGACTGGGTTGTCTCACCATTTGATTTCGTAGATAGTGCAGAGGAAATAGATTTCACTGCTTGCGAACGAGATGAATTTATTGATCTTTGTGCTGATTCCACACTCAAAGGTAAGTTCACCAAGAGTGAGGCGTCGGTGGCTAGTTTTTGGCTTCAACGGAGAGAGGAGTACCCTAACCTAATGAAGAAAGCAATTAACGCACTTTTGCCCTTTTCAGCATCCTATCTATGCGAGCAAGCCTTCTCTGCTATGGTGACAATAAAATGCAAAGCAAGAAATAGACTGAATAACCTTGAGGATGATTTGCGTGTTTCACTGCCAACTGTAAGACCCGACATCACATATCTGTGCTCTAAGCACCAATCACAAGTTTCACATTAATCATTAATCGAACAAAATTTTTTGATGTATTTTTACTCAGTGATTGTAGTAAAGTTTACTGTATTATGTTATGGTGTACGTTATTATTATATAATATTTCAATAAATTAACATATTAAGCTTAATTTTCTTTTAATTCAAGGAAGGGTGCCCCTGGTGTTTAATGTTATTCCCAAGGGTGCCGTGAACTTCAAAAGGTTGGGAAACACTGCTCTAAATAATACTTTATTCATTAATTTTTAATGGGGCCTTTAAAATTAAATGACAATTGTGAAATAATATGGGGATATTTCTTGCTTAACCTCAACAGCAGTATGAATTTCAGTCAGGGCCATATTTAGAGGGGGGCTTTTAGGCTCCCCATTTTTTAAAACATTTTATTTATTTAACCCTTTATTGCATGGTGTTGCATATATGCAACAAAGATGATTAATCAAAGCCTTTACTATTTTTAGTGGACTTTTTTCTAATGTTGTATTACACTAACTTTCAACAATAAAATTTGGCTAGTTATAGCTGCCTTACATTGTAAAAATATTAATATTTTTGCAATAAAACTGCAGTGTTTTCTTATAATAAAAAGAGCAAAATCCATGCAAATGCAGACAAATGCAGCCCTTCAGCATCCCAAGTGTGCCATCACATTGGTTATTTTACTTGGGCCCTCACCATCCTTTACTACTGGCACATTTGACTGCAGTCTCTGGGACTCGAACTCGTGACATTTGGCTTTGAATGGATGGCCAGTCCATTATGTATCACACAATCAATTATGGCTATTCGAGTCACTTCATTTGTGGCGCCAGTGAAAGGTGTATAAATACTGGTTTGCAAATTAGAGGAAAACATATATACAGCAAAATAATTCATGCAAATAAGGGTTAAATTCAAAATAACATAGGAAAATGCTGTCGCCTAACAGTAAGTCTATGCTAGTAGCCTATCTAACAAAGAAAAGGTGTATGGTAATTGTGTAGAGTACTGTTAACATACATCAAGCTTTTTCAAAGCCATTTGCATTCTGGAGAAAATCATGGTTTTGGGAGGAGGAAATCATATTATAATAAAAACATTAGACTTAAACTTGCAGTGTAGCTAAGAAACAATATTTATCTGTTGTTTGCTTACAAAAACCAATAAAATATGTTTTTGTGGGAAATAAAATTAACTTTATTGCAACATAACTATGTTAAGCAAAACTGATTGCAATTGCCTTGGATGTAGATGAGAGTGACACTGAAATTTTTAAGAAAATCGAATAAGTATATGATTTTTATTATTTTTCAAAATATTCCCCTTCAGCATCAATATGTTTTTGCATTCAGTGATTTAAAGCAGTGATGCCAATTTTTGTGATATACTTCAGAGGCTACGTTTTTATAATGTGCTTCATCTACAGCAAAAGGTGACCCCACACAAAAATATTTGAATGAAGGAGGGTCCATGGTGCTGATCTTTAGAGTATCCAGGTATTTGATAATTAATTTTGCTGTATGCAATGATGCATTTTCTGTACCAATTAAAATTGTTGCCTTAGATGAAGCTTCTTTGCCAAATGCATTTCTAAGCCAACCTTCACATTGTGGCATTAATATCAATTTGAAATAATAAAAAAATCATAGCCAGAAATGTCCTCCAGTCAAGTTCATTTTTGGGTGAATATGAGGTCTGATCAACAAAGACAGACTGATCTTTTCCTGTAGCTTCAGTGATAGTTTCGTATCTGTAACAAATATTTGAAAAGAGCGGGTTTTTATGTATAATTTCGGTAGATGGCAGCACTCTCGTATCAGAAGGTTGGTAGTAATGCTCTATTTTGTAGACCCTACGTGCATTTCCCATACCAGACAGTGGAGGTGACGCAAGAGGAGCAGTATAGCGCAATCAAATTCTGTTTTCGTTTCAACCATACAGCCACCGAAACTTATGAAAAGCTGAAGCAAGCATACAGTGAAGATGCACTACCTTGTGCAACAGTGTTTAGGTGGTTCAAGGACTTCAAAGAAGACCGACTTGTCAGTGTTAAGCAAGGTGGGCCTGGTGTTTCGGCTTCTGCTGTGACTGAATTCAACATCAACACAGCTGCTGTGATTGTCTGAGAGGATTGGCGTATAACATTACGTAATCTCAGTGAAGTGTTGAGAATTTCATATGGCAGTATGTTTACAATTATGCACGACCATCTCCATATAACCCAAGTTTGTGTTCAAGGGTGCCACATCTGTTGACTCTCGAACAAAAGGCTGTGCGAACGGAGACAAACCGTGAGGTGCTGCGTCTCTTTGCTGATGGAGGGGATGCATTTTTTAAATTGATTATCACCGGTGATAAGTCATGGCTGCATCATTATGATCCTGAAGGAAAACAAGCCAGCACAGTGTGGAAATCGCCAGGTTCTCCAACACCAAAAAAAGGCAAAAGTTGTTCCATCTGCAGGGAAAATTGATGATCACATTTTTTGACTGTAATGGAATGATTTACCAGCATGCAGTTCCCCCTCATACTACTGTTACAGCAGCATACTACATGTCAGTATTGGCTACACTGAGGAAGCACATTGCAAAGAAACGACCAGAACTTTCTTGGACTGGGTGGCGACTTCATCATTACGATGCACGGTCTCATGTCGCATCAAGTCATGCCGTTTCTGGCTTGATTCAACATTACCTGTGTACCACATCCACCTTATAGCCCCGATCTTGCACCCTGTGACTTTTTTTTATTCCCATCACTAAAGGCAAAGGGTATTCGATTTGAGAACTCTGAAGGAGAGCTCAAGAAAAGTGAGGCGATTCTCAAGGACCTGACAAAGAATGGTCTGCAGCAAGTGTTCAAGGACTGGCAGAGATGATATAAAAAGTGCATTGAAGTAGGAGAGGACTACTTTGAAAAAGATCATGTAAACATTGAATTGGAGTAATAAATCTTTGTAAAAAAAAATCAGTCTCAGTCTTTGTTGATCAGCCCTCGTACAAAGTCTTTAAACGATGAAAAAAAACTATTTGACCAAATCAAACAAACTACATATGGTGAACAACTGCAAAACATTTGAAAGTAGTTGTAAAATATAAACAAATTTGATTTTATTTTGGAAACATGCCATTCTTAAAATGTTCAGTGTCATTGTTGGATACCTGGTCTAGAAAGCATACATGTGCATGAAGTTGTGTGATCTGTTCATAGCTCTTTATGCATAGAGATCTCTATGCTATGAAACAAAATTGGCATTTTTTTAATCAGTTTATGCATTCCTAGTAGCTTTTCACAGTGTAAGAATTGCTACGTTTTCATGGGTATTTCTGAGGCAGAGAAGTAGGTGAAGAAGTGTTTACCTAAATATACCAGTATTCCATTTTTAAATTGGCAATGTTACTAGACTTCTAAAATTTAAATCAGAAATTTAAACTGCGAGCAGCCTGCAGTATGGTCAGTGAGCAACCCAACCTTTGTTTGGAACTTACATCCAAGCAGCGAAAGAATTGGTGGTAGTCGGTGAAAAACAGTTGACTTTCAAACCAAGTGCAACAGGGAGGATTTTTGAAGATGCTACTTCTCTAAACACTTGTTTACCATGGTAACATGACGTTACCAAACAAAGTAGTCAAATGACCACCCAGCTGGCCACTATCCCTCTTGTATATGTTTCTGGCAAACACAAATATTTTCACTTTTAGGGTTCAGCAAAGCCTTTAGGCTAGAAGATTGTTACCTGTTTTCACTGTCGCTGTTTTACCTCAAGAACATGTTCATTCATAATGTGTAAAAGTGGTGTTCTGTAAAACTGTAAGGGTATAGTTTATGATTTTAGTAGATCCCAGTGTTTTTAATATTTAGCAACATGTATGATGTTAATGTTTTTTATTGAATTCCGTGAACAATATAGCTTGTAGCTTGTTAGAAACTCCATTTTCTAGGCAGAAAAATGAAGACAAAAAGGATGTTCTAAACTTTGGGCAGCCTACTGATATCGACATATCCATTAGAAGAAACAGTCGTACAATATTAAATTCAATAGCCCTTGGTTTGCTAACTTTTCTTGGTTGTGCAGTAGCTTGAATTTGCAATTGCTATTCTATTGGCCTTGTTTGCTTTTTAGCAACAAAAATATCATGTGGAACAAAGATGGGTTCATAGAGTTTGTTACTATAACCCATTCTCATCACAAGCATGATGATTTAAAATATAAACTAAACATTAAGCACTACTAGCTGATCTTATGGAACGTCAATCCTTTTTGATGGCATCATTGATAGATTTGCTGTACCAAAATCTGATCAACTTAATTTACAACAAATGCGTAAGTCATGCATGCTTATTTTATGTAGTCACACGTATTTCAGCATGCCTGACTGAACTTCTTCACCTATTCTGCAACATATGAACCACCATGCAGAGAAGTGGAAATGCAGAGCATGATTTTATTCAGTGAAATAATTTCTGATAAATACCAATGTGTAAGTATCTGTAATTAAAAGTAAAAAAGTAGAAAGCAATACAAGTTAATGTCGGTTATATTGCTTCCTGGAACATAATTTGTCATTGCGAGCTTTCTGCCTTAGTCAAGTAGTAAAGCATGTGATTGAGATTTTTTTTGTTTATTAATGTTTCATACATAAGAGAATTCCTATAAAAAAATGAATGTGTAACATTATATCATTGTACATATCCAACCTTTAAAAATTATTTTCAAAGAAATGTGTGCAGCCAAATTAATATAATTATTTTCATTCCTAACAGCTCTGCATATATTTGTATCTTTATTACAATTTTATTATCCATTGATATTTCATCAGAAATTATGATTACTGGGGGGAGGATCTTAGCTTGAAAGCTGTCATATTGAAGCAGGAAGTATAAATGTAATGTTATGAACACCTGAGCTGGTACATACCTCTGCACAACATCATCTGCAAACATTCTGTTCCATATCAATTTAAAATCAACTATAGAGCTTGGAATTGCACGTGTGACCACAAAGGGGTCAGATATGTGAGGTGAACGCTCATTAAAGCAGAAACATGGCTACAGCTGTATAGAGCACACATCAGACTGTATAATAGGAGAAAAATAAACAACCGGAATGGAAATAAAATGCATTATGGACACTAAGTTTTTGGATCATGTTAGTGCTGGAAGTCCTAGTAATAGCAGGTGTAGAACTCAGTCCAGGACTGGGAATGAATAGTGATGGCAATACTGATAAGCTTAGCAGATGATATTAAAAGGAGAGAAAAAAGTTAACAAAAATTAAAAAGTAAGAAAGCTAATGGAATAGATGGCATGCCAGAGGAATTTTGGAGGCTATGGTAAGAAGATACCGAAAGAAGCGTACTATTAGGAAAACTGTTCAATGGAGGAAGGTTTCCACAAAATTAGAAACGGGGAATGATAGTGTCAATTTTTAAAGGGAAAGGGGGAGGTGAATAATCCAAGTAACTACAGGGGCATTAGACTATTAATAGTGATAGGTAAAGTGTTTACAAGGGTTTTAGCAAAGAGAGAAGTGGGCAAAGAGAGAAGGTAAATTAATCTGATCTGCAAGGGGGTTTAGAAAAGGAAAATCAACAATAGACAATATTTTCATAATAAGAACAATAGTAGATAAATATGTGTTGTATGTAAGAAGGCTGTGACTGATGTCACATCCTGTATGTGTCTTAGGCTCTTAGCTTCCTCCTTCCTGTAAGTTGTAACATGCAATATACTGCAATAAATATGTGCTCTCAAATATATAACCAACACATTAAATATGATGCAATTGAATTAAAGACCAAGGTATACGTTAGACGTAGAAATCTGGCCAAAGGAGATGTAAATTCACATTTTCTAAGTTTATATGCAAGTAACCTTGAAATGGCTGTTAACCATGCTATAGCGACACATGCAATAAACGTTAAACTATCCCCAGATTTCAACTTGCAACAGTCAGCGGCGTCAGAGTGAAAATTCTGGAAAACATCATTTGAAGATTATTTGATTGCAAGAGATAATCACAAAGCTAATGACCAAGTTAAATTATCAGTACTCTATAACCTGACAGGCACTGAGTCAGCCCAACTCATGCATACATTTAAGATTGCTGATGTAGATGTTGTGTAGTATGCCCCCATGATTAAGAAGATTGAGGAATTCATCAAGCCTCAGGATAACAAAATGTATGGCTGGCAATTTTTCAGCACAGAATCCGGGAGGAAGGCAAGGCATTTGAGCATTTTCTCACCGAATGCTGTCATCTGATCATATTGTGCAACTACAATGCCTTCCACGAGGAACACGCCCCAAGGCTAGGATGCTTCGGTACAAGATTGTCTTCAGAATCAGGGATGATGCCAGATATGAAGCCCTACCATGCATGGACAAACTCACTATGAATAAAGCCATCGTCTGCTGTCATGCAAGTGAGCAGAACAAGAAGCAAGCTAAGGGTGTACCTATTCTCAGTGAAATTGCAAGTGTTGATGCTATTAATAGCAATAGCATCAGTGAGTAAAAGAATAACAGTGATAGTGAAGTGTTGTAGATGTCAAACTGTTCATGGTCGCAGACAATTCCCATCTATGGGAAATCCTGCACCTAATGCGGTATAAAAAAAATCATTTTGCAATTTCTTGTAAGGTTAAGAATGTAAAAAAGTCTCATGTAGATGATTCCAGTAGCATTTGTAACTAACATAGTCAAACTTAATTATCGGTAAAGTGTAACACTAAAGTTGGTAAACATGAGATAACAAAACTTAAGGCATCTAAGAATAAATGGGTTGAAAACATCATAATGGGGAACAGGAAAGTTGAGGTTAAAATTGACATGGGTGCCAATATAAGTGTAATTCCTCATAAGACCTTTAAGAAAATAAGCAAGACATTTCAATGTTCTCTTAAGCCCACTAGGATCACACTAGAGTTATTTGATTTAAACAAGATTAAACCACTTGACACAGTAATGCTCCTAGCTTAGTATACAGGCACAGAAATTCTTGAGAAATTTGTAGCCTTTGAAACAGCCCAAATGATTTTAGAAACAATGGTTTAGAGAAGTTAAACTTAATGAGAATGGTAAGGAAAATGTATCATTAAATTGAAACCTAACAGAAAAGAAAAGAAGCTATCACCTTAAGAAAAAGAAATTTCTGAAAGATAACAGGGATACCTTTAGAGGCTAAGGTTGTTTTCCAGGTACTTGCACAATTGTTACTACTAAAGAGTTTTAAAGGAGCATGTCACCCACCTAGCAGAATACCTCTTTCATTAAACATTCCTTTGCAAAAAGAGTTAGATATGTAGATTAATAGACAGAAAAGCAATAGTAAAATTCCATAAGATTGATCCACGAGCTAGTATCAACTGCCTAGTTGAAAAAGTAAATGGTAAACTCAGAGTATGTATGGATCCCTCTGACCTCAATGCACAGATTGTCAGAAAACCCAGATTATCTCTCACAGTTGACAAGATAAATGTGAAATTTTCAGGCAAAGACTCTGTGTTTGATTTAGTAGAAGGGTACCATCACTTGGCAGCTGAAGCTGTTAAAAATGGAATGAACTACTGAAGAGCTAAAAAAATGTTTGGAGTTCAAAAATCCTCAATTCAGAGAAAGGTAAAAAATATACAGCAGAATCCTTATGGCCAACCCAATGTTTTCAATCAGAATGAAGAAACTATTATTTCTCAATGTTTAGACTTAATAGCGGAGCAGGGATTCCCACTCACTATGTTTGACATCAGATTGTGGTGAAGAAGTTTCTTAATAAAAAGGGGTTGTGGAATCTTGATTCAAAACAATTTTCCCGGCTCAAAATGGGCAAAGGGGGTTTTAGCAAGGCAACCTGATGAGCTAAAAACTTGAATGTCCACTAACATAAAACGTGCCAGGGCAGCAATTACACTGGAGTTATAGGTAAATATTTTGATGAACTGGCTAGTTCCTTGAACGAAGTGCCAGCTGAGGCAACTGTCAATTTCAATGAGACAAGTATGCAAGATAATCCAGGGCAAGCGAAAGTCATAGTGAAGCACAAATGCAAAAACACAGAAAGGATAATGCATTTTTCTAAGTCCAATTTTTCTGTCATGTTTTCAGGTACAGCTATTGGAGTTGCACTGCCACCCTACATGATTTACAAGTCAGATCATCTGTACAATATGTGGATGGAAAGTGGACCTAAAGACACACAGTTCAACAGGAGCAAGTCAGGCTGGTTTAAGGGAAATATTTTTAAAGATTGTTTGAGACTGTTGCTCCTATCTCAAAAGCCTAGGAGATGATCCAAGCCATTATAGTGACAATCTAGGTAGCCATATTTCAGCTAGCATTTGTTAAGCAATATATGCTTTATCCTACTGCTACCCAACAATACATACTTGTGCCAGCCTTTGGATTTGGTTTTTTTAACCCACTTAAAACAGCTTGGAGAAAGCTGTTGTCTGAGGGAAAATTAAAAACAAAGGAGCAGTAAAGAAGGGCCAGTTTTCCAGATTATTAAATAAAGTACTGGATATAATTGAGACTAACATTTCAGCCAATCTGAGAACTGGTTTCAAAAAGAGTGGTATCTTCCCAATGGATAAGAAAGAAGTTCTAAAATTTTTGCCTTTAAAAGTAAATTCCAAATGAAGCAAATGCTACACCAACATCTGCAGTAATATTTTCTGTATCTTTTGTTGATTTTCTAAGATCAACATGAGGAAAAGAAACTGTCATAAATCCAAGGGAAAAAAAAGATCACTATCACTCCATGCAAAAGCGTATGTGAGAAAGATGTAGTATGACAAAGGCAGCCAAAAAGAAGTCCACTAAATGCAAAAAGAAAATAAGGAATGTAAGGACAAATGATAAATCTTTAGAAGCAGAAAGAGACTGCAGCATATCACTCCACAACAGCAATTCTTCAGTTGGTGAAGAAGATTTATCCACATTATTTGATGATGATTTGTACCAGCAATTGGAAATGGAAACTCAGCTTGAACAAAGAAGGCAAGACATTGAGCACAATGAAATGGATGACAGCAGGGCTGCAAGTGGATCTGTCAACGAGGCTGACTTGTAATGGTTAAGTTCACTTGCAATGAAGGAAAGAGAACCAGTTGTGTAAAGATCTTAATAGGCAAGATCCTGAACAAGAAAAACAGCAAGTACAGTTAGCTATTTGACAAATTATTTAGGATCAAAATATACCTTCAGCTTTCCAAATGAGGACATTGAAGAAAACATTCCACTTGAAAAAATTTTAAGAGTTGTGAAGCCTATCAGTGATTTCAGGGGACTTTATACTTTTAGATTCAAATAGTTTTTGTGCTTTGCTATACTATAATTAATTCAAAATCAGTCTAAATATGTTTAAATAATATTTTCTTTACTGAAATTACTCATATTAAGCTGATTCAAAACTGTCAATAAAATCCCTTTGTTTTGTTTGTTTGTTTGTTGTTTTTTTTGTACAGTAATTTGTTTTAACATGTAGATGGAACCTTTTTAAAAAATATATGGTGTCCCAAGTTAGAGAGAGGACATCCCTAACTTGGGACAAGTCATATTTTTATAATGCAGCAGGAAAAGGATAATAAAAAAAAAATTTACTTGTTTTTAAAGTACTAAGAAATTGAAATATAAATGCTCATATAATATAGAAAGTGTTTTAGTAATATAGTAACTTTATCTCAAAGTTGAAAAATGTTACAAGTTAGGGCATTTGACTGTAACCAAATCTCCAGCACTAATCCCATTTGTCCCACCCAAGAGAATTGTAATTCAATGTGATGCTTCGAAAGATGATCTAGGCTGTTGTTTGTTCCATGAACATAAGATTATAAAACTCGTTGCTTGAATTTCATGAGCCATAAATGGACATGAAGTTAATTATAGTCAGACTGAAAAAGAACTTTTAGCAATCTCTCTAAGATGCAACAAACTTGGTAACTACTTGTATAGAAATGTAGTAGATGTACAGACTGATCACAAAGCCATTGTATCTATAATGCAAAAACCAATTTGCAAAATTGGATTTGTTGGGCTCCAGTGTCTCCAATTAAAATTGTTAAGATACTCACTTAAAATACACTATGTGCCAGGGAAATATCTGCATTTCACAGATATGCTCTCCCCCTCTTAATTAATTGAAATAGAAGTTTACCAAAAAATGTATCAATACACCTGCCAATAAAAGCTGAAAGAACCACAAAGTTTCAAGTCGCGACTTCACAAGATCCAACTCTGAAAATAATCATAAGATATCAAGAAGGCCATCCACAAGAGAAGTATCAGATGCCTTATGTAAATCATGGTATTCTCTCAAAAATGGTTTGTATGTTGAAAACAACTTACAAATCATTTTTGAAAGAATACCATGATTGAGAAGAACTTAGTATTAATGAATGATCGATTGGTAGTACCAGAATACTCAGACAATATGTACTCAACTGTTCATAATGGTCACCCAGGCATTAGGAAATTGATCTATATTTTAATGTATATTGATTTAATAGGTGTATATTTTATTGGCCTCATATGCCTTCTGATATTACTCAATTTGTACAGAAATGTTGCACTTGTGAAATGTATATGCCAGTCGCCAAAAACCATTAATGCAACATCCCATACCAAAGTTGTAATTTAACAAAATTGACATGGATATTTTGGATTCTGGAAGTAAAGCATTTTTGATAATGATTTATTACCTCTCACATTGGTTAAAAATATGTCCAATGTGAAATAAGACTTCTGAATCAGTCATTAATAGCATGCAGAACGTCTTTTCCCATCTAGGTATACCCAAACAATAATTGCAGATAATTTACCTTTCATCTCGCAAAAGTGTCTGAGGTATTACAAAGAAAATGACATTTCCATTCAAACCAGTAATCCACATTATCATCATAGCAATGGACTCTCAGAGAAAGCTGTTGGTATCTCAATATAATGAGGAAATGCCAAGAGGATCAATCAGACTATCGGGATTCATTGCTTGAATATAACAGCACTCCAATTCCATGGTTGAAAGCAAGCCCATCTGAAATTCTACATAGTTGGCACCTAAGGTAAGAAGCAAGAGTGCAACAAGGTGTTTACAAGATTTTGACAGCAAAACATAAAAAGGTTAAAGTTCACCATAACAAGACTGCACTAGGCAAGAAAGAAATTATCAAATAGGTAATGAAGTAGTCATCCAGAAAGTGCCAGGTTCAATATGGGAAAGGGCTACAGTTAACCAGCTTGCAAAAGAACCATGGTCATATTGGGTTTATGTGAAGAACAAACCCTTTGATGTACCACCAACCAGATTAGGCCATAACCAGGCCAAATTAGGATGACTTGTGAAACCCACACAATCTGGATTTTTTTCGAGATACTAATCCTAAAGGTAGAACCTCCAAGAACCAGAGGAACAACATAGTATCATATTAGCTGAAGCAGTACCTAAGTATGACAATCAGGGCAAACTATAAAAAAGCCAGGCTGCCTTAACTTATAAAAGTATCATTGTATTTTTAAGGCTCGTAAATTATGTTATTTAAGTATAAAGTAAAATGGGGAGGTGTTATATGAAAGAAAGCTGTGACTGACATCACAGCCTGTATGTGTCTTAGCTTCTTTCTTCCTGTAACATGCAATATACTGCAATAAATTGTGTTCTCAAATATCACGTCTAATCATTTAGCAGTTAACATATAACCAAGAGGAAAAGTATATTCATTTTTTTGCAGATAGGCCTTTGATACCATTCAAAGGGATGTACTTTGTCATAAGTTGAGAACAAAGGGAGTGAGCGAGAATTGTGTATGACTGTTAGAGAGATTGTATTCAAATAATAAATCCTGCATTAGACTTGTCAACAACAATGAAATGGATTGGGTACCAAACACAATTGATTTAAGGCAGGGTTGTAAATTAAGTTCCATTTTATTTCATTTGTTTATCAATGGCATACTCCAAGAAATAACAAAAGAAAATTCACAATGCCCAGCAATCAAAAATAAAGATATTCCAGGTTTGCTCTTTGTAGATCTAGTAGTAGCAACAATCACAAGTGGAAGTTTAAACAAAGCAATAGAAGTAACAGAAAAATACAGCAAAAATGGGGTTTAAAAATAAATCAAAGTAAATCTAAAATTATGGTTTGTAAGAAAGGGAATAAACCCGGCAGCAAAGAGAGATTGTGGTTAGAGGGGAGTGAATTCAAAGTTGTAAACAAGTTTGATTACTTAAGAGTAGAGCTCAATGGAAAAATGGACAGAGCAAAGGAAACATGCAGAGGAAATTAATAGCATAAGAACACGCTTAAAGAAAACACCAAATATGAGAGTAAACTGGTTAGAGAGAACATATGCAGCAACAGTGAACTCAAGAACAATGCATGGAATAGAGATATGGGGGACTGAAAAAGGGTGGGAATGTGTGGATCAAATTCATAGATCCTCTTGCAAAATAATATTGGGAGTACCAAGAATAGCTCCTAATTTTATTCCTTATTCACCGTTTAAATCTTGTACAAGATATAGGCTTGATAAAACTTGCAAAACTAAATTAAATACATAAAAAACATTGGTATAAGACAATATTTTAGGAAACAATCTATGGAACTATAATATCCAGAAGTTTCTAGTGTAATAATTTACAATATCATACAAATAGTGTCAAGTTTCTATGCTTACAGTGTTCAAAAATTCCTGTACACTGTAGAAGGACTATTGAATTAAGAACTCCTTTACATGTTTTCTAAACTTTCCATTATTACTACTGTTTGCTTTACAAGTAATTAACTTATACAGTTGTATGCCTTTATGAAGTATTGAGTTAATTTTTTTTTTGTTGCTTGAATTTATATTTTATTATTGTTTGTAGTGGTATGCTCATGTATCAAATTATTGTACTGAGTAGGTGAATGTTATTTCTAATAAAGCGTACTGTTTCTAATATATACAGACATGGTAGGGTAAGAATGCCATTTTGTCTAAAATACTGTTTACATGCTGTGCTCCTTTTTAAATTTAGCATGTGTCTAATGATTGTTTATTTTCTCTACACATACTATGTACATAGTGTATAGAGAAGGTATTGTAATGCACCCAAAAATTTGATACCGAGATTTCACCGGAAATACATGTTTTGGGTCCCCCTAAATCCAAAAAAAGCATTACTGGAAAAAGGTCTGTGTGCATGTGTGTGTGTCTGTGGACAGCATTGCTCAAAACGAAAAGACCATTAACTACCGAACTTGGTATTTAAGTTTGGTATCTTGCAAGGATGCGACACAAAGATTTATAAGAAAGTCCCCTACCCCCAACTACCCTTTACATGGAACTTTTTTTGAACATTTTGATTTTCTCAAAAATGGGTCTAATGATTT
Organism: Hymenopus coronatus; assembly: GCA_030762935.1. Lineage (NCBI taxonomy): Eukaryota > Metazoa > Arthropoda > Insecta > Mantodea > Hymenopodidae > Hymenopus > Hymenopus coronatus. Next base: position 177,888,255 of record CM060892.1, on the reverse strand, counting down.
TGATTAAAATACAGGGTTACTACAAAAGAAATAGACAACTTCAACTGCCTATAAAACAAAAACTATTAGAGATAGCAACCTAATTATTTTGGAGGTATGTTGAGAAACTCTCAAAGTTTCGTTTGTTACTATTGGTAACGCTGTAGTGTTTTGTTTGTTGTTGCAGAAGCTGAAATGGCGGAAAATCCTGTGGAAAAAGCATATTGCGTGTTGGAATTTGCTAGAACGCAATCAGCAACTGTTGTCCAACGACATTTTAGAACACGTTACCACAAAACGCCACTGACTGGACAGTCAATCTACGACTGGTATAGAAAATTCGAGACAACGGGATGTTTGTGCAAAGGGAAGAGCTCGGGAAGACCAAGCGTTTCGGAAGAAAACGTTGAACGTGTTCGTTCTGCCTACATAAGAAGCCCACAGAAATCCACATCTAGGGCAAGCATGCAATTACAAATTCCACAGCAAACTGTATGGAAAATCTTGCGGAAGCGACTGCACATGATGCCTTACAGATTATAGATGTTGCAGTTTCTGAGTGAAGAAGATAAGGTCATACGGCGTGATTTTTGCATCGACATGTTGCGACATGATGAAGACGATGCTGGTTTTTGTGAGCGCATCATTTCATTTTTGTGCAATTAACGCAACACTAGCGTAAGATGAGATGTCGAGACATAAGGTGAACACTGGAAATGATATCTGTACAGAATAGGTTCTCTTATTTAAGATGAGAGAGAGAAAGAGGATTTTATTACTGGCAAAATGAGTTTACCTTGTACAGTGCTAAGAAAATTCTCTTTGGAAGCAAGATCTTTTAAGCTGATAAATAATTCACAGTAACAGCAAGGTTTAAGGTTCCCTGAATTTTGATAATGTGCATGTGAGCATAATGCATTTTAATAGAATTTATTGTGCGATGTTTCATATGATATACAGTAAAGTTTCTGGATCACAAGAATTCAGACAAATAAGCGGGAGAACATTATATAACACTAAATCGTAATTTGAATAGAGTAAGCATTTACATATTTCAGTCCATTATCTACCAAACATGCATCATGAAGTATTTATGAGAATGTCATCAACCAAAGATATACTTTAAACACTAAACCCATATAGACACACGTAAACAATATTTTAACAGCTTCCAACTCTGCCATGCATAGTCTAAAGATATCGCATGTAAAGGAAAGTTACACACAAAAAATATATGCAAGGCGGACAGACTTAAACTGAAAGATCCAATTGTATATACAGCCAAGGTGAAATACATTCTGGTCACGCTTGAAGAAGGCAAAATCTTTCCTTTGTTAGAAACAGAGAATACACCGCACCCTTCGCAGAAGAGACTACACAAAACCATGCGTCACATGCTCTAAGGAATGTAACAAAATATATAATCTGAAAGCATATATCCTCACGTTACAATACGATTAATTATTATAGGATATTTCTTGTTTCTGGTTAAATGAAAAGTCTTTTACAAGCAAACACCGACCCTCAGTCATAAAAAATTAATCTCCACCTCCCCTGTGTAAGCAGTTTGCTGTAACCTTGAACAGAGAAACGCTGACGCTTTCTTCTGAGAAGAGTAATCCCAGACATATGCTTAAGAATGTAACTGTCATTTTTACTGTCATAGTGGTACAAAATTAGTCATAAATAGCTTATTTTGTTTCTGTAATATTTTGGCTGTTGTCCGGTGTTACCAAAGATTTTAGACAAAGCTCGAAAGGTAATACATAAAAACAGATACTATTTAATGCTTATAATATTTAAACTATAGTGTCATAGCATAATGTACACTTACTTACTATTTGCTATAATAAATCGAATGGATGAGGTACTCTAAGGAGTAAATTGATTCAAGCGAATACATTAGCGACGGAGATTTTAAAATAAATCTGATGTGTTCTATTCAAGGAAATTTCCTTACATAGCGTTAACAAATTATTATTTAAAACCAGTCTCTTCTATCTACATAATAACCGATATAAACATTCGAAGAAATAGGATTATTACCTAGTTCTTTATAAGTACAAAGGGAATTAAGAGAATGCAGTAGGTTTAATGATAGTCAAGTATTTAAAAGGCAGGTTGTCGCGCGTTTGAAATCTGTTTCTATGCAGTGCCAGAAGTTTACAACCTTCTATGAGAGAAAACTTTAAGTGTTTTAAATCTGAATTCAATAACAATGAAAATCATGAAAACGGTCAACCGCAAGAAAAAAGGTATAGTATATAAATGTGTGTTCTAACATTATTTATATATTTTGTAGAGTAAGTTTTCGTCGATCTCTTACGCTCTTTACCATTTACGCATGAAAATTTAAGCTAAATTCCTTCAGAATAAACAGGTCTTTAGAGTCTATTCCTAAAACTCAAAATATACATTTTATTTGCAATATAAATATCTTTAATATACAGTATTTAATCAAAATCGTATAGTCACTTTTGAGAAAATCCAAAGTTTCGAAGTTGTTTTACATGTAAAGGGTACTGCGGATTAGGGCATTTTCCCCAAAATCTACATGATTCATACTTGAAAGATACTGAACATAAATACCAAGTTTGGTATTTAATGATCATTTCGTTTGAGATCTGCTGTTCACATACAGGCATACACACTTGCTCAAAATTGGCAGATACATTATAACACATACTTCCTCTCATAGACACATTCATATTTACATGCGCATTGATATAGAAAATAATCACTCATCACCGGAAACGAACCCGCGACCCTCCTAAGGAACACACCCACATATACACAGATTTTTTTAAAAACAGTTTTTTTTTTTATTTCAGAGCCTCAAAACATGTATTTCCGTTGATATCCCGATATCGAATAGTATAGATGCAATACAAAATATCCTATCCACTGTACATAGCACGTAGGGAGAAAGTAAAAAATAACAGAAAGCCATGGTTACTCTTTCAGCATTCTGGACTGCCAAGATTATGGAAGCTTATTTAATGTTAAATTAGATACATACGTGAAAACCCTCCAAGATTCGGCTATGTATCAGAACACTTCATCGAGCAGAACAACACATCCCGAACATTCCAGCCGGTAACTGACATGAGGACTCCAGCGAAGCTATCCAAAATATGCCTGTATTTAGTGAACAGGAACCAATCGACCCTAGCACGCAGGAAACTGCTCTCCCACAGACCAATAATAAACATAGTACCCACATATAGCAACGACTTCCTTACATGTTACACAGTATGATGATGATTATTATTATTATCATCATTATCATCATCATTATTGATAAAACTATTGCAATTAACTTTATTAATACTATTTCAGAATGGCTAGCACTGAATGAAAATAGGCCATCAGTGATCCATCAGTGGCGGGTGCATGAGAAAGGAGAGCAACCCAGTACAAACGCAGCAAACTGATGAGATGAGTCCACTGTATGAGGCTCAGAATTCTCTAGATGATAAGATTTTACATTACACCGAAACAATGCAACCACTTTTAATAGTTGACATTGTAGGACTAGAAAAGCAACTTTGATTTGATTTCTATATCTACAGAGAACAACATTGAGATCCCTGCTGTCACTTCAATCTATCCTCCCGATAACAGCAGAGGGCGCCCTTTGGGATGAAATCTCGGGGGATGAGATGTGGGATGATCCTAATGCATCCTGGTTGACTCCGCGCGCTCTTAAAGTGTACAATATAGAAATATGGTGGTATTATACACTACCAGTGCTTGTCTTTGATACTTTACTGAAGATGACGAAGATAAAGCTCGACTTCATATCTGATCATCAAAAAATGTTGGAATTCTTCGAGGGAGCTATCAGAAGTGGAATGTGTAACGTGTCTAAGCGATGCATAAAATCAAACAAGTATGTTCTAGGCTATGATTTCAATCAGAAATATGTCTACATTGCATAAACGACGATTTAAATAAGAAGGCATACCTTCTTATGGGCAATCTAAGATGAATGGCTGAAGAAGAAATTAATAGATTTAGATAGATTTCACCTTTGTACCTTCAGCTTCTGCCGCGCGATATGTGCTAGAAGTGATTTAGAGTATCCTAGCCATATCCATGACTATCACAATGAGCTTCCTCCCTGTCCTAAAGTGAAATACCAACGCAGTGGCAATACAAGAAACTGCTGACAATTCTGGACAATAAAAATAATTACACCTTGCACTATAGACATCTTCAGCAGTGTATTGATTTAGGCCTCACATTGAAAAAGATACACCGAGTGGTGTCCTATGCTCAATCGGATTGGCTGAAAACGTACATTAATGTAAACACTTTCAAGAATCAAGAAATGTCTGTGATATTCTGGTGCTCCACGTTATAAGTTGCACGTATACATAATTTTAAGTGATCTTTAAATAACTTTTGCTCAGAAGCTATTTGGTCGCCAGACGACTAGAAGCATCAAAAATCTGTTGTGTTCCATTCACATGACTTTCTCCATATCTCTGCAACAAATTATTGTTAAAAAGCTTATGCTTCTACTTACTTCATGTTAATTGAGAAAGATTAGCAGTAATAGTCTTATTATTTACTTATAAGTAGAAGCGCAATAAGGGAATAGATTAAAGTGATAGTCAAAAACTGATTGCTCTGTGACTGAAGTTCCTTTGTTTCTATGGACAGGAGTTGACAAATTCCTGTACGAGAAAGGAATAAGTGTTTTAAAGCTGAAACCAATAACAAAGAATGTCTACAAATAATCAAATCCACGAAAAAAGTGTATATGACATAAATTGTGTGTTTTATCGTGATCTGCGTTTTTTGTGTAGTAAGTAGTCTCTTATGGTTTACCAATTATACAAAACTCAATAAAAATCATGCAAAATAAAGAGGTTTTTAGAGGATATGCCCAGAAAATTCACGATATACATTTTATTTGGCAGTTAATATGTTAAACATAACAGACTTTAGTAAAAATCGTCAGAGCTATTTTTGAGAAAATCTAAATTTTCGAAATTTTATCCATGTAAGGGGCGTTTCGATTGGGCGAGATTCTTTAAAATTTTCGTGTCGCATCCTTGGAAAATGCCAAACTTAAATAGAAAGTTTAGTAGTTAACAATCTTTTCGTTTTTGAGCTATGATGTCCACAGACACACACACACAGGCACACACATGGACCTTTATCCAAAAATGCTTTTTCTTTTTTTTTTTTTTTTTTTTTGATTCAGAGGGACCCAAAACATGAATTACAGTGAGATCTCGGTATCAAATGTTTACGTCTATATATTCAATACCTTCTCTATACACTATGTACATGGTACGTTTAAAGAAAGTAAAATATCAGGGTTCAATTATCGAGAAATGTTTCTATAGTTCCGGTCTCCAGGCTGTAAATTACTCGAATTTATCATTTTAAGCGATTTTCAAACTCTTTTATTAATGGCTATAAGTCCAGCTGCATAGAAAAATCAAGGCTCACGTATCGAAAAAAATTCTGTGGTATATTTGTGCTCCAGGTTGTAAACTGCACATATACTGGTGTCGGCTGATAAGTCTCGGGTCTCGCACAGATTTGACACCACTGGGCCAGTTAGACGGTAGCATCGTATAGTTTAACTCTAGACCAGCTTGTATCCATAGCTACTGGTCAATAGCTTGTTAAGTTTTCGAATCACAGCATCTTAATCAAGACAACTTTAGAGTTTTCACGAAAATGGAGGAATTGGAAAAATGAGCAGTGATTATATAGTTCCATGTGAAAGAATTAATGCCTAAAGAAATCAAGGAGGAAATGAACAGTACATTGAAAGACTCTGCCTCTTCATACTCAATGATTAAAATGTGGGCTGTAGAGTTTAAAATAGGGCGTACGAGCACTAGCGATGAGCCTCGCTCTGAACGCCCTGTAGAAGTGACAACTCCAGAGATCATTAAAACAAGTCATAGTTTACTTACTGGAAGACCGTAGATTAAAGTTGTTTGAGATAGCAGAGGTTGTAAACACAATAAAAGAACGAGCAGGTAATATTTTAAGTAATGTTTTGGATTTCCACAAGGTCTGTGCAAGATAGTTGCCGCGTTTGTTGACACCTGAACAAAAGTTGTAAAGAAAAACAGTTTCTGTTAAAAATGTGGAGCTCTACCGTAAAAATCCCAGTGAAATTTTTAGACGGCCTATTACCATGGATGAAACTCGGATACATCACTACATTCCAGAAAGTGAATCACAGTCAAAACAGTGGATTGCGCCAGGTGAACCAACTGCAGAAAAGACAAAGTCAATTTTGTCAACTAACAAGGTTATGGCGAGTGTTTTCTGGGACATTATTTTGATTACTTGGAAAAAGGTAAAAGTATTACTGGTGACTACTACGTAAGCTTGCTACAAAGTTTGAGTGATGAGCTGAATAGAAAATCATCATTTGAATCATCAAAAGATCAATGCTAAAGAATGGAAAAACTTCTGTGATATTCTGGAGCTCCAAGTTGTAAACTGCTCGTATATACCATTAAAACGCTATTTTAAACAACTTTGTGCGGCTTGTTTGGCCGCCAGAAAACTAGAATTATGAAAAATCTAGGTTTAAGATTCCAAAATTTTCTGTGATATATTTGTGCTCTAGTTTGTACACCGCACGTATATATCATTTAAAGCGACCTTTAAACAACTTTTGCTCATAGCTTAGTTAGTCGCCCGAAATCATAAAATCAAAGTTCAAGTATTAAAAGTTCTATGATATATAGGTGTTCCGAGTTGTTTTATATATCATTTTAAGCGCTTTTAAACGATTTTTGTACGGGCTTATTTGGTAGCCAAAGGACCAAATACATAAACAAATCAAACCGCAAAAATTATTAACCCCAATATTCCATGAATTATTGTTCAACTTTCTTCTCTTAATTTATATATAGGCACTAAATTGAAATCCCCTCATAAAACATAAAATAAACGAAAAGAATAACATACTGTTATACCTGTAGAAAAATATATAGAAAATATATAAATATATTTAAGTTTCTTAAAGAAACCACTTCAAGTATCGAAAACTTTCTAAATTTCTATTATTCACAAGTTCGAGTTTGTATACTGCTCGTATACATATACCATTAAAAAAATTAAACATATTTTGTTCAGGGCATATTGGGTCGCCATAAAACTATAAGCATAGGTTCAAGGTTCAAGTATCGAAAAATGTCTGTGATATATATGTGCTCCAGGTCGTAAACTTTACGTGCATATCTTTTAAAGCTAATTTTAAACAACTTTTACTCAGGGCTTATTTCGTCTCCAGAAGACCAGAAGCATAAAAAAAAATCAAGTTTCAACTATCGAAATTTTCTGTGTTCTGGAGCTCTAGGTTTGAACTGAAAGTATATAGCATTTTAAGCAGGTTTTAAAAAACTTTTGTTTAGGGGGTATTTGGCCGTTAAAAGCCTTGATGCATCAAAAAATGAAGTGTAAGTATCGAAAAATGTCTGCGAAGTTCTAGAGCTCCAGATTAAAAACTGCAACTATATATCATTTGACGCGACTTTAAACAACTTTTTCTACAGAGCTTATGAACTGCCAGAAGCCTACATGCATCATAAAGTCAAGATTCTAGTATCGAACAATTTGTATGATATTTAGGTGCTCCATATTGTTGTATATGCCAATTTAAGCGCTTTTTAAACAACTTTTTACAGGGCTTATTTGGTCGCCAGAAGACCAGAAACATCAAAGAAATCACAGTTTACTTCTGTCATTCAAGAGTTTCATTTTCCTACTGTTCCTATATACCATTTTACGCGATTTCTAAACAACTTTTGCGACAGGTCTTATTACTTGCCAGAAGTCTAGATGGATAAAAAAACCAAGGTTTATAAGTTTCGAAAAAAATCTGTAACATTCTGTTGCTCTAGGTTGTAATCAGCACATCTTAAGCGATCTTTAATAACTTTTGCTTATGAATTACTTGGTTGATAGAAGACTAGAATCATCAAAAGTCAAGGTTCACAATCAATAAATGGTGATATCCTGGTGTTCCAGGTTGTAAACTGCACGTATGTATCATTTTGAGCGATCTTTAAAAAATTTTGCTCGGGGCTTATTTGGCCGCCAGAAGACTACAAGCATAAAAAATCAGTCTTCAAAAATCAAAAAATGTCGGTGTTATTTAAAAAGTCCAGGTTGTGAACTCCTCGTGTATACTATTTGAAGCGATTTTTAAACTACTTTTGCTCAGGGCTTATTTGGTAGCTAGAATTCCAGATGCAGCATAAAATTAAGGTTCAAGTATCAAAATGTTGTGCTCTTCAAGAGTGCGGGTTTGTAAACGGCTCATATATACCATTTTAAGAGAGTTTTAAACAACTTTTGCTTTTGTTATTTAATCGGTAGAAGACTAGAAGCATAAAAATATCAAGTTTGAAGAATCGAATAATATCTGTGATATTCTGGAGCTCCAAGCGGTTAACCGCGGGTCTTATATATATAATTTTAAGTCACTTTAAACAACTTTTGCTCCGGACCGGAAGCCAAAATGCATAAACAAATCAAGGTGCAAGTATCAAAAAATGTATGTGATATATTTGTGCTCCATGTTGTAAACTGCATTTTATACACCATTTAAAGCGATTCTTATACAACTTTTGCTGGTGTGTTATTTGGTCTACAGACAACTAGAAGCATAAAGAAATCGAGGTTCCAGAATCGAGACAATTTTGGGATATTCTTGTGCTCCAAGTTGTAGACTACACATGCACCATTTTAAGCGATTCTTATATAAGTTTTTCGTCGCCAGAAGACTTGAAGCATTAAGAATCAAGTTTCAACTATCGAAATATTTCTGTGATATTCTAGAGCTGTAGGTTCTAAACTGCTCGTGTATATCATTTTTAAGCGTTTTAAACAACTTTTGTACAGGGCCAATTTGCCATCAAAAGCCTAGATGCATAAAAAATCAAGTTCAAGTATCTAAAAATATCTGAGATATTCTGGAGCTCCATGATAATGATTAGGTTTTAGGGCGCTCAACTGCTGGGTCATCAGCACCCATCAGAAATATTCGAAACTAAGACCAAGCGATTGGGTCAAAAGGGTAAAAACGTAAGCATACAATGGAGTTTCAAAAATGAATATAATGCTAATTAAAATTCAAAGTAAATAATACTTCCCATGATAGAAACAAAGAGCTTAAAACAATTAAAGCAAGGGAGCTAAGAGGTATGATGACTAAAGGCAAAGTCCTAAAGCAATAGGGCGCTAAAAGGTGTATGTAAAAGCAAATGTCTAAAGCAATAGGTATACGTAGTTAAAATGAAAAAGTTTAAGAGAACTCAGCTACCACACCAACAGAGTACCAGAAGGAATGAAAGAAAAATGAAAGCTATATTACAATTCTGAAAAGTATGGATGAGAAACATTTAAAAAGCCGATCTACCGATCCGGTATTATCCGCCAGAATCTCTTTGGTACTCGCCGGTAGATACAGAATGGCTGTAAACGCGCTAGACGAGCACACTCTACCAAGACATGGTGGATCGTCATTTCTTGTTCACATTCTAGACAGGTAAGTGCGGGATCCCTCTTAATCAGGTAGCTGTGTGTGAGAAACAGTGACCGATGCGTAAGCGCGCCAATACCACCTCCTCCCGACGAGATACGCGGGACGAGGTGACCCGGCTGACAGGGACAGCCTTCACCTTGCGAAGCTTGTTATCGTGTAGAGCTTTCCATTCTGTACGTCAGGACGAAAGCATCACTCTCCTCATAAAGAGCCTGAAGACTGGAAATGATACAAAGTGAAGTGTATTTCTCGGTGCCGTGGTTGCCGTCTTTGCTGCCAAATCCGCTTGCTCATTCCCAGGCAAGCCAACTTGACCAGTAATCTAGGCAAACTCCACATTTACGTCCGTAGCGTGCAAAACATGGAGTGTATCCTGAATGCACTGTACATAGAATCTTAGCTGTACAGCTCACGAAGGTTCTGGAGGGCACTGAGGGAATCACTCATAATAAGGCAGTCACCCAAGGTTCGACGGCGTACTTACAGAATGGCACAGCAGAGGGCATAGGCCTCTGCAGTATAAACGGAGGTGCTATTGCGCAAACCAGAGGCATGGGTGTCGGTTCCAGCAACCAAGGCACACCTTACCCCATCGCTGATCTTATTTCCATCGGTGTAGATACAAATTCGGTCACTGTAGCGAGATAAAAATTCTAAGAAACAAGTATGAATACTAGAGAGAGGCAGCGGAGGCTTTCCGTATGTCGTCATCCCGAGATTTACATGGGAATTAGCATGTAACCAGGGCAGGTACACCCCCCGGGAAGCATGTTAGGCATTTCAATGCCGTGCTTAAGAAGGAGCTCACGGAAACGAAAACCTGCAGGCCTTAGGCTAAATGACAGGTTTCGGTAATGTATGTCCAGCGCAGTAGAGGTAAAATATGAAGGTGCGAATCTTGCAGTGAAGCCCCCAGCATAGTTTTTCAAAATGACATTGCAGAGAGATTTCTGCGGACTCGGCGTAGAAGCTAACAACCGAGCTGGCGGGAAATGCTCCAACGGCCATCGGATGCCCTGATTGTGGACAGTGTCTCACCTTCTCAGCACAGATGGGCGTATTGAAGAATAAACAATGCATTCATAGTCTAACTTGGATCGGATCAGTGTATGATAAAGACGCAGCAGCACTGTTCGATCCGCTCCCCCAAGATTTGCCATTTAGTATTCGAAATATATTAAGTGAACGCCACACCAGGCTTTCAGCTGTGCTATATGTGGTGACCAACAGAGTTTACGATCAAGGAAACAATGAAGGGAGTAAATCTGGCCCGAGCTGAAGAATAGGTGGCATTCGCAACCTACAGCGCCAGACGTTAACGCAGATCGTCTTCTGAATGGAGAAACGAAATCGGTTTTTCAAGCTCTAATCACAGAGATTGTCTCAACACTCCTGGAGATGGCGTTCCAAAACGATGTACGCTGAGAAGTACAAAAGATCGCAAAGTCGTCTGGGAACACATTGAGATATAGAGTAAATCGCTATATTTTATTCTCTTAAAAAAAAAAAAAAAAAAAAAAAAAAGTTATAAAAATACGAGCCGACCCTTACTCGGTAAACTCCAGAATAAACAGCGGCTGGCGTCCAAGTAGATTCCAGTTGAGGAGGGAACGTAAGATCCTTGCTTGCCAACATATGCCATAAGCCCTCTCCATGTCAAAGAATATTCCAACTGTTTGACAGTTCTTAAGAAATCCGTCCATGATCTACGTCGTCAGCGATACAAGATGGTCAACTGCTGATCGACGTCGGCGAAAACCGCACTGGGTGTTGGTGAACAATCTGTGGGTTTCAAGCCATCATACCAACCGCCCATTTATCATGCGTTTCATCAACTTGCAGACGCAACCGGTGAGGGAAATAGGACGGTAGCTGGAACAAATGTGACGGCCCTTCCCAGGTCTAAAAACTAGAATGATGGTGACTTCCCGCCACTTCTCTGAAAAACTGCCGTCAACCTAGACACCATTATAGACCTGGAGGAGGAAAGCCTCACCTTCAGAAGAGAGATGTAACATTTCGACGTGAATGCCATCTCTACCGGGTGCAAAGTTTCGGGAAGAGGAAAGTGCATGGTCTAGCTCTGCCATGAAGCAAAGGCGATTGTAGTCTTCAAAGTTTCCAGAACGAAAGTGGAGCGCCTGAGATTCCACTTTGACAGGCAGGAACTCAGCGGAATAGTTATCTGAGCTAGACACTTGAGCAAAAGCACTGCCAAGAGTGTTAGCCACGTAAAAGAATTAACTACAGCGCTTCCCACTGTTTTTAGACCGGCGATTGACATTTGGGTCCACTTTCCGACCACATGCCGTAATTTGTGCCATATGACAAAGGAAAGGAAAGTGTATGTCGGTTAAAAGATGCTACAAATTTACTCCAGAGTGTCTTTTTGCTATCCTTAAAAATGTCTGTAGATTTGGCCCGCAGTATTTTATATTAGATTATCTAGTGTAGGGCGACGTTGGAAGAACCTGAGGGCACGTTTGCGAGCTTGAATAGCATTCCTTCAGTCATCTGTCCACCAGAGGACAGGAAAGCGACGGGGTTGTCCAGTTGACCGCGGAATAGAAATAATGGTCTCTGTAAAGTGCTCGACTAAAAAGGTCACAGAGTCGTGCTCGTTGCAGTTAAAAAGTCCAGCTGGAATAAAGGTTCCGGTTTGTTCTGTCGAAGCACCATCTAGGTTAACGCGCGGAACGTACATCTTGGGCTAAAAGACTAATACGAATTGGAAAGTGGTCGCTAGAATGCAAATCAGAGATAACATTGCCTTGTAAGGAAACTGGTAACTGTAGAGAACAAACCGCTATATCCAGCTATGAAAAACTATTGAAGGCGTCAAAAAGAATAAAGAGAGAGAGAGAGAGGTTGTTAGCGTAAAAGAATTCGGCGAGTACGTTACCTCTCGCACAAGCCCAAGGCGAGCCCCAAAGTAGGTGGTGGGCATTCATGTCCCCCACCAACAGAAATGATGTTGATAACTGGGAAACGAGGACTTCTAACTCGTTGCGCCAGAAGTCATTAGAGGGAGGCAAATAGATACTACTAATGGTAAATCGGGAAGATGACAGCGTAATCCTAACAGTGACTAATTGGAGGTCAGACTGTAAGGAGACGGAATCAGCATAAATGTCATCTCTGATGAGCACCATGGTGTCCCCATGTGCTAGAAAACCTTCTGCTGGTGATAAGTCAAACCGTGCAGAAGAGTAGTGCCTATAGGTAACATAGTCTTGTGGACGAAGCTTTGTCTCTTGTAGGCAGACACTAGAAGTTGATGCGCGTTAAAACAGTTCAAGCTCTGCTCGACGTGGCCGAATGCCGCTATGTTCCACTGTAGGATAGCCATGGTTTGTATTATGGGTTAAGTTCTAAATAGAAAGACGTTTCTGCATATTGGGCGGTGCTGTTCAGCTTAATTTATTATTTTTAGCTTTTTTCAGGAGCACAATCCAGTCGCTTACAGTGCGTTTGTTTGGCAGTCGGGGCAGAATCCTCGTGTTGCATCTTCTCCACTTACCAATACAGAACTTCAGGTCGATGATCTCGAACCAATTTGAGGTACTGATCGGCGAAGATGGACATCGCCGATGGGAACTCCTCCCAAAAGATTCCTTAGAAGAGATCTCCATGGAGAATGACGAGAACTTTTACCACCCTTGGATGCTTTGGGTGCAGGCGCAACACGCCCTTTAAGGAAGTCAGTACTGACTTACCTGGTCTTGAAAGCTTTCTGTGGTGCAGAATATTCAACGGTTTTTTCGGTCTAATTGCCTGAGGACGACGGTTGGGATAATAATTTGCTGGAAAATACTTTAAAGTGGCGGATTTGGCAGATGGTGATGCCGACGTTGACGTAATTGTCGAGGTCTTCGTGAGAGATCTGACTCAATGATATTTTCTGAAATAGTTGCCCCGTTGATATCGCAGGTCTGTAGTGTTATTTCCCGCCTCGGCACCGGTTTGGCTGTAAGAGAGCCATAAGGACCGGACCGCGGGACAGAGCGTTGTTGGATACGCAGGAGCTTATGGACTTCTGAGAAGGACATCTTTACTCTCAACTTTATCTGCTGGATCGCTCCTTCCTCATCAATGTCGGGAACTAGATGGGTGCTCCCTGCTGCTGTTCACAGAAAGTGGAGGGGTGGTGCAATATCCATCGGGCGAAGCGTCGCCACAGAGAACAGGTAGACCGACGAGTATAAAATTAGCTGGTATGCCCAAACCGCTGGCACCTGTAACAGCGTAAGGGGTTCGGAACGTAGGGTCTAACCTCGATGGCTTCGTAGCCCACCTTAATCTTTGAGGGGGATCTACCCGATTAAAGGTAAGAAACAGGGTACGAGTAGGCAGGAATTCATTATTTACTTTCCGTTGAACCCTATATATGCCTTGTACTTTCAGATCTTCTTGAAGCTCCTTATTGGACATATCGTCCAATGCGCGGGTGCTGATAACGCCACGCGAGGAGCTCGAGGTCTTGTGCTTTCCGACCTTAATCAGGTAGCTGCCTAACATTTTTGCTCGAAGGATCTTTCCTGGGGTGCTGAAATTGCCCAACCACGAGGGTACCACTCACACAAGAATTAACCAAACCAACGATGCTATCTAATCCCTTTTGGATGGCGTAAGGGCTCACAGACGTAAATTTTCTTCCTTCCTCTATCCTAGATATAACTAAGCAGCGAGGACCATTAGACTCGACTACATCGTTTCCACGCATATTAGATTTAGGTTTATTTTTTCCATAAGAATATCGTTTAAATTCATTTCTCAGTGCTCCCCACCCTCCAGGGAGCCCAACAAGGAGTCACCTCACTGGGGTGACAGGGCTGCACATGGGATATAGCAGGCTAGCCGTACTACTCACCCTGGAGTTTGGTATAGTACCTAGTCCTGACCGATTGATAGGACTGGGTTACTCCCTAGTCTCCCATTTAGGCAAAACAGAAACCAAAGTGGTGTATTAGGCTGCGCAGCCTCCCCAGTTAATGAAGATCAGAAGCCCAGGCTCAGATTCGCAACCCTCAACCAACCAGGATATCCCTTTCCACCGACACGTGTCTCCACGCACGGCCTACACGTGGGTGGGCATTTGGACCTACTGACTCCCTCACCACTAAAAGGTTACCGACATGAGGGATCTCGGTGCGCCAAAGCCATACCTACCATAGAAAGCCCCTGGGAGGGTCTGGAACTCCAGATTGTAAACTGCACGTATTTATAATTTCAGCCATTTAAAAAAGAAATAAAAAAATAAAAACTTTTGTTCAGGGCCGGAACCACGGATGCATAAAAAACAGGTTAAAGTGTCGAAATATTTCTGTGATATTCTGTTGCTCCAGGTTGTCATTTTAAGTGATCTTAAACTACGTTTGCCTAGGAGTTATTTGGTCGCCAGAAGCATCATAAAATCAATGTTCAAATATGGAAAAATGTTCTATTATTTTCAGGTGGTCTATGTTGTAAACTGCACGTCTATACCATATTAAGTGTTTTTAAACATCCTTTGTTCAGGAGTTATTTGGTCATCAAAAGCCTAGATGCATAGTAGTAGCAAATTGTTGAAACCAGAACGTAGTCCGTGGGTTCAGACCTCTTCGCTTGCAACAACTAGAACAGAATCCGCGGATTCGCGCACATAACCCCTCTCTCCTTGATGATGGATTGGTTGGATGGTGATTGGAGTAGGAATGAATGTATGACGAATGCTTTGTGCAATATGATATAAATAACTGATATCAAGTATCACGTGTTGGAGGCTTTGAGATGTGTAGTTTGAGGATGGGAGAGTTGCGGGTGGCTTGGCGGCATGTGGTTTCATCATGTGAGAGATAAATGATGGGAGGTATGTAGTATATGTATGTGTGTGTTGCATGAGGGTTGGGAGAGTGTGTGCAAAAAATGTTACTCATGTTGTGAGATCGAATTGCACTATCTGACTGCATGCTGTTTAAATCTTGAAGCGCATAAATATGTAGTTACAATATTTTAAAAAGCTGATGGGCAGATGACGTTCGTATGAAATCCCTCCTCAGTCACCTAGTTTAAGGGAAAAAACAGGAAGTGCATTGGAGCTGGTGGCGATTATAGCGTGGACCTGTATACAGCCCCCTAAGGGTGAGGATAAAAAGGCTTTAAAAACCCGTTCACTTATCTGTCGGAAACGATCGCGGTAACAAAATATTTAGTCTTCTCACGAGTACTTTTTCAAAGGAATTCCTTATTGAAGCCAACCTGTTCTGGAAGCCGGCAAAATTCGATGCAGCTGTTGTTTAAAAATTAGTATATAGTTACAGTAGAAGCTATTAGTAACGATGTCTGTGTATACTCCGCCTGTCTAGATATCAAGTGCAATGCAGGTGTTGTTTAAAATAATAATAATAATAATGATAATAATAATAATAATAATAATAATAATAATAATAATAATAATAGTGTAGCTACAGGCAGATGGCTTCAAGAAAAGCAAAGTTACACTTCCCCTCACTCCAAGTAAGATAGTGCCCCCTCCAAGAAACCCAGCATAGCCTCTTCTGCATGCGCACGCAGCGTATAATATATAACATATAATATATATCGTATAAAATACATTACATTCACAAAATGTGATTATATCTGTGTAGCGCTAAGATCATAATGAAAAGGTATTTGGAAGCAGTTGCGTGTAAGCGTTGAATAAAGTGTGTGTGTGCGCGCGCGCGTGTGTGTGTGTGTGTGTGTGTGTTTTAATACAACTGGGTTTCTTGCAGGGGGCACTTAAACAGTTTTAAGAATAATTTACTGAAGAAGAATGGTTAGAGACAATTATGTGACATGCATAACATCAGAACTGGGCGTTAGTGTAGTTTGATTCAATAAATTGTACCTCTACACGTAGTCAGTAGCTCACATGTGTTTTTTTTTTTTTTTTTTTTTTTTTTAATGAATTTAAAAATTGGAAACATAGTGCAATAAAAATCTGAACCTTACTTTCTCTCTCTCTCTCTCTAACCTTAGCCTACATAAATTACAATTACTAAATATTTGTAGTGTAAAACCGCTAACATGCTTGAGCTTATATGTAGTAATTAAGCTTAATGAGCTTAATTGTAATGTCGAGTCTGTTTTAAAAAATCAGAATTCCTTTTTCGTATTGTCTGTTTAAATTATGAAGCAGAACAAGAAAATCATGGTGATAACATGATGACCAATTATTAATTTGTTTTTTTCAAAAATTGTTTTCCCCTGAATTTATAGGAGCATGTGCACTATGTAAATATGATAATTGTTTTAAGAATAATTTGTTGAAGAATTGGGTAGAGAGAAAGTTATGTTCCCTCTCTCCTTAACCTGCATAAAATGCATAATTGCTAAATATTTATAGCGTAAAACCGCTAACATATTTGAGCTTATAGTGTGCTGGCATTACAATTCTCACTCGTCTGTTTCTTTTCTCATATTGTCTCGGTTTAGTTATTTAAATTATGAATCAGAACAAGGAAAACAAGGTGATAGCACAGTGATTAACCTTTAAATTTTTTCACAATTTCATGCAGCTAAATTTAATTAGTTTTAACAATAATTTATTGAAGAAGTTAAGTGAATTATCTCCTGGAACCTATAAGAACATACGCATTAGAGTTATTACTGGTAATGTTTCTATGTTAGCATTATGTGAATAATATAATAACAGTTTGTAAGAATAAATTATTAAAGAATTGGAGAGAGAGAAATGTATCACCTCTGACCGGTTAGCTCACGTGATCTCTGCAACATTTATATATATATATATATTATAAATATATATAAATAATCGTAAGTGTATGTATACATATATATATATATATATATATATATATATATACACACACACTTACGATTTATTTTGCTGATAAATGTTACAACGCACTGTACACGGTAATGAATTTGTAAATTGCTTGTGGCAAGAAGATTTGTTGCATACAGTCACGTGCATCTTCCCATCCCATGCCTCCTGATGATCAGCCAATATGTGCTCCATTCAATCGTTTTCTCGTCTTCCATTGTACTTTTACTACAGATCTAAAACCCGAGAAACCTGACATCCTCTTACATACCCCAGAAACACATGCTGTCTCGCTCTTCTACCGAGTGCCAGCTGCTAGAGACTTGATAGAACATGCTCTCTTGCACCACAGATCTTGTTTCAGGCAACCGGGCTTAAACTCGTTGCATTAGTAATTTATTTACATACACACACAACTCCTCAGAGACTTATGCGCCAGCTGCTAATGAATTGACAGAACCTGTTCTCTTGCACGACAGATGCTGTCTCAGCCAATCAGACTCGAACTCGCTGCATTAGTAATTTATTTGCACTCACACTCCTATAACCACAATCACGCAACAAACACATGTAGATACTACATACCTCACACCACTCATCTCCATACTGTCACATCTCCAAACCCTCAAGCAACAACTGAGCGCCCTCGAAAGGAATCGAACACATACTTTATATAAATTACACATATCCTATTGGGCAAAACAATCAGCACGCATTCTTCCTACTCAAACCACCATCCAACAAATCGATCATTAAGGGGGGAGGGGCTATGGGACTCGAACCCGCGAAATCTGCTGCAGTTTTTGCATTAGAAGATGATCAAACCCACGGACTATGCTCTAGTACAAACAATTTGCTACTACTAATTATAAAAATATCAAGGTTCAGGTATGTAGAAATGTCTGTTATTCAAGAGTTCCAGTTTGTAAACTCCCCGTATACCTATACCGTTTTAAGCGATTTTTAACAACTTCTGTTCAAGGCATATTTCGTCGCCAGAAACAACAATCGTCGTCGTAACAAAGAATCAAGGTTCAAGAATCTTAAAATTTCTGTGCTATTCAAAAAGACAAGTTTGTAAAGTGCTCGTATATACCATATTGAGATTTTTAAACAACTTTTGTAAAAACCTTATTTAGCAACCGGAATAGATGCATAAATAAATAAGGTTTCAAGATTCTAAAAATGTCGGTGATATTCTGGAGCCAGAGGTGGTAATTTGCACGTATATACCATTTTAAACGATTTTTTGTTCGAGGCTTATTTGGTCGCCAGAAGACTAAAAGCATAAAAAATTCAAGGTTTAAGATTCGATAAATTTCTGTGATATATTTGTGCACTATGTTGTAAACTGTACGTAAGCGATTTTTAAACTTTTGCTCAGGGCTTATCTGGTCGCCAGAAGCCTAGAACATAAAATAAAATGAAGGTTTAAGAATCGAAAAATCTCTCTGATGTTCTCGAGCTCCCTGTAGTAAACTGCACTTATATATCATTATAAACGGTTTAAAAATATGTTTTGTTCAGGGTCGGGACCATGGTTGCATTAAAAAGTCAAGGTTCAAGTATCGAAAAATGTCTGTTATATATTTGTGCACGTAAGCAATTTTTAAACAACTTTTGCTCTGGGATTATTTGGTCGCCAGAAGCCTAGATGCATGAAAAGATCAAGGTTCAAGTTTCGAACATATCTGTGATATATTTGTGCTCGAGGTTGTAAAGTGCACGTATATATCATTTAAAACGATTATAAAACAACTTTAGCTCGCGCTTATTTTGTCGCCAGAACACTAGAGGCCTAAAGAAATCAAGGTTCCAGTATCAATACATTTCTGAGATGTAGTTGTGCTCTAGGTGGTAAACTGCACGTATATATCATTTAAGCGATTTTAAACAACTTTTACTGAGGGCTTGTTTGGTCGCTAGAAGTCTAGGTGCATCAAAAAATGAAGGTTCAAGTATGGAAAAACTTTCATTATTCAAGAGTTCCAGTTTATAAATACCATTTTATGCGATTTTTAAACAACTTTTGTTCCGGGCTTATTTGGTCGCCAGAAGACTGGAAGGATAAAAAAATCAAGGTTCAGGAATCGAAAAATTTCTGTGATATTCTGGAGCAGCATGTGTTAAGCTGCACATATAGAATAGCATTTAAAATGATTTTTAAATCACTGTTTCTCAGAGCCTATTTATTGCCAGAAATCTAGATGGATCAAAAAATCAAGTTCAAGTATCGAAAAATACCTGCGATATTCTGGAGCTCCAGGTTGTAAACTGATCGTATATATCATTTTAAGCTATTTTAAAATAACTTTTGTTCGGGGCTTATTTGGTTGCCAGAAATCTAGTTGCTACAAAAAAAAAAAAAAAAAAAAAAAAAATAAATAAATAAATAATGGAAAAACTTAGTGATATTCGTAAGTTACAGTTTTTAAACTGCACGTACATATCATATTAAGCTGTTTTTAAACTTGTGTACAGGGCCAGGAGCTGGATGCATCCAAAAAAGAAATTTCAAAATTTCGAAAAATTTCGGTGAGATTCTGGAGCAAGAGGTTCTAAACTGCACTATACCCTTTTAAGGAATTTTTACTTTCTCTATACTTACTATGTACATATTGTATAGAGAAGGTATTGCACTCTACCCAAAAATTCGATACCGAGATTTCACCGGAAATGTGTTTTAGGGTTCCCTGTATCCAAAAGAAGCATTTTCATAAAAAGGTCCGTGTGTGTGTCCGTAAACACGATAACTCAAAAACGAAAAGTCGGTAAAAGACCAAACTTGGTATTTAAGTTTAGTATCTTCCAGGGATGCGACACGAAGATTTTGAGAAAAATCTCCCCCACACCACTACTCTTTACATGGAACTTTTTTCGAAGTTTTTGATTTTCTTAAAAATGGCTCTAACGATTTTGATTAAAATACCGTATATTAAAGATATTTACCTGACAAATAAAATGTATATCTTAAATTTTCTGGGAATAGCCTCTGAAGAGTACTTTATTCCGGATGAATTTTATGGAATTTTGAATAACTGCTAAACCGTAAGAAATGGACAAAAACTAACTATACAAAAAAATGTAGAGCACGTTAAAACACACAATTTATGTTATATCCATTTTTTTCGTGGAGTTAGTCGGTTTTTAGATATTCCTTTTTTTTTTTTTGTTTCAGTTTTAAAAAATATACTTTTCTCATACGGGAGCTTGTCAACTCCTCTCCACACAAAAAAGGAACTTCAGTCACATAGCAATCAGCTTTTGACTATCATTATAACCTAAGGTACTCACTTATTTCGCTTTTACTTTCAAGGAAGCTAGTAATAATACTATTTCTGTTAATTTGTTGTCAATTAGCATGAAGTAAATAGAAGCATAAGGTTTCTAACAATAATTCGTTGCAGAGATATAGAGAAAGTCATGTGAATGAAACACATCAGATTTTTAAAGAAAACTTTTTCAGTGCATATTTGGTCGCCAGAAGGTTAGATGGGTCAAAAAATTAAAGTTTAAGAATTGAAAAACTTCTATTATATTTTGGAGCTCCACGTTGTAAACCGCTCGTATATACCATTTTAAGATTTTTTATAAACAACTTTTGCTTGCTGAGGGTTTATTTGGTTGCCAGAAGCCTATATTTATAAAAGAAATCAAGGTTCAAGAAAAATTTCTGAGCTATCCCAGAGAACCAAAATGTAAACTGCACGCATATATCATTTTAAGCAATTTTTAAACAGCTTTTGTACAGAGCTTATTTGGTCGCCAGAAAACTAGAAGTATAAAAAAAAATCAAGGTTCAAGTATGGAATATTTTCTGTGATATAAGGGCTTATATTTGGTCACCGAAATCTAAATGTATCATAAAATCAAGATTCACGTACTGCAAAATTTCTATAACATTCTGGTGCTCCAGTTTGTAAACTGCACGTATATACCATTTTATGCGATTTTTAAACAACTTTTGCTCAGGGCTTATTTGTCGCCAGAAGATTAGAAGCATAAAAAATTCAAGGTTCAAGAATCGGAAAAATTTCTGTGATATATTTGTGCTCCAGATTTAAACTAAACATATGTGTCATTTAAGCAATTGTTAGATAACTTTTGCTCAGGGCTAATTTGGTCGCCAAAAGCCTAGATGCATAAAAAAATCATGGTTCAAGAATCGAAAAACTTTTGTGATATTCGTGAGTTCCAGGCTGTGAATTGCATGTAATACCATTTTAAGCCATTTTTCAACAACTTTTGTTCAGGGTGCATTTGGCCGTCAAAAGCCTAGATGCATTAAAATTTCAAGTATTGAAAAATGTCTGCTTTATTCTAGAGCTCCATGTTGTAAATTGCTCATATGTACCATTTAAAGCGATTTTTAAATATCTTTTGCTGAGGGTTTATTTAGTCATTAAAAAATCAGATTCATGAATCGAAAATTTTTAGTGATATATTTGTGCTCTGGGTTGTATACTGCAGGTATGTTCCATTTAAAGCATTTTTAAAGAAATTTTGCTTATTTGGTCACCAGAAGGCTATATGGCTAAAAAACTTAAGATTTAAGAGTCGAAAAATTTCTGTCATTCCAGATATCCAGGTTGTAAACTGCTCGTATATACCATTTTCAGCAATTTTTAAACAACTTTTGTACAGGGCTTATTTGGCCGTCAGAAAACTAGAAGCATAAAAAACATCAAGGTTCAAGAATTGAACAATTTCTATGATATATTTGTGCTCTAGGTTGTATATATCATACAGACCTTCAAATCATGCATTCTTCCTGGCGGTGATAAGCACATGAAATCTTATTTTTCATTACCTTGTGAAGATAAGTATTAGCAAAACACAATCCTGTTATCTATGATTTCTAAAGCAGTATATTTGTCAGCTTTACTCTGAAGCATAACAATGTTTAAAGCTTAACATAGTGTTTATTACTTTATCAACTTAAAGTTGCTCTGAACCGTATTGTAATGGAAATACAAAATAAATTTATATTAGAATGTTACCGACAGCAATCAATATATTTTTTTTGTGTACTCACATTTAATTCTTATTCTGAGATTATGTTGTTTGTTATTGTAAATTAGGTAGCAGTCTGGTGCAATAATTTCCGGGAAATTTTATGTTTCAATTTGTTTTATTTTATAGTTTGGAAAATACACATACCTCTCTGCTGCATTGATCACTATCATTATTTTCATAAATACTCCTATATTTCATTAACTGTTCAGCATGACATTGCAGTATGACTGATATTATTAAATAGTAGTCTACTTTTGATAAATTCTATTTTTCTCCATGTGTATTTTATGTTAAAGCAGTCTTCTTAATTATATGACACAGCAATTTACATCCATAATTTGGTCTTGCTGTGGTCAAGTGGTTAGACAACTCAACTCTCACTAAGGGTTTAAACCCAGACGACTGCAAGTGGGATTTGTGGTGGACAAAGCAGCACAGGGGCGGGTTTTCTCCAGGTTCTCCGATTTTTCTCACCATCTCATTCCATTGGTGCTCCGTCTTCATTCCATGTATCATCAGTGCCATCACCTGCAGTACCAGAGTGGTTAAAATGGGCAGTCAACACTACAAGAAAAAAACACTCCTCTTTGGTTCAGACCTCCACTCTCCCCTTACTGCAGAAACTTCCTTTATTTTAAGCTTGTTGTCTTATGCATTTTTGTTGTAGGATTAAGTTTTTAAACTCAGTGAGAAGTTTATTAATTTCATTTATCTGCTCCCTTCTTTATGAAATTATTGCAAAAAATCTGGAGGGTTTTTTATTGTTAATCTGCCCCTTCCCCATGCTAACTGTAATTTCATGGACTACCAAATAATGCATGAAAAATTCCTCAATACCTACACAAAAGAAGTAAATATCAGTAGAAGGACTGACTTCCTTAACCTCCCCCCAACAGTCCCTCAAGTTTTGGAAATGTTGCTACACCCAATATAAATTTTCTCTTTATAATAATTATGAATTGCCATTATAATAAAA
The DNA here is from genome assembly GCA_030762935.1 of Hymenopus coronatus. Classification (NCBI taxonomy): domain Eukaryota; kingdom Metazoa; phylum Arthropoda; class Insecta; order Mantodea; family Hymenopodidae; genus Hymenopus; species Hymenopus coronatus. The sequence goes on along the minus strand of CM060892.1, from coordinate 177,864,942 downwards.
ACAGAGACCTGAACTGCACTGATTTGGATGTTAGAGAGATGGTTGTGGAAAGCAATCGAGGGGCACTTTCACGTTAGTAATACCACAAGTGTTTTCATCTTTTTGATAATTGACAACCAGAGTGAAGCGTTATATTTGATAAGACAATTCAGCAAAATAGACTATTAATAATTTATAATATATTGGAAGACATATTTTATCAGGTTATGATTATATACTTAAATCAGTTCTCAAATGGTATATGAAGGATATGACCATACTTATTTACCAAATGTTTCTTTTTTCTTTCTTCACTGCCTCCTCAATATGATATGGTTGACCCTGCCTACACCCAATGTACGTATATCGACAGCAACAATAAAATAGGGAACAGTTATTTTATTTCAGCTTTTAATAATTAATACATGACATGAAAACAAACATTATTTTATTTGAGATTATTGCACTCATCTCACACATAAAAAATATAAATTCTGATTATTTTCATTCCTTTTTTTAACTAAATACATTATACACTGGATAAAATTTGAAATAAACACTATAATTGATTTAATTAAAGGTACAATTGTGGAACTGACTCACTGGATTGTCACTTTGTTACCAATAATCAAGACAGGAGATTAAACAAACGAACGTCAGGTGTGACAAGATTTCAAAGAAATGAACATTAGCAGCAGTAAGATGTTTAAACAATATCACTCCAGCCAGATGACAGTAATTGGTTGAAATTGCTAATCTTAGCCTTTGCATTGACACTTTAATAGTTGAGCTAAACTGTCACTGAAAAATAAGTCTTCAAGAAAATGACATTTTTAGCAGCAAATATTAGGTACTTAGTATTAGCAGTGATAATGGTTTATTTGTAACTTAAACCTTTTACAAATATTTGAACCTTTCTTTCAATCTAGAAATGAAAAATGTTGTTTGAACATATCCTCATTAATCCAAAAATACACCTTTTATTTTAGGAAGAAATAAAGATAATTATGCTAAGAGAATATTACTTCATAATTTTCATTATACATACAATCATATCAAGTGAAACCTTGTTTTAACCAGTATTAAGGTTTTATGTTAATCATTTTTGTGTATTCAAACAGTTTATATTTTACTTTCCTCCAGAAAAAATGTAAATGGCATGTTATTTATAGATGCTCTTTAACTACTGTGGTTCTCAGCGTTCCATTCTAAATTGGGCATGAAAGACTGTATAATTTTGCTCAGAGGCCTCTCTATCAGGCTTGAGGTTCTTTTACGTGCCATAAATCTACGAAACAGGACCAACGGCTTTACTTCCCTTCCGAAGGAAGCCATGCTAAGAATTTTTACACCCGGAAAAAAATCCATCATTCTCTGCCAGGTTTGAACCTGCGACCTTGGGTATTAATAGGTGACTCTTTCCTCCAGAGAATTTTATTATAGGTACCATAGATACCTGAGGATAAACTATTTTCCATATTCACAAATCTTTTTGCTGGAACGAAAACAATGCATATCTGAAAGCAGATAGACATTTAATGTGTAATCAGAATTAAAGAAAATAAAAAACTGATTTGTTGGATAAAATGGTCCATTTTCCAATGCTAGGTCAGAGTTATTAATTAAAATAATTTGAGTACTGCAACAAGAAAATTGAAGAGGGCAATTTCTAAAAATAAAATTAGGTACTTTTTCTTTACTGTTTTATTTGCCACTGTATCAATAACAGTTTACATCAGCTACATCAACAATAAAATACTTAACAGTATTGAGATTTGTAATTATACATTTATCTTAGAACTACTGATGAATCTACTGAACTATTACTTTTAAACTGCAAGTTTTATAATTGCTATATCAGAACAGAATATATATATATATATATATATTTTTTTTTTAACCAAACTATGCCAATCTTTAAACCTTTCTCAACTTAACAGTGCTAGTTATTTTACATGTTTTTGCACCATTTTGCCAAATCTATTATCATTGTTTTTTTCTATTGATTACATAGGTTTTCCCTTTATTCATATAAATGGCAAATTTATGTTGTTTACTGGGCTTACATGGAAGAATCTTGCTGCAAACTAAAATTAAGTCTAACCAGTTTGCCTCATGATGCTAATGCACTACAGTTTTTAAATTGCATTAGTATCACTTCTGAATATAACTATGTTCAAAATGAAGCAAACTATTAACATGAACAGAAGCTAATATAGTAATTGTTTTAATAATATTACATATTAGTTATTCCTTCTGCAAGTTAAGACATATCATTTTTTAATTAATATATTTACAACATAAAAACAGTTTTAGGTTAATTTCTGAGTCCATAAGATCACTATTGTTTTGAAATACTCATTGTTCAAATTATATCTATATTGTTTTTCAAAATTATTCTCAATACTGTTAAAAGGACTACAATTACAATGTATAATTATTTTTCTTTTTTATCTATAAATGCTAACATGCTGCTACTTATTAATTCAGTTACAACAATGCTCAAATTGCTCACTCTTAAGAGGACTAAATGATATTTACCATGGCAACTGTATATTATATACATATTACCAGAAACTTTGAAAATTATTACGACAATTTAATGCTTTCACAACCAGCATGTTCAATAAATTTGTTACATGTTGTTTCATCATTATCTATGTCAGTTATTCTGGCATTGCTTTCAATAAGCCTAAGAAGAAAGGAAATGACATATTCTTTAAATGTATATTATAAGCATTCTCTGCAGCTTTCTCGTGATTTCAAAATATGGATTGCTCATCATAAAATATGTATATTAGCATTACACCACAATGAAATATGCAAGAAGCACCAAGGATAAGCAGTATTTTAAAATTATTTGCAAATGAGAAGATCATAACTATAACATTGCAGTGAATTGGGAACATTGTAAAGTTTCAAAGCATACAACATTTTGATTAAAATGAAATGCATAGTTCCTCCAAGTATAATACTTATAGAAAAAGTAAGTTTAAAAAGATACAGTATCTATAAAATGTTTATAAGAAGTTTAATTTCATAAATTTAGAATCCTTTGATATTACAGAAAAGAATAATAAATAGGTAAAAAATGTTTACTTTTTATGTCTGAACTTTTTTGAACTAAATTAGAAAGGAATTGAACATACAGCAAAGAATTCAACTGGAAATATTAATTTGATAAATCCTTTTGTCTTTTTAACACCTTTTAATTAAGAATCAGACTTGCAAGCAGGACATTAATGTGAACAGCATTACAGAAAACAAAGACAGTCAGTCACACCTGATGTAGTTTGCAAGAGGAAAGAGGCTAAACTTCAAGATCAAAGCTTATATATCAGTCTTCAGTCTTCTACAGAGGCCTGCCTCAGTTATAGAAGGATATAGACATCAATTATATGCAAATTAGCTAAAATGATACTGATGTAAACAAGATGTTCATTTAAAAACTTAAGGAATTACTGAGCTTGGCTAAAATCTTGGAGATGTTGATTATAATAATACAAAAATATTATTCTATATCTCTGACCCATTTAGATAAAAATGGATCCTATATTTAGAAGGCACAATCATCATTACATCGTTCTATCTTCTTACCTCGCAAATTCAAAACAAATACTTACAAAATAAGACAAGAAGCTATTACTTTAATGCTAACATTTGTTCATCTCTGAGCTTCAGTCTTCATTACACCTAAACTTAAAACATTATTATTACAAATTTTAAGTTGCAAATGCAAAATGGAATGTGTTATGTTTTTAAAGGTATTACACAATTTCATACTCTGCAAATGGCACTTCCTAAATTACACCAATCATTATCACTCAAGACAATTCACACATACAGATCATTGCAAAATAACACCATTGCTAGTTCCAGTATTTCCTTCCTACTGTAATGTGAGCAGAATTGAAATACTTAAATCTATGCTCAATTGCTATCACTATCAGATAACTCATATACAACATTTTTAACATGATCAAGACTTTCAGTGAAATGCACTGCATCTTCAGCTCTGTTAATTTTGCTATACTGATGTGTGTTTGACTTCTTCATTATTTTAAATACAACAAAGTAGCATATGATCAATACAAGCAGTACACCATTAACTGAGAAAGCAACAAACATCCAGTAGAACCATCTTTCAGTCTCTATTGCTGGTAAGAGTGATTTTGGGTAGCAGTAAGTTTCAGTTTTGGAAGTCTGTTGAAGAGAAGCATCACCATAGCAGGTAGCACATTGATAATCATTTGGACCTAAACAGGTTTTGCATGTGTAGTGACACCACATACATTCTAACTGAGAATTTTCATTCATCCCTGGGAAGTAGTTGTCTGGACACTTGGAAACACAATGTCCTCCATATAGATACAGGCCATCAATGCACTCTGAAAGATTTTAAGAATATCATTTTAATTTTCTAAAACATTTTACAGCTGATAAATTAACAGATTCATATATACCATAAAAACAGCCAGTAAAACAAGCATTGTCAGTGCTATTAAACTGCAATAGCTAATCAAAATTGTTTATGTATGTAGGATACAGAGGAAGGATGATTAACATTCCATCAGATTTATCAGATTTAAAGAACGGAGTATTTAGGAGAAATTAAGGATATGTTTTAGTTTTAGGAGTGGATATTAACATGATGTCTATCACAAATAAATGACAGTTCTTTTATTTAACAGCCTTGCTCTTTCAAGTAGTACCTATGTACTTTTATATTTTTGAAGAACTACAAAAAGATAGAATGGGAGTGATAGTGACAGTGGCAACAATGGCATGGCTGCTGATGACTGATTGATTGATTGATGATAATGATGGAGGAAATCAATTTACATTTTACATATTACCAGAGAGAATGTTCAGAATTTAGGTAACATTTGTTTTGTGACTCTTACTGCAGTAAAACCATATACAATTCAAGTTTTCATAGCTGGTCTGCATCCATGCTACTTGAAAAAGCCACCACAATTTTGTATACCTTCTTAAGGTTCATTTGTACATGGGAATAAAATCAAAATATGTCTCTTATTAATAAAATGATTGAGGGGCTGGAGTTCCTGTGCCATGAATGACTGACTTGTTTTGAGAAATATTTGCTCTCATAATCAGAGACCAACCACAGCAGTTGGTAACTATAGCGGCGGCTGCTGTGTAGGAGCACAAGAGCACGTGAACCTCCATTATTTCTTAGTGGGTCTTCTTTTTCTCTTTCAGGAAACATTTAATAAAATGCGCTATCCCGTGCCACTTGTTTAAATATACCGTGCTCTGCTCTTCAGATTGAACACAGCCGAGAACTTGAGTATGTGGCAACAACACTTGTAGCACAGGCCTTGTGTGCTAGCGTATAACCAACGTTCAGTAGCTCTGCGCTTGCGCGGGCAACAAACCAGCTTGGAGTTTTACAGCCAAAAATGAGCACAGTGCGACTGTGCACTTTTGTTCTCATTAACACCTCCAGGGTTCAGTTTATCAGCAGGAGGTGCTGCTATCTTTGAGATTTATTTGAAACTATCCAGAAGTATAGCTGCAGTTTTGTGAGACACGCTATTTTTCTTAGTAATTTGCAAGAGTTAAGCTAAAGAAAGAGTTAAGCAGTTCATAACAGAAAACCTCAACAAAGAAGCTTTTGCGAAATTAACTGAGCTACTGAAGATTGTTAACACTACAACCATGACTACATCAGTACCAGATATATGCTTTTCCACAATAAAGGATTCAGCACTGGCAATGCCTGCTATGAGAAGAAACTGGTCAATAGCATAAAAGACTTTAATCACCAAGTGATAGAAAAATTTGCACATTTGAAAAACCGGCGCGTGGAATTTCTTTACAAATAAATTTGGTGTTAATTGCGTAATTCAAACAATGCAAATATTATTCACTCCAAATACCATTCTTCATATAAACTGTATCAAAGAACTTCACCGCTTCATCACCTCATAATGCTGTTAACTCTGGGAGACTAAGAAATTCAACATCTTTACAATACTGGGTGGGTGGGTGAGTATTTGTATAATAAATTTATAATTCTTGTTATTAGACTCTATCATTGTTTCTAATATTACTGCATTTGATGTTGCGGCGACGGCGGTAGCAGTAGTGGCTGCGGCAGTGGTAAATTGCTGATTTTTGTGAACACCTAAAGTTTTAATCCACGAGCCGCCACTGGGTAACTGGTGTATGTGTTTCTATTCTAATTTAAACTTTCTCTTAAATTTAAATTTCATATCACTTTTACTACCTTATCCAAATATTATATGTGTTAAAAGTTTGTTATGAAGTTGGAAATTTTGCTGATTAACAATTTTAAACCAAAGCATCCACTGCTTAAAATAGACTTCAAACTCCACTACTCACTTTCAAACTAACCTTCAGGTACTGTAGCACTTCCAAAGTGCCACAGAAAATATTCAGCCTAATTTACAAGCAGGGTAATTTTCTCCATCATCAAGAAGCTGTAATGTGCTTCTACCTTCTTCCCAGGAGGAAATTTAAAGAACTTGTAAGAATTAAATAATTCTGCATAGAATGTGCATTCATAGATGACAACCATTCATACATTATGACTGTCACTGATAATTCATTTACTTGAAAAGCACAGGATTTATCTGCATAACTTCTTTTTTTCTAAAAAATATGTACATTAATTATTTTTCACTTGTCAATGTTCCACTTGTCAATTTCCTGAAAGCCTTGAGTTTTTAGTTAAATTGCTAAATTAGGTAAAATTAAATGTAATCCTTTGTCACAGAGTTTCAAAACTTCAAATTAATTTTCTGTTAAGTTCATCACCTTTCCCCTGCACTCTTCATGTACATCTGCATAGCTTTTTAAAGCATTAAGCATTGCTAATTCTGCAATGTACATTGCCTTGCAATGGCTTTCTGATAATATATACTTATAGACTTTAAGAAACTGTCCATGTGCTTACTTGTTTTGAACTGTTTGATATTCTGTGATGAAAGCTTCAAGGAACATAAACCTTCTTTAATAAAATGCATTCATCTAAACAGGCAGTTTTAGTCGAGTTATCTTTCTCATTATTGTTTAAAAATGTGTACAACATCTTTAAAGATCCAATATGCAAATAAATTAAACCAACAAGGATTATGATGTACATTAAACAATTTATTAAGATTAGAGTTGAAATTATATTTCCTGTGAACGTCAAAACCCTACTAACCGGAACTGTAAGGTTACATTCACTTGTTGAAAGCCAATATTAATTTATAATCAGCTGTTGATAACTTTCAATAATAATTGTTAGACTTGGAACATCTTAGTACGTGCACTACCTACTCTTCAGCAATTTTAGGAAGCCAACAATGACAATTGTTCAACAACCTGAGCATTAGATTAAATAAATAAATAAATAAATAGTAAATGTTAGAAGCAGTTATGACACACATTAGCGTAATAATTTTGAGCAAAAATTAAACTGAAAAAGCTTTTACAAACACCAGAATTGAGCAAAAGAACATAGAAGTTGCTAACTCTCTAGCCACTAGTTTGAGAGTGCCATATTCCCAGCTCTGGTGTAGAAGTGCACTAAATCTGATCAATAAAGCTTTGGGAATGGCATCAAAAGAGCAACAAAGAACACATATCCACACTTTAATATACTTTAGAAACCATTGAGCACTGTGGCTGATATATCACAAACTAAAATTGTAGGAAATGAACTAGATACTTCATTGAAATATTATATTTTCTCTACAGTGACAACACACTGAAATATGTAAAAATCTTGCCTGTCTTCGTTTGGAGCCATTTTTCTGTTATATTGTCTCCTAGCAACAAAATTAATAAATATGGAGGTTCACCATATTTGAGTTTCTCTTTCCATTGATACCAATATCATGTTTCTAAGTGTCTCCTAATGATAGTTATTCAAATTTGTAATTGGAAAGATCATGTATAGTAATTGTATATTTACAAAGTCAAAATTGCATCAAACAGTATATAATATAAACATTTTCCACTACAACTTCTGACAAGGTTAAATATAGAATGACTACTTCTTCAGGAAGATGGTCTTTATTCTTTACAGTATAGTTGATATGTCAGGACAAGTATTTCAGCTTTTTGTTTATACCTCACTGTCTCCTTTTTTTCATAACACAAAATTCTTTCCAATTTTCTACATTGCTGAAAGTTGTTTTTATAAATATTTTTCCAGGATATCTCAAATCTACTCAAAAACAGGAGGCTTTTATAATGTTCAGTTTACTAATTTGATTCTTCAACAGATCACAATTTAAAGAAATAGTTTGCTTCTTTATGTCCAATTTTGCGTTGCTGATCTAATCACTTTTTCAGGATCTTTGGAACAAAGAACTTCATTACTCTTTTACTTTTCTCAACCAGAGGAAAATCTCTGTTGCACTGTAAATATCTGTGATTACTAACAACAAAATTATGCTGAATGACTTAAAAAACTCCAGGGAAATTAGAAATACATACAAATATATTCTGTTTTTATTTTGTCTCACGCAGTAGTTGTTTTTCTTCTGTAATACCAAGATTGATAATGTGTAAAAGACATATGCTATTTTGTTACCTCTTCTATCAGCAACATCCTCGTGCCATAAACAGATATAGGAAGTCTTGAATGTCACCTAGGCTGATGCAAAAGTTAAAACAGCTCAACGTATGGCAAAACTTCACAGAATGAATAAATGTAGGAGCATAGAGAACTTGCTGAAAATTCGTTGACATTTCTACCACATTCTACCACATTGTGACATTATCACACTGTTAAACACAGTGCTATATATTATCATTAATAGCAACTCAAAGATGATGAACATAGACATAGCATTTTTGACTTAAAGCACCTTTCTGAAAAATATCTAAATTTTGAGCGCTTTGGCACTTTACACCTTAAGAATTCCAGTTTAAACTTCTACTACTGTTGCCTTAAAAATGAGTAATTACCCAGTATAAGTACCTAAATAAATCTTTTGGAAGTGAAATAATTCTGTGCAAAAAATTGTTTCACTAACCTAATTTGATGTGTTAAGTGAACAAGGTATATTTTGATTTTTTGCATACCTACTGCTGTCTTATATGTGGTATCAATTTGTTGAGTGGATATTTTAATACTGCTTCTGTTTTCTTTTTTGTGGTTGAACTTTAACATCCCATAACCAGATAGGTCATATTAAACAGTGAATGAACAAAATTGTTGAATTGATACCCAAATGGATACAGTCCTTAAACCTTAGAATTGCTAACATTCATTCTCTCAAGATAAAGGAAAGCCCTGGGGGAGAAAAAAACTTGTCCAGATAACACGTCCTAACCAAGATTTGAACTCGGGAAGTTCTATTTTTGTTTAAAGTATTTTAACACATAAAGGACTGTAAATTAATTCAAAATCTTCTCGGGCTTCTAGCCAGGTAATAACTTGGCTTGACACCAACGTTTCGAAGAAGTGCATCTTCCACGAGGAAGATGCACTTCTTCGAAACGTTGGTGTCAAGCCAAGTTATTACCTGGCTAGAAGCCCGAGAAGATTTTGAATTAACACGTCGCCAGGAAAGCTATAGTTCTTATTTGACTGTAAATTAATTCCAATTTTGAACATACTTCACAGATTGTTATTAATACTCATATACCACTTATCATATATTTTGGGAAGGTATGAGTAAACTTTATGAACAAATCAGTTCTCAGAGTACTGGCATCTCTATATGCTACACATGATAAAACCAGTGTACTAAAAACAAAAGGTGAAACACATGGTGCATGATTTCAAAAACCATGCTTTTGAAATGCTTCCTTCCATTTCTTATACTTTAGATTAGTACCAATGTCAGCATGTGTTTTAAAGCACTTTTGCAGTCTTAGTTGATTCTGACAACTCCACAACAGCCTAATGCATAACATTTTCCCAGAAATCCTGGCAAAGGTTGCCTCACTAAATTTGTGGTAGGAGATATTCCACAGTATTAGTGTTAGTCCATAATGTTCTCTGGGATCACGAGCCTCTCTCCTTGGAGAGGTGGCTTGGTTTGGCAGTCCTGGTTAGGCATTCCTGGAAGGACAGGCATTGTTTCTTTTCCCACTGATTAATACTGTTATCTTGGCTAATGCACTTATGTACTTGTGTTCCGTGTTGATCTGATGCTGCCATTTCCTTCTGTCTTTCGTTGTGGTGGTCCATCTTTTCCTGAATGTTTTCTTGCCATCATCTGACCATCGTGTTTGTTAACGTCCTGCTATTCTTCGTCTGAGTCTTGGTTCCCACATTGTTAGCCTGTAAGTCCATTGGTTGGGGCCTTGTCTCATGGTGTATCCTGCCCATCTGCATTTTTGGTGGTTGCTGGTCTGTGCTGCATCTGTTATTTGTATTTGTCCTCTATTATGTTGTTCCTAATTCTGTCTCTCCATGTGATTCCTAAGATTTTCCATTCTATTTTCCTTTGGTAAGTTTGTATTGCTTTTGTGTATTTTTTGTTGTGCTTCAAGTTTGTGAGCCATATATAGGTAAGATGCATGTATTGAGGATATGCCACTTGATGCTCAGATTAAATGATTTTTCTAGCAATATGAATTTTAATGCCCAGAACTTTGACCATGTGGTGGATATTCTTTGCGTGGTTTCTTTGTGCATACTTTTCTTGAAGGATATTGTTTTTCCCAGATAGATTATTTCTTGAACATATTTCAGTGGTTCATTTGGCATTATTGAAATACTTTTGTCATCAGTTTTTTCTTTTTTTGTATTTATTTGCGGCCTGCAAATGATTAAAAAAAAGACAAAACTGATTAACACTTTGTTACTGAGTTCATTTATTCTGTCATGAAGGTGGTAGTTCTTCTGCTGTATTGGCCATGAGGACTATGTCATTTGCGAATCGAAGGTTAGATAATTTAATACCATATATTTACTCCGTAGTCTCCTTTGATATTTCTGAAGATCTCTTTGAGTAAGCAAATGAAGAGTTTGGGTGAGATTATGTCTCCTTGCCTTACTACCCTCTGTAATTTAAATTCTCTTCCGAATCTGTTCATCTGGATCCTGGCTGTGATTTGGAGGGCATCTTTGATAGGATTCTGATGTATTTTTCCTCTGCTCCCTGTTTCCTCAGGGTTGTTAGCAGTGACTCTTGTGTTGAATGCTTTTTGGAAGTCAATGAAGGCCAGATATACTTTTTTGTTGTATTCTTCTGTTTTTTTCTATTAGTTGTTCTATTGCTTGTAAGTGATTGATTGTTCTGAAGCCTGCTTGTTTTCTCCAATATTCCTATTCATCCATCTGCTGATTATTCACGATAATATCTTATATATGTTTGACATCAGTGCAATTGAGTACGGTGGTTGTTCATATCTGCCTTATTGCCTTTTTTTGTGTAATTGTATGATGTTGTTTTTGATTCACTGTCTCTGTCCTTATTACTTCATTAAACAGGTGTTCACTATTATGTCTCCTCCTGCCTTCAGGTATTCATTGTTTATATTGTCCTATCCTAATGCTATTTCCATATTCATTTCTTAATATTGGTGGTATCTTTATTACTTCTTCTATGGGTTTGGATGTAAATAAAATTAAATCTGCTGCTGTAGGTTTTCATAAAATTTTGTTGCTGTTTCAACTATTCTCTCTCTTCCTGAGATGTTTTTTGCCTTGTCCTGTAGTTGTTTAACCAGTGTTTTCCTCTGACTTATTCTCTTCTAAGTTTACATGTTGACTTCCTCTTATTCATCTCTCTTTCTATCAGTCTCAGCTTGTAACCATGGAGATCTTTTTTTATTGTTGCTTTTGTGGTCTTGTTAATGTCGGTGTATTCCTTTCTGTTTACCTCGTTTTCATCCCTTTTGTTGTATGCTTCAGCTCTTCTTTGGATTAGTAACAGGGTGCTTTCATTGAATCTGGAGATTTTGATTTGTATTTTGTCCTTTTCTTCTGCCTTGATTGTCGCCTTTTTAATGCTTTTTTTCAATTACTGTGTATTTTGACAGTGTATATCAGAATTTGTAGGTATTGTCTTCCTAAGGTAATGAGCAATTTCATCTTGAAATTGATTTATGTTGAGTACTTCTATCTTTGGGAGTGTTTGTTGGAATCTCCTCTTTCTTATCATACTCCTTTATATGCTTATTGTGGCTGTATTGAAGTTCAAGCTTTTTACTGTCCCTGCATCTCTTATCATGTACATACTAATGCTCATTATGAAATCTATTTCATTTTTCACATCTCTGTTGGGCCCTCTTTATGTCCACCTCTCATTCGGGTTCTTCTTAACAAAACTGTTTGCTATTTTTAGGTTCTGTCCTGCTGCAAATTGTGTCCCTCTGGTATTCGTTTACCCTATTCCATAAGTCCCTGTTGGTATTTCTCTGTCGTCTTGCTATTGAAATCCCCTATGACGAAGTTAATGGTGGACCTATATGTGTTCATGATGTCATCAAGCTGGTTGCACTGGTTCCTCATTGGGTGTTCACTGTCAGAGCGTAAGCTTGTATGATTGTTGTTTGTGTTCCATTAAGGATAATCTTGCCATTGCTATTCTTTCTGATATTCCTATTACTTCTGTTACTTGCTGTTTGATTTGCTTTGAAAATAGAAAGGCTACTCCTCTCTGTTCTCCTGCATTCCCTGTGTAGCTTAGCAGATTGCTGCTTTCTAGTTCTATTAATGTGTCTCCTTTTCTCCTGATTTTGCTGAGTCCTATGAAGTTTGTAGTTTATGTTCTTCAGGGCTTCTTCTAATTCCAACAATTTGTGGTGTCCTAGTAGTGTTTGTATGTTAAGTGTGGCAATGTCTATGTAGTTGTTCTTTTTGTCTCTTGTCCTTCTATTGTCAAATTGGGTTTTCTGAATCTGTTGTATGTTTATTCTGTTTTTGGTGGATATTTCTCTTTGTTTATCCATTTGCTGTTGATGCAACATTTTTGGAACCCTGTCTTTATCTCTTTCTTCTTTTGCCTGCTTTCTTATTGATGCCTGTATTTCGCTCTCTTTTTTGGTCATGTTGCCTTTGATAAAGTGTTCCTCTTTGGCCAGTTTTCTCTTGTTTCTCATTACTGCTGATTTATCTTCTGAGTTCTTCAGGCTAAGTGGCACTAGTCCCCTTCCTCTTCAGTCTTTCCCTATATACCTTGCCTCTGTGTTTGGTACCTATATTTCCATTTTTGCAAAAATGTGTTGCACTGCCTTTTTTTGTATTTTCTATTTCTTCGTCAATATCTTTGCTTTTAATTATGATGTTATTTTTCCTCTCTTTCCAGAATCTTCGCACTTGTTGGTGTTCTATTTCTTCCATGCCCTTTTCTATATTACTCAGTTTGTGACCTATATTATTTTCTATGTTGTCTATTTTTTCAATTTTCTCTGTCTTGTTACCAGGTTTCATCTCTTGTTTTTAGTTCAATCCTCAGTGTTTCCAATTCTTGTTACATGTCTTCCCTGAGTTTTTCATTTTGTTTTTTAATTTTTTTAATTTCTGCGAGTATTTTGGTTAGTAAGTCGTTTGTGTCATCTTCGTGGTGTCTGGGTTATTTGTCTTTTGTTGTTGATTGTGCTTACTCATGTTGGTGTGGGTTTCTCTGTTATATTCATCTTTCTTGTGGTACTGATTCTGTGGTTCACCTCTAGATGGCTGGATCTCTCTGGGTAGTTTGCGGTGGTGAATAGTAGAGCAACACAAATATGACATCACATAAAACTCTGCATGAAGAACAATTAAACTGCAGACTTCAAATACACATACAGCCCAAAATAATTCTATACTATAGAAGAAGTGATGAAAACAGAATGCTAGTTTTATATATCATAATGTGCATTGTTGAAAATGCAAGTGATAGACACAGACAACTTAAATGTTATTGAAACCATAAAATCTACTTTTGTCAAGAATTTGGGGCAGTAATTATATCAATTTCAGTACTTTCCAAAGTATTAAAAACAATTTTGAAGTGCAGAGGAAAATTAATTTAGGACCGTTTTCAGATGGCAAGATGGTTCACAGGAATTCCATCGTAGTATCTTTGCTTCCTCATCTTGAGCCAAGTTGCTATTGTTCTTAGCAGAGAAGGTGCCATAACAATGATGCACATCAGGTTTGTAATCCAATGTCATTGTTTTGTGGGGAGATTCCTGGAGGTACAAGCTTGCTGATTACTGAAAATCCAATATAATATTAGAGTAAAATGAAAGGAAATTCTTTAAGTGACACTTGGGTACTATTTATGTTTGCAAACAACCTGTGTGCTATCAGAGGAACTATCTTCCAAAATGGAATAAATTAGTTCTGATGGAACACCATTTCTTTTTCCAAGATGAGCTAAGATACTTATGTTTTACACAGAAATGCAAAGAATTTTTTAATGTATTATGTTCCATGGAGGCAGAAAGTTCCAAGTATTTGAGTATCATTATGTAGAGAGAAATAACATTTTATTATATTTATGAATGTTTTTTAACTGTTGCTCAGTGACCCATTCTACACTGAATGTGGAAGACTGCTTAATTTTGCTTTGTCAGGCCCATTTGTCAGACTTGAAGTTCTTTTACATGCTAACAGTCTGTGACATAGGACTACCAGCTTCACTTCCGTTCCAAAGGATGCCAGCCATGCTAAGGATTTTTATGCCTGAAAATAGTCCATTACCCTCTGCTGGGTCTCAACTCAGGATCTTGGAAACCAGAACCTAGTATATTACCCCTAGATAGCAGAGAAAGACTTTTTTACAGTGGCAGCTATTGAAGGGGGCATCAAGGGCAGTGGCCTTAAAAACATAAAAACAAAAACAGAGGAAAGAAACAAAACAGTTGTATGGACAAATAGCAGCCCTGAGAGTTGCTGTCATATGCACAGCAGCATCCATTTGTAGAAAAAATGGAAATGGTGTTTTACTTATGGACGCTCTTTAACTACTGTGGTTCTCAGCGTCCCATTCTATATTGGACATGAAAGACTGCTTAATTTTGCTCAGAAGCCTCTTTATCAAGCTTAGGTTCTTTTAAGTGTCGTAAATCTATTAGATGGGACTAATGGCTCTACTTCCTTTCCGAAGTAAGTCATATTAAGAAGTTTTATGCCCAAAAAATCTATCCTCTACCTGGTTTGAACCTGCGACTTGGGTATATGAAGCTAGCATGTTAACCATTACACCACGGAGGGCAACCACTTGTAGAATAACTCATGCTCAGCCTGTGAGAGGCCCTGCTACATCCATGGTAGCTCTTAGAGCTAACTGATGTTCAGAACACAAAAGGTGCTAATATATCCATGACAGCACGTAGAACTATGTTTAGGTTATCAAAGACATTGGTATATCCTTGTCAGACTCTCCACTACCACTACCACTTTCAACTGGAAACCTTTCAACAGTTCTTCAGAATTATTCGGCTACAGTAAAATGTTGCTCTATAACAGTGATGTCATCAATTCAAATTCTGTTGCAATAAATGTAGAATAAATTTGATTTCTCTGTATATATTTTGTTTGTTAATGATGTTGTTAGTTGCCAAGATCATATCAACATTGCCAATGTGCCAGAATTGTTTTACATGCCAACAAATCTACTGACATTGGACTGTCGCTTTTGAGCACAAAATCATCAGTATGGGCTGGGTTTGAACCTGCGACCTTCGGATCAAAAGGCCAGTTTTTAACCAATAAAGCCATCAGACTAATAATGGAAATTAAGGTTTATTTATTTAAATAATATTACCTATTTTGCAAGTTAAAATTTACTTTATATCATTATTTAATCATTTTTATTTCATATCCTCAAGAACAACAAAAATAACTTTTCAAACCTGCTGTCATAAAATTCTCTCAAGATATGTCAAACAATATTTTCAAATCTGCTTTTAAATACAATACAATATCTATTCTGTGTGCCAGGTTTTGATGTCAGAAAAGTAAATGGATTTAAACCAAACCGTCCCCAGCTCTAGTTCATTTACCTGTATAACATAGTAAAATGTTATCTACTTAAGAAATATTATGTATGATATTTAGGTACTACATTATACATTTTTGCTATAATAAATGGAACAAAATTAAACTGATAAATATATAATGAATTAAGCCAATAATATTTTAAAGTTGTCCTAATGACCTTGCAGCAGCAACAAACAACAATAAAGCTGTAACAAAAGGAGGCCTATGCACTTTTTATTCCTTTTGCAAAAGGCATCTACCAAGTTGCACTTGCAAATATGTCCAGTATCTATGTTGTCATAAAATTATAACACAAAATTAATTAACGATAAACTGCTGAACTAAAAAAAAAGAAAAGAGACGAGACAAGCAAATTGCAATGCATCATGCAATGCTACGAGTGCAGATTGGCACACAAAAGAAAGGCACATACAATATACCAGACTCATCATTGCAGTAAGTAATGCAGTACAAGGTTAATATTCAGTTCTTTATATGCAGCTCAATAGTTCCTTAAAAGCAGAAAGAATAGCATTAAAAATGGCATTTTCATAAGTAGAATATCCCTACTGAGGGGAAATCTGAAAGAAAGTAAAAAAAGTTATATAATCCTTTTGTACAGCACAATGCAAAAGTTCTTTTAGGTAAATATTAAGTTATGCAAAAGGATATAGCAATATCCTTATATGTGTAATTGATTCTGCACACATATGCCTATTCTGAATGATCAGCATGCATTGTAATGCTTAAAACAGCAACTATACAGTCTTATGAAAAGTAAATAACAAGCATTTACATCTGCCTACATAACAATAATATAAACAATAACAAATATTATTTTCAAATTATAAATAAATGCTTTATATATATATATATAATACAGCAAGTGCAATGGGTACATAAAATATATCACACTATGTCTATACATATTTATATGGTAAGTAAGTCTA
The DNA here is from genome assembly GCA_030762935.1 of Hymenopus coronatus. Taxonomy (NCBI): domain Eukaryota; kingdom Metazoa; phylum Arthropoda; class Insecta; order Mantodea; family Hymenopodidae; genus Hymenopus; species Hymenopus coronatus. Next base: position 177,848,103 of record CM060892.1, on the reverse strand, counting down.
ATAATAGCTAAAAGCAAACCAGTAATTTAAATTCAAAACAAAAACACACACACATAATCTTGGTTTTCTGGGGAAATTTTTAAAATTAATATTTAATAATTAAAACATTACTCTTTAAAATTTGTATATATTATACCACACGTCACCACTAATTTACTGGCTTTAGTTTCACAGTTTACTGTAAGTCTTATCTTATATTTATTACAGCAGAATCTATTTAGGTGCAATTATTATTTCTTGGTGAATGAATTATGATTAATTAGTAATAGTATTATTTGCCATTTATGATAGATAGCAGGACAGTACATAATTTGCTTATGAATACTTAAATTCAAATAGAATTATTAAAAATAAAGATTCTCAATGTGAAATTTGAGCTCAACATGCACTAATGAGAAATATTTTTTCTCTCTCAGTCTCATAAATATTCTATCACTTCTTTTAAATTTTCATTCATTTTTAATAAAAACTTGATTTTAACATGAAAATTCTCCTGGAAAACTCTGCAAGCATTAACCAGAAAACACAGCATGAGGAAGGCCAGTGCATTATATTTTACATCAAATTTAAGAGTTTTGTTCAGTTTCATTATATATCAGATATAAAGTTTCTTTTGATAAGTAATAAACAAAGGTTTTGCTTTTAAACAATTTGAGTTTGCACTATTCAAAAACTGGGGAGCAGAGTGACCCTACTCATATTGGAAAAATATTTTGTTAATTTTAAATACCTGCTACCACATGTTTGCATATGTACAGGTTGACATTTCATGTTCCTTAATGACTCAAAGATGGAAGAAATAGGTTTATACAATTTAATATGCTCAAGTGGTGGTGAGAAAGGGAAATATAGTAATATGAATGTTGAAATAATAGTGTGAGTCCAATTGTGGTACCTTTATTGTTCAATTATGTAGTATGCATTGCAATAAATGGTGAAGCATAATAGTAAACCTTTAAATGAGTCTGGCAGAATGTGAGATTGTAGGTTTTATTTGTTACAAAATTATACATTTATTATATATTTATTATATCCTAATGCCAAAATGAAATAATCATTCTCTTTATAGTAAGTTGTTCAATATATTATTATTATTATTTTTAATTTACTTGTATTTTTAATCAAGTTAATATTCAGCAGCACCATAAGTTAGATTTAATGCATTTTATTTCTTGCAAAACTTATTTGTAATTTCTTATATGTTGGTATTGTGCAAGGTTACCTATTACCTATCTATATTTAATAAGCTTTTGATCAGACAGTCACAGTTTGAGAACCAAGAACCCAAATAAAGTTGTGCTACTAGAGTTAATGATAAAAGATAAATCACATTAAGAAAAATCTAAACCCTATTTATCCTTTATTCAAGTGTCTGTTTGTGATCGTTTTAATGTATAAGTCAAGATTAAATAAAGGCTGTTAAGATCAATATACTAAAACAAATATAAACTGGAATGCAAATTATATCACACAGATGAAATAATTACTTATACAAGGCTAAAGAAAAAGATGCACCTCGTTATGAGTGAAATGTTTAAATCTGATTGGAATTTTGATTTGAGTAAGGAAAGGACAGTTTTTAGTAGTTGTAAACTGCAATTTATACTACTCTAGAAATTATATTTATTTCAACTAACTGTTGGACTCCTTGTTGAACATTTAGTTAGATACATACTTTAGTACATCTAATATAAACAACTGAATGGTATGCTGTTTCATTCTCTGAGAATTAAGTTTAGCTTTGAGAATTAGATTTTGCTGAGCAAAGCTTTTGGTCATTACTTTCTTCTATGTGCACCAATTGAGAACAGCATTACTGGAATAATGCCCCATTATTTTTCTTATTATTGTGAAGCATTAACATGCTATCTGAAAAATTAGATTTTTCTTGGTGTGTCTGGCAAACAAATAGCATGAATGGTGGTGGTGGTCGTGGTGGTGGTAGTGGTGGTGGTGGTGGTGATGATGATGACCATGATAGTTACTGGAGCATAAAATCCCTTTTTCCATATTGTTTCCAGTGAAAATGAAAAATAAATTTCTACATAGCATGAAACAAAAATATAATAAAGAATGTTTTCAAAACAAGGAATGAACCTTAATCAAAATAAGTACTATACATTTTTTCACCCTGGTACTTGCTAGCTCAAAAGAGAAATTCAGAACTCTTCACCAAAATGGAAAAAAAGTGTGTATCCCATTGCTGCATGCAGAATACAAAGCACCATATCAACAAGCATTACAAACTCTAAGTTACTAGTTCTACTAGGCTTAAAACAGTTATTTTATAAACTGATTTTAGCAGCAAAGCATTGCTCATGGGGTCGACTCACCCTTAATGAGTGCTGAGTCGTCCCTTGAAGGATTTCCTTTGAAATCATCAACATTGGCTCAGCAGGTGATCTAGTGAGTCTAGAAGCTTTTAGAAGCCCGCCACCTGTCGCCTGAATCATCCTGGTGAGTTTGTGCACTAGTGAGTCTAGAAGCTTTTAGAAGCCCGCCACCTGTCGCCTGAATCATCCTGGTGAGTTTGTGCAACACATACACACACAGATATATCATGTCAAACAAGAGCATCTGTCAAACTAAAATAAGCTCATCATCTACTCTACTGTACAAATATTTTGCTTCAACTGACTTTAAGCACTACACAAAACTACACAAATGTTACAAAGGATGGAAAGTTAAATGGGCTAGCAAGCACCTACCTGATAGAATGATGTCTCCAAACTGATGATGTGAGCAGAACCTCATAAAGAAGAAGACAAGTATTAAAAGATCACAAGCTTTCATTAACATTTTTGTAATCCTCCTCGACATCATTGTGGATTCATGTGCTTCTAAGTGGTCTTCCTTTGGATCAATAAAATAAAATTATTTGAAAGTTCTCCTAGTACATGCACCGTTATGACCAGCTATACTTCTTAAATGATGATGCACTTAAAAGGCACTTAAATCAGTGGGTTTAAAATACAGTTTCTTTTCATTATGCTGAATTAAAAAAGAAAATGTTTCCAAGTTTTAAAGCTGGGTCAGTGCATGAAATACAGGTAGGGCAATGCAAAAGGCAGTGCATTTTGACTCAAATGTTTGTATTGAAGTTTATTTAAAAGTTTAGGATCTCTAGTTTAATGAAATATCATTGAAAGTGAACAGTTTTCTTTGTTTGGTAGACAACTTATATGAAGTTTAAACACTATAACTCTGTTTTATTTTATGTTGCTTTAACAACTTGCACCATTGCAACAGAACTGTTTGGTAAGATATGAGGTGGACAGCAGCCTTTTAACGTCTCATCCCCGTTCCATACTATCTGCACTTAGGTGGTGGTGTTCGAGTGCTGTCCAGTCCAGCTGCACTACCACCTATAGTCAGATAGTGTCATTTGTAGTTAGATGGTAAACTGCAGCTAGCCTTCTAAGGTCTCATTCCTCACACCATACTTACCACTTAGCTCTGCAACAGGTAGATGGTGTTAGGGGTGCCATCAAGGCTACTGCTTACATTATCTGTGGATAGTTGGCAGCACAATTGCAATTATCATCTATTTTTAGTTTTGGAATTGTTTTAGAGTGAAGTGAAACTTTGGGTCATGATTTTAAGTATCCAATCTAATATTTACCTTGGCAACAGAGGGAAACCAGAAAATACCCTAGCCAACTTGGTCAACCCATGGGATTTGAACCCAGCCTGAGCAATCCTGCTCACTTACCAAAACTAGTATAAGTTTCAAATGGCCTAATTTTGAGAAATAAAAGATCAGGATATTATTCTATTACCATGTATTGTTTATTAAATTATTGTTGATAATGATTCAACGCTGTTCAGTCAACAAAATAGTATTCATAAGGAACATAAGAACAAGAATATGAATTTTTGTGAAGGCCACACCAGAAGCATGAAGTGGTTTTTTTAATTATGGTTTGGAAGACACAAAACATTACATGGCAGAATATTCAGTCACATTTCTATGACAGGAAACTTGGCTATACTTTTCATTTCATACCTTAACTTTTTTTTTTTTTTTTTTTTGGGGTAGCTTAATGTCCTTTAATCTGGTTGCTCATATCGGATGATGAATGAAATTGCTGAAATGATGCTCAAATGATCTTGGGATCTATGGAGCTTAAAGTTACTCGACATTCGTCTTCTCAGGATAAGGGAAAACCCCGAAAAAAAACCTTACCCGGGTAACTCACCCTAAGCGAGATTGGAACTCACGACCTGTTGAATGTGAGGCAGACACGCTACCTTAACTCTTATATTTTAATTTTTCTGCCGTTATTACTATTCTTTTAATTTTTTTTCCATACAGTCTTAAAGAGTAACTACAACTGTACTAATTTAAAACATTTTTCTGCCACAGACATCGTAGCCATAACCAGTGTCATATTTAAGCACATAAGCAATTGCACAGAACAGCAAAATTTTGGGGGCCAAGATGTTACCAACAAAAATTATTTTTTAAGTATAATTTAAATGTGCATTGCAATAGCACTCAGGCATTCAATAATTTATAGGAAAAGTGTTAACAAATATTTCTACCAGGCATTAAACTTGTATTTTACTGTCAGTCCACCTGTATAATGTCTTCCATACTTGGAAGCTCCCCATGTAATTGCATAGTCTATGAGATCTTGCATATGGGCGTTCTTCAATTCTTCATCCATTCATAGTTATGTTGGCATTAATCTCAACACAATTGGCTTGGTAGATTTATTGTTATATGTATTTCTCAACTTGAAGTTAAAGTATGTAATTCGAGTATAAATTGGTTACAGTGAAGTTGGTTCTATATTTGATATAGTCAAAGTATGTTCCACTTTCAATACTCACATTCCCCCCCCCCTTTTTTTATCCAGTTCATGTTAACAGTATGAATGGACAATCTAGGTTAAGTGGTGTTGCATACTGAAAGAAAGATGAAGAAAAACAAGTCAGAGGGATAATATTTTACAGAAAATACCTTGACTGAACTTGTATTTTAGTGGTGAAAGTAAAAGTGAACCCTGTAGCTCTGAACATTCAGATTAAATTGCAATGGACAGTGTAGCTCTGAAAGTGCAGGCAAAATTAGAGTTTCTAAATGGTAAACAGAATGCATAAGTTCCAACTTTCATAGTTCTGGAAGGATGTCAGGAATTTACACTCTCGAAAGCAGAGAATGTTTCTGTTCCCGTTTAATTGGAAAAACACTGGCCAGACTCTTGGCTTATTTGGTTAAAAATGGTATTAATCAAAATAAAAATGTTGATTTTTCTCTATCCTCATGGAATATATTGGCAGATCTCAGAGATTTTGCAGAAAAAACGTATTTGTTATCAGCAACTTGCGAAGATTTAATACATCTTATGGGGAGGTCAGTGATGATAATGAAGTAAAAACAGATAATGAGGTTATTTCTTCCAAATATTTTCCAGTCATAGTAGATTCTACACTTGATATATCTCATAATGACTAGTATTAGATATGTAATTGAAGTTCAGTTGTAAGATAATTAAGTTTTATAAAAAATGCAGGCCACGCTAAAGAGAAGCTTTCTGAATTTTTAGAACCACATGCACTGATACTAGATTGACAACTGTAAAGAGTCATATGATAACAGTCAACATGTCTGGCGTACATTCAAGGTTGCAGGCAAGACTCAAGGACCAAAACTCTCCAAGTTTCTTCATTCCATATTTGGCTCATGAGATGCTGAATGCTGCACAGCTGGAATATCGTTCTTTGAGTTAATTCAAGGATTATACAACTTCTTTGCAAATTATACAGGTAGATGGAACATCTTGGAAACATATTTTAACTCAGCAAAAATATGACATTGAAGTCGCTTAACAACTTGATGGTATGATTATGAGGATGTGGTTAAGAGTTTGAATGCAGATTGGAAAACAATGTTTTTTGCATTAAGAAACTATTTCAGAAAATGAGAGTGGTGGATTTAGATGTGAAGTTGAAGTTCTTATTAGAAAGTTTTGTAGTATTGAGGTAGATTTCATGTCACAGTGTGGGATTATATTCTTCAACAGTTTGGCAAAGCAATGAAAAAACTGCAAGCTGAGAATGTTGACACTTCTACTTCTGTTGAGTTTCAGACATATATTTAAATCCACAAGGTTTAAGCAGAAAAGAAACTTATAGAGATCAGGAATTCTCAATCAATTTTGCCACCTTCAGGTACTCAGAATCAAAAAGAATGAACCATAAAATTAAAGGCAAGGTTTTTTTTTTTATGAATCATCTGACTCAGAAGGAGAACCCAAATGCCCAAAAGAAGAAACAGGATAAGATTGTGTTGAGATCTGGAAAATAATGAAAATGTCATATCTTAACATTATAGAAACTCTTCAGGATGAGCTACAGAAGAGAGTTAATGTCTCCAAGGTATGTAACTTAACATTTTCAATTCTCAAAAATGTCACCAATTTAGTAGCTCTTCAAATGTATAATGCTGCAGAGCAACTTAGAGTCATTTATAAATCTGACACAGAGAACAACTTTGGTGAAGAATGTATACATTTTAGAGCTATCTGTTGTCTATGAAGAAAGTACATACCAACAAGTTGTTCTCTCTTCCATTTCTGTGCAGATTGTTGGTTAAAAAAGTGTGATATCTATCCAAATGTGTACATAGCACTTAAGATTTACAGCTGTACCCCACTAACAAAGCTGAAAGATTCTTTTCTGTTTTAAAATGGATTAAGAACTACCTATAGACAGCAAGAATCAAGAATGACTGGTTAATCTTGGAGTTTAGTCTTGGAGTTTAGACAGAGTCAAATATGGTAGTCTGGATATGAGAAATTGATAAAATGAATTCAGAAATACAACTGTGAGAAGGAAGTCATTTCTCCAAGTTTGATTTTGGAAAAGGTAAATTAAATGGTATTGTACCATATACTTCAAACTGACTAAATTTAATATCTAATGAAGTAATTTTTGTATAGGGTTTTGTAGTGATTTTCTTTTTAATGTTACCATTACTATTCTGTTCAAGTTTGATGTTTCTGTGCAAATTCTTCAGTAAAAGAAGCTATTGAACTATGGTAGTTTTTTATAATGTTCTAATACTCAACTTGCACACATGCTTTGTATCATACAAAGTCGCAAATTGAACTTAATGATTCCGCAACTTTATTGTTAGTAGTTTATAAATGAACAACAATGCTGAAGTTTAAGAAGGGGGAGAGCAAAAAATAAATTACTGCACAGGGGCATCACAACTCTAAATATGGTGGCCCTGCCCATCCATGAATTGGCTCAACTATTTAATTTCTCAATCTGAAAATAACTTTGAGAGCTAAAATTTCATGTAAGCAACATCAGAAAAGAATATTTCTGAGTTGGATTGTAACACTTAAGTATGACTTACAAATAGTTTTTCCAGACCGGTTTCGAAGCTATGTGGGCTTCATTGTCAATAGTTTCCAACTGAATTTCCACAGGGTGTTCTATGTTGAGGTGCAACGTGGCTGAGTGACGAACCTCCACAATATATTTTGTGGCGAATATGTGGCATTGGTTTTTAATGATGTGGTTTTTCTTCCAGACATCAAGCTCTGCTGCATATCTGATGAGTTTTATGAGGTGTATGTTAGGTACTATTTCATGGTTAGTAGACCAAAAGTGGTGTGCAAAGGCTGATTTGTCAGTTTGTTTGTATTTTACTGATCTCATGTGTTCTTTAAGTCTTGTTTCAAGGTGTCTTTTTGTTTTACCAATGTAAAATATGTTGCAATCTGCGCAATTTATTCTGTAGATTCCTGATTTTTTTGTGTTCTGGGATTTGGTCTTTTAGGTTGTTGCAGAGTATTTTTGTAGGCTGAACTTATTTTGGGGGGCAAGTGAAGTGTTTTTTGAATATTTTTTTAAACTTGTGGTGTAGTTTTGGGTGATAAGTAAACTTTTTGAAGAAAGTCTCATCTATTGCTGGGCTCAATTTTGTGGTTTCTGTGATTAATTTCTGTTGCTTGAATTTTTTTATTTTTTTATCTATTAATTTTTGGTTAAAGTCATTGTTTCTTGCGGTAGATATTATGTGTTTGTATTCTGTGTTGTACTCTTCATCTTTTAATGGTGTGTAGACAAGTCTATGGGTGAGGCTATTCAATACTGCATGTTTGTGCACTATAGAATTCCAAAAATCCACAAAACAGGCAACACCATGCTACTAATAGTCAACAACATAGAACACCCTGTGGAAATTCAGTTGGAAACCAACGACAATGAAGCCCATATGGCTTCGAAACCAGTCTGGAAAAAACTATTTGTACGTCATACTTAATGTTACAATCCCAACTCAGAAATATTCTATTCATACGTATCACTGTTCCAAAAGAACCTTCCATTAAAATTGTTGTTAACATCAAAAAAGTTTTACTCTGATTGGTCAGTAATATAACTCCAGTTGCTACAGCTGCAATGGAATTTCAATTTGTAATCTTGTTCTTGTTCTGTGTTATTTCTGCCTCAGAGCTGACAAGAGAATATTGGTATTGTAACTGCTTGTGAATCACAAATATTGTTTAATATACATGCAATCATTGTAGCTTTTTTGGGGGGGTTTTCTATTCCATCATAAACTCTACTCCATGTGATTTGTATAATTTTAATTCAGCCAGACATCAACAAAAGTTGAAGCTAAATAGAAAGAATTTTGTATGATTACAGCATTGGTTTCCAGTGTTATAATCACTGGCACATGGTAGCAACTCTTAAACTTTGAAATACAACTGGACTTCTGGTAGGTACTCATGTAAATGCTCAGAATATTTTACAACAATTACTCATAGGGGACAATTTCTGATATTTGAAGCTTTAACCAATTTATTAAGGAAAAACCTATGAGAAGCAGCTGAAATAGGCTCCAAAGTTTTCTTATCTGATAGCAATGTGATTTAGGCATCTGATGTCCTGCAGGAGTCACATGTACACTTGATTACCAATCTTATGTACAGTCTTAATCTGTACCACAAGGCTACTTTTTGTTTTGATAGAGTAGGAAAGAAATTTTAAGCACATGAGAGGACAGGCAGAAGTAGCTGAAGTGTGCTAACAAAAAGTTGAGAATATAATCAAAGGAGACTGTTGTGGATGATTTTTGGCATGGTATCAAAGAATGGCAACAGAACATGTGATCCTGCTATGCTTACAAATTCCTATGTTCAAAGATTAAATTTGTATTAATCATAATCCATAAAACATCTTCCTAATGATTGAGCAACTGCTTCAAAAAACACTTTAAAGGTAATTATTTGCATGCTTTGGAACATTAATTGTAATGGTCATGTTAAGATAGTAATATTCAGTGAGAAACTAAATACATTTTATTAAAACAATTCACATTTGTTTATTTATGCTTGTTTTAACCTTAGTATACAAATACTGCTCTAGGTGGTAAAAGATATGTCTTCTCACATGGACATATAAATCATATACACAAGATTTTATTCAGTTCTGCTGCATGAATGCTGTACATTGGATACCTGTTTCTTTTTCAGTACAACAGAACTGTGTCCATTTAAACATACAGAATGTTATAGTCTTAGAAGAAATAGGCACTTGTCTGCTCATTCTAAGTAGACAAACTTACTTATCTTTATAATTTCACATAGCATTTGTTTTAAATGTTGTTATCGGGTGGAGTGCATATAAGCTAAAGAAAAAAAACAAACTTTTTTTTCTGAAAAAGTGTAGAAAAGAGGTAGGTACTTACACAGCTTTTATATTAACTACCAATTTCAGAATTATATTCATGAATTTATATTAATCAGTTGATTATATTAAAATAAAATGTCTTGCATTTTTAATCAAATATAAATAACTGCACTATATGTTTTAAGTTAATTATGTAGGCGTGCAATAATTGTTTTAAATTTCAGCTCATCATCTTGTTGGTTTTTTTATTTTTTTCTCTGCTGTAGCCAGAAAGACAGTAATACTATCATATGTTATTTTTTCATAAATTTTACTTATATTTTATAAAAGTGATATATTTTTGATTTTGCAGACTTTCACAGATATGAAGTATTGAATGGATCTACCAAAGATACTTACTCGGAAATAATAAAGCAGACATCGAAATCTGATAAGAAAAAATCAGAAAAAAAAAAAAAAAAACACAAAAAAGTGTACTAGTGCTAGGGGACTCTCTGCTCAAATTCTCCAGAGAACTGTGCAGGGAAAAAGGATATGATGTTTACTATTATCCCGGAATACGCACTACAGAACTTCAGCACAAAATAGAGAGAATAGACCTGAAGAAAATGGATCCAGGGGTAATCGCTCTGCACGTGGGGACAAATGACATCCATAAAGGAGTGATGGCGGAAGAAATAATGGGCAACACAATGGACTTAGTGAGATACATAAACAAAGAAGTACCAAGGGCAAAAGTGATAGTAAGTGGAATACTACAACAACATGATGCAAGTGCTAGACGTGTATCCATAATAAACAGCAACGTAGACTGGCTGTGTGGTGTGAAACAATGTGTAATGGTGGATGGTAATTGCTGGCTTAAAGATAAATACTATACTAGGGACGGTGTACATTTAAACCATGCAGGTTCATACATATTTGGTAACCTATTGTGTAATGTAGTATCTTCCATCAAGAAGGGAAACTGAAAGCCATAAAGGTGGATGAAAAAGCAAGTGTATCATTGTCAACTAGTGAAACAAAGGTAAATCATGTTACTAACTTGCATGCAAATCATGATAAACATTCACTTAATGTCTTTCACCTCAACATACAATATATAAGGACTAAGTTTACAGCACTAACTCATACTTTAAATGAACTAAATGCAGATATATGCATCATAAGTGAATATGGCTTAGGTAGGGAAGATATTTGTAAAGTGGACAACTGCAAAGTTGCTAGTAAATATTTTAGATTGAATCATAAGGGTGGCAGAGTTATGATACTTACAAAAGATAATATAACAACTACAGAAATAAATTTAGAACAGTTTTGCGTAGAGAAAATATTTGAAGCAACCGCTATAAAGATAGGAACAATCAAGGGAATATACTCATAATTGGATTGTATAGGTCACCTTGAGCTTCTCCGAAAGATTTTATTTCACAATTAGAATTATTGCTACATACACACCTGAGCAAAGATGTTACAGCTATTCTTGGAGGTGATTTTAATATAAACCTAGATAACTCTGACAACTCATATAAAGAATTAAAAGCTGTAATAAATATGTACAATATTAAGGATATAATCCAAGAACCAACATGAGTAACTTTAAACACATCCTCAGTTATTGATCATATAGCATCCAATATACCAGAATGCTCATATTCCATAATTAATACTCACATTTCAGATCATTATGCTCAATTTGTCCAATTCAACATAGCTAAATATGAAACACAATCAAAAGAAGTTAGGGTATTTCGGGATCTAAAGAAAGAAAATATATCTAGATTGGTATATAAATTAAATACTGAAAACTGGGATTCTATCTTTAGTTGTAATAGTATAAATAATAAAAGGAATAATTTTTATAACGTTTTTAAATTACACTTTGATGATTGTTGTACACTTAAGCAGGGTACACTAAATAGGACCAAAAAAGAAAGAATTGTATTACCATTAGAGTTAGTAAGGCTAAAAGAGAAATTGAAAGATATGTATGTACTATATAAGAGCACATCAACTGTTTATTATAAAAATAAGCATAAGGCTGTACAATGACAATATTTAAAAGAACCAAAGAATGTAAAAGCAAACAAATACAGAGAGAAAATGGAAAATTCGAAAAATATTAACAAATAAGCATGGAGTCTGATAAATGATACTAGAAAGAACAAACAGTTGCACAAAAATATTCAGCTAAACATAGATGGGAAATTGATACAGGACCCAGTAATTATAAGTAATACATTTAATGACTTTTTTTATCAATGTGGCCTCTCAAACATTAGACCGAAGCAAGTATTCAGATATTACTACTATTACTACACCTCCAGTCCAGTCATTCTCTATTAGACCAGTAACAGAAAGTGAAATCAGTAAATTAATTAGTAACTTAGCGAGTAAATCGAGCAGTGGGTGGGACGAGATAAGTCCAGTGATAATGAAACACTGTAGCAATGTTCTGGTTAAACCACTAACACATTTAATAAACTCCTCTATAGAAGAAGGAGAATTTCCAGAAATATTAAAAATAGGACTAATTAAACCATTATTTAAAAAAGCAGATGGTGATGATGTTAATAATTATAGACCAATTTCATTAACCTCTGAAGTAGCCAAACTTTTTGAAAGAGTCCTATCAGAAAGGTTAATTCCTTACTTTGATAAATACCAACTTCTTCAAAACTTTCAACACGGTTTCAGAAAAGGAAAATCTACATCCACTGCTATTAGCCAGTTTATTCATGAAGTCACAAAAAAAAAATGGAAAATGATGACAAGATTAGCTCTTTATTTTTTGATCTGTCTAAAGCTTTCGACTGCTTTGATCATAACATCCTATTGAGTAAACTGGATAACTATGGGATAAGGGGTTTAGCTAAGAAAATAATAAGTAGTTATCGGAAGAAGTCAGTTAACAGAAATATCCCATAAAGCAGGTAAATTCATCAATAAAATACACTCAAAAGTAAAAATCATTAAGTATGGAGTACCCCAAGAGACAGTATTGGGACCATTACTATTCATTATATATCGTGCACCCACTCATTACATCAATTGTCACTTATGCAGATGATACAACAGCCATCTGCTGGAGTAAAAGCATAGAGGGATTAAATGTAAACATGAACAACTCTGCCTCCATGATAGCAAACAATTTTGAGGCTGTCAACCTTAAATGTAACATGCAAAAAACAAAAATGATGCAATTTAACTCATTAAACAAAAATATCTCCAATTTGAGCCTACAATTACATGGTAACACTATCGAAGAAGTGCAAGCTCACAAAATCTTAGGCATAGTAGTAGATAATCAATTAAAATGGGTAGAACACATTAACCACATTTGCAGTACCATCAGCAAATCAATTTTTCTACTAAGACATTTCCAGACATATGGGGATTTATATATTTTGAAACTTATTTATTTTGGTTGCATTTATTCCCAACTTGTGTATGGAGTAGAAAGCTGGGGCTGCTGTGCAAAAACACACATGGACAGATTATTTATTCTTCAAAAAAAAAATGCATTAGACTTATGTTCAAATTAAAACCAAGAGATTCATGTAGGGATACTTTCATTAATAAAAAAATATTCACCATTTACTCTCTGTATGTTTTCAGGACTACATTGTATGTGATAGATAAGCAGAGCTTAACAAGGAATAATGAATGACCTGCATGAGTATAACATGAGGAGCAATTCTGATTTCCACAGACATAATGTAAATAACGGTATCACAGAAAAAGATGTTAGCATAAGAGGAATCTAGTTGTTTAATAAGTTACCATCACAATTAAAAAATATTGCTAACGTCTCAATTTAAATCTAAACTACAAGATTACTTAATAAATAAGACTTTGTATAACTTAAATGAACTATAAATGTATAAAAATGTAAAATATTGTAAATAATTTGTATTCTCTAGGAATAAGACTGACATGTCCAAAGTCAATGTAAAGTAGATAAACTGGATGCAATAAATTACATTACATTACAATGCAATTCTTTAATCTCAACTTTATCCTAACTTATAATAATTCATAATTATTAATTAGAAACATAGTATAGAAGGCTTTGGCTATAGTTATATTGGAAATAAGTACCATATGAAAATGGGAAATATGCTGGATATATTCAAAACCTTGGGATTTTCAATGAGCTTTGTTTTTTTTTAATGTCTAATGGGTTTCTTTCCATGAAAATACGATGCACTGAGAGAGGAGCAACCCTTCTAAATTTATATTTAGAATGTGAAAAGAAGATACCAAGGCGAGTAGACCATATTATGGGGAAAATAATATTATATACTACAATGTGACATGCCAAAAATGTTATGCAAGAGGGAAGTGAAATACACAACTTCACATGAGCAAAAAAGCAGCAAATAATTTATCTAAATGTGAGTTGTTAGTTGTGACAGTCACATAATTTCTATAAAATCATACTTTTAGTATTTAAAACACAACATGTTTCATTTTATTCTTTTTCAATATTAAGTGTGACATCACAATAAATGAAATTTATTTTTAAAAATAAATACTACAAAAACTTAATCAAATTTTGGCATACCAAAAGATTATAAATGTAGTAAACAAACATTTTTTATGAACCTTGCACTAGGGTTCATTTTCTTTAAACACCTTTCTCTATCCGCAATATGTTATGATTGGAAGGCTGTTGTTAAATATATTTTGTTATATTTTAAGTGAAATAAAAATCCTATAAATTATTTTAAAACTTGACTATGCTTTAATATCTAAAGTTTGTAAGCTATACTTTTAAGCATTGTGTGCTTGTTCAAAGAATCATCAAATAGAATAAAGAATTAGCTAAGGTTTTGGATGCACTCTTTCAATTATCAGTGTTTGTATATATATTATCCAGAAATTTGTCTGAATAATATTTTCGTTAAAAGTGAAAGAAATCAACAATTTATCAACAAAAGAAAACCTGATTTAGTTCAGATTATTCCATTAAAATTATTTTTCTTTATGTATAACTTTATATTTATTTATAATGTAAATCAATGAAAAATATATCTTAAGTAGTTTTAAAACATTTGTGGCGTAGGAAGCATTGCATTAAGACCTAAAAAATCATAGAAACCTCACAGTTCATATGTAGTTGAAATTATTAGTTGAGTCGATTTTGTAACACTACATCACTTACTTTTATTATTGGAAAACATGTTTCAGAAGCCATGTTCTTCCATTCAATTCCTTTGGGGTCAACTGTGGTGGTTGTCTCTGTCCCTAATGGTGGTTTGATGAACCTCTGTATCAGTAGATTGCCTGGTGGGATTTCAAAATTGAAAATGCGGTTCTTGTTTTTCCAAATATATATGTTTTCCCAAACTCAATGGAAGCACATGGCTTCTGAAACATGTTTTCCAATAGTAAAAGTAAGTGATGAAATGTTACAAACTCGACTCAACTAATTAATTTCAATTGTTAAAACACATCACTGTCACAAAGTCCACCATATATCAGTAATAGTTCATATATACTTTATGTATTTAAATCCAATTAATTTAGAAATAAGAACAAAATCATACAAACATTTAATTGGTTTAGGACAATAAAAATGTTGTGATCAACTAAGATCATTGCTACAATATGGTGGGGAAATTACCAAATTTCATTAAATCTTGAGAGATTCAGCTTTCTGAAAATATATATTCATATACACAAATTCATGTTTTTTTTATTCTTTATGAAGAAAAACTCAAAAATATATTGGGAGCATATCTTTCCATGCTATCTTTTTGGTGCAATTTATTTAATCAGAAGGAAGTCATAATCAACTAAGAAATTGCTATTCTGTGTGATTTAGGTATGTGTGGCAGTATGAATGCCTAACTTGGTAATTACTTATGTGTATTATGTAGTTTTACTTCTAAGTTTTGTGTTATATTGATGAGACTGGATAGCAGCACATTTACAGTCTGCTCGTCCAAGATAGAGATGTTACATTTAAAAACATAGACAAAGCATTGTATTACATTTTAAAGTTGCAATTTTGGCTCTTTTAAGATAATATTAAGCAACCAATTTAACAAACTTAGGTGCAACAAAATGAATTTCAAAATGCACAGAAATTAGTTTTATTAGTTACTTCAATGAGTGTTGTGCACAGTGAGTTGGAGGGTGTGCTCTGATTCTTGGCCTTCGAATGCAGCCAGGTTCCATCCCACCCATGGGGATGTGGATTTTAAGTCCTAGGTGTAGCACCCACTGAGCATTGTGGGGAAAGTGAGAAATTGCAATAGTATAGACTCTAATAAAAATATAAATGTAAGAGAAATGCTTTCTTTAATTTGTTGTTGTAACCATTCATTTAATCAGTTACCTACCACTTGAAATAAATATTTACAGATATGCACGAATACTAGCAGCTATTTACATTATAAGTTAAGTGTATAATTTGAAAATAATTTGCAAACAATGTGCATTATGTTGATTTCATAAGAAGACTGAAAAAATGGTCTAGTTTCAGAGCTGAAGTGCAGCTTTGGAAATCGTTGATGGCACTCAGCAATATCTTCATTTACTCTGCATATGGAAAGTCATCTGTATCACTAAACATGCTGATTTCACTTTAAGTGTCTTTTGATACACATAGATGTACAGTTAATATTAAAACAAAGCATTACACAGATTACCGGTTTGCCTACTTTTTGTTCAATTAGTAATTAGTAGCAGTAATTCATTTGAACTCTGTTTCAAATTTTGTTTCCATCTTAAAATCCAAAATTCTACATACAAACTAGGAAAGTTTTTGTTTTAAAAGTAAAAATTACTGCATAAAATATATAAGGGATAATTAAACTGAGAAGTGGGTGAATAAATCATCCATTATTGCAGCATATTTCCAGTAAAAAATTTTTCTTCAAAACCAAAGAAGCTCAGTTCACTAATAAGCATGAGTGCACATGATAATATAACATTTGCTAACATCACAATGAACTTGAATATAATAGAAATATGAGTAAAATCTTACTTTGAACTGGCTTATAAAGTACTTCTGGATAAACACATCACTACCCTCCCTAGGTGAGTTAAGAGAGTGGTGTGACAAGTTTGTAAATTTCCATGAAAGAATGGAGCAGTTTCATCATTGGTAACCTTGATTATTCAAACGACTGTATAAAACTTCAACAATGTACAGCATACAGTTCATTGTTGACAGCTGTCTGAATTGGTCAATGTGTCGATTGTGATTGAAAATAGAGAAAACTGCATTTTGTGTTGTTATTAAACATTTTCATTTGAAAGGTTGGACTGCCCCACAAATCAAAAGGATGAAGTTCACACAGATTCTGCACCTTCTTTGAAGACCGTTTACGTTTGAATTTAAATATGGTTGGATAAGCACAGAGGAAAAAGCGTGCTCCAGTCATCCAACTGAGGTCACCACATATGTAACCTTGACAAAATCCATGATGTGGCAGTGCAAGACCGCTGAATAAAAGTTGGTGAGACTGAATGCATCTAACTGTATGAAGGTATAATAATATCCTGTACAAAGAATTGTCTCTGAAAAGCTGTGGAGGTGGTGCTGCAATTGCTCAGTCAACCAAAAGTACATCTGGAACAACATTTCAACACAATGTCTGGCAATGTTTAATCGCAATCTGCAAAACTTTTTGTACAGATTTGTAATGTAGCACAGATATTGATGAAATCTGGATCCATCATTACATACCAAAGTTAAAACGGCAGTATAAACAATGGACAAAGGCTTGTGAAAGTGCACCAAAGAAGGAAAAGACTATTTTGTCAGATGGTAAGGTGATGGTCATTGTTTTTTGGGATTCCAGTCTTCCTCAGATTACTTGGACAAAGGCAGAACCATAATTGGACCCTATTATTCTTCATTGTTGGATCAATCTTGCATTGGTTGAAAAAGAAAGACCAAGGTTGGTATGCAAAAAAGTGCTCTTTCCCACACATCTGCGATAATAATGGCAAAATTGCATGGATTGGGCTTTCAATTGGTTCCTCATCCACCCTATTCACCAGACTTAGCCCCAAGTGACTTCTTCCTGTTCCCTAACTTGAAACTTTGGCTTGGTGGGAAGAAATGTTCATCAAATGAGGAAATGATAGTTGCAGTCAATATTTTCACAAGTATTTTGCAGAGTCTGACAGAATCTATTTTTTCTGATGGGATGAAAAAACTGGATGATCGCTGGACCAAGGAATGACATTTGAACTTGTAATCTTATGCAGTCTCTGTATGCAGTAACACTGAGCTAATATCTATTATAACAATTATTTCTATTGAATGATTATAATAATATACTTCTATTCTACTGGCTATGAGTATAAAGCAGTTTATATTATCTTAGGTGAGCAAAATTCTCTGTTAGGCTTACATCTGAACTTCCAGAGTCAGATAAGTTTGTCTATTTTCAGGTGTACTTACTTCTTCATCGGTAATCAAGTCTTTCAGTTCATCTAGTACTTAACTGATCAAAAAATGTTGTCTGTAATCAAACTCTTCAAGGGAAAATGTAAAATTATCAACTACACTAATGTGCAAAGGAACTGAAATGTGGAGCATAGATCATAAATAGTGAAAATCAAATAGTAAATGGCTTTAATTAAAATCTTTTTAATGATCATAAGGATATGGGATGGTAATTAAGTAAAGTGAAGAATAAATTTTTGTTTTCTCAAATTTAAAAGATTTAGTTTAGCATTTTAGTTGTGTATCATAAATGATGTTCAGAAATTATTTAGACTATTTTAAGCTGTCAGAAAAATAATTACCAAAAACAATTATATCCTTTATTTGTTTGATTGGTTGGAATCACTTTTATTACCATTATCTCAGATCTGGACAATGAAAAGGTAACAATAATAAAAGCATAAACTCATTGCTGGTTAGATTAAGTTAATTAAGAGGTAAATATGTTAGTACAAGAATATTACTGTAGATTGTAAGCATGAATATGGACTGGTTAAAAGCGTGGGCTGATTATCAAGACATATTCACATGCAACTGAACTTTTACACAAAAAATTATACCTCAGCCATACAGCATTAAATATTTATTTACTTGAACAATGTTTCCAATACAATCTAATGTAGTTGCAGATAGAGATACTATAAGTAAACCAAAGTTTTAAAAAATCCTTTAAATCACATTTAGGCTAGCTTGAGTTCTTTTTTGGAATGGAGATGTCTTTGTTTCTTTTTATTCAAATTACCCTCTTCAAAAACCCATTTCTCACTGAAGATGATTTACAATCTTTTGAAAAGCAATGAGACATTTAAATTTAAAAGATACGAGTACTAAGCAAGACAGCTGCATGTACAGCTATTGAGACCATTATACATAAACCTAAATATAATTATTAAATGGCGCTTGAAGAAAGGATAAATTAATATTTTGCTAGTTCATGACTTCAATACTCTCTTCATAGTAGATTAAAACTTTATGTATTATTTAGTGCCTGTTTCTTCCAAGACATAACCACATAACTATCAATCTCACATTCATAAGTGTATAGAGGATGAAAGCAAAGTTCAACAAGAGGATACAGTTTCTCTTCAGCACGACACAACAATACCTAATAGCTACATCACAATTAATCTATAATTAACCCATGGAATATTTCAGGAACATTGGAAAAACAACACAGAAAATGATCTCATTTTATGCTACGTATTTCATGTTTCCCATCTAAAGTGACAATGCAGACTCCCTCTTTCATAATACCACACTCAATACAAAATCATCACAACCACGTGCATTCGCATCCATAAACACACGCAATACCCCTTTCTAAATTGTTTTCATTTTAGCTGTAAAGCAAAAGGTTTTCATTGTAAATATTGTATAATTAACACGTACAGTCTTTATTTTACTGCAGACAGTATCTGTTACAGATTTATTCTTACTTTTCATTCAACTACATTCATTCACTCCTCATTTTATACTGATAAAGCACAACCAAGAGTGTTGTCCTACTGCTGTACACCTGCTTAAAGTGATATTAATCTTGACAGATAAATATATATCATGCTCTAATTGATTAATAATACTGATTGTAAAATTGGTACATATCTCAGTTACTGCTGCTGTAATATATATTATACCTATATCATACATGTTATATGGTCAGAAAATGTGCTGCATCTCACATTTTCATTTTTTTAAATTTTTGGCAACAAACTTGTATAATTGCACTTGAAATATATTATAATACATATATCATTCAGTTATCAATGAAGTCATATCCATGTTTCCATTTATAACTATCCACATGATTTTTCTTGAATAGATACTTATTTATTTCCTGAATTTATTTCTCAAATTCTTTTGGAAGATGAACTGGTTTCAGAGCCTTAAATTCCTTTCTTAAAACATACATTTTGTAAATTTAAATGGTAAACAGAAGGTATTACTCAAAATTAGAGATTTTTAATGGTATTTTACCCCTTTAATGTTCATTTTACAGCACAGTTTTGATCTTGGATAATATTCAATGTCTTGGATATGACTCCATAGTAAAGAGATGGACGTACAGCAATTAGAATATTACTGCCATTTGATTTAATATATAATTTACCCCCCCTTCCCATTTACATCCATGAACTGCCATTAGGAATGTTCATTGTTCATAATTGTGCAATTAATTAATTGGCACTAGTCTCATGAACACACATGTACACAATTTTACTGATAAAAATGCAAGCTGATTTCAGAACTTACTTAAGATAAGAACACCCAATTTTTAAAAACTATCATAAGGCATTCATAAGAATAATCTATTGTTGCTGACAAAAAAATACACTAAATTAAGACACTGATTTGCCGTTATGCTTAATGTCAAGTAAAAAGCCAACCACGTCTTGACTTGAGCAAGTAGTAGATGCTGTTCTGCGTGAATAAATTTAATGTTCCTCAGTTCCTCCAGGATATTAAGAGAAAGTGTGTGCACGCAAGAAACAGATAGAAAGAGATAAAACAAAAAGAATTGTGTGTTCCAAAACTGCAACAGAAATTTGATGGCAGTGCTGGAGTGATCACCTCTTCTATAACAGAACTTCTATAAGCAGGATATCACTTTGAGGGAATTAATGGTAACAGATCATTATAAGTATTGCACTGTTTATAAATGAAGATATTTAAATGATGGATTTGGCGTCTTCTTAGCTATGAGTGGCTACACTGTAGTTTATTATCCATGCATGCTTCTCAGTTCTTCAAAGGAATGAGTGCTGTACAACAATCTTTAATTCAGGAAAAAGTTTTCTTTATTCTTGAGAACAAAACCTAAGTGTACCTGTATTCAAACCCTTGTCGTCTGCTAAGTGTTGTGGTGTGTATGTGTGTGTTTAAGATTTATGTTTTCAAAATGTATGTGTGTGTACTTTTTCTCTACTTTTTACTTGCAAGCCATCAATTCCAATATCTGTGCCTAAGTCAATCATTAAATAGCACTCAATATTTTCTTTCTTCTTTTCTAACAATCACTAAAGCCAGCACTGATTTTTAAACTTTTGCTCTAGGGAGTCTAGGAGATCTACATTGAAAATATGATGTTTCACAATGGTTCTTGACCGTCCGTTCTGTTTGGACTCCTTTTTGGAAGCCAGTTCTTTGTTTTAGAGATAGAAAACATTCATACTGCTCTTTAGTAGAAGAAAATAAAGAAGGGTATGAGAAAAACAATATTATAACAAGGCACAAACCTATACATTGTTGGCCCTTCTTGGAGAGAGCGAGGCAGGTGCTAGCAGACGATGAGGCCTTGTCATCCTCGGTGGTAGTTCGAGGTATTTCATTGCGAGAGTGATCAGGCACACTTTTCCATTGTCCACCTCCAGGCACAGGCAGCACCAGGTTTTGTTGTGGGTCTTCCTCATTGTCTCTTATATCAGGCATACCTGGCCTTACCCCTAAACTGTTGGTCCCCATGTTCACATTCACTTTCCTACTGTCATCTTCGCTGTCGAAAAGGTCTCCATCTGGTGCTGTTTCTGTACCATAGAATACCAGTTTCCATTGGGACAATGAACCTGCAAAAACACCGGATGCAGTTTCTCATGTTACTTAACAGAATAAATCAATTATTAGCACAATGAGTATAATCTGAAAATAAAATGTGCAGTCCATGCATAATATTTACATTGCATGCGATTATAAAAGTGTTATAATTAGATCAAGTTATACTAATTTACATTCACATTCAACAAGAAGTGCAAATCTGATATTTTTTAGTATGTATAGACTATGTATGCATTGCAATTAAATTTTTGTTTCAGGAGTAATTAGCATTACAAGGTAGCTTAAATTTGTAGACAAATTTTCTTGTTAATATTTGTAACATCCTTGCCATTCACTCAGTTGCTTGGTTGAGGTAGTGTATGTATATCTCGCATTCAATAGCTTTTCACTTTGAATCTTATTTAGGCTGAGTTACCTGCATTTTCTCTTATTCTCAGATGATAAAATTTTGGGTAACTTAAGCGCTGTGGACCCAAGTCTCATATGAGCAACATTTCACCCACTTCATTTATTCACCATTATTGCCTAGTCTAAAAAAACTCTTGTCATTCACATTCTAATCTTGATTCACTCATTCACAGAGCATCTAATCAGAGCCACAGAATTATCTATAATAGCAGAGTAAAGTTGTTTGTTTGTTTGTATAGTAGGTATAACAATTATTTTTCACAGATATTGTGAAGATGTTGAATAGGAAGATGCTGGTTGTGATAGTTATTCACAACAATACTGGGCAAAAAAAAAAAAAACTCCAACTCTAAATACAGTATCTTGATAACAATTACTAGGAGCCTTATAACAGAGTAAATGATACAATAAAGTAACGTGATGCAAAATGTATTTTTATTTAGAGTTGTAAAGGTTATTTCAATACGTTATTGCACCATATTTTAGTTTTTTTCTGTGTATTTCCAAATTAAAATATATTTAATATTCTACCTGTTTAATTTTTTAGTTTTTCCTTTTTTAAGGCTGGTTCACAACAACCGAAAATGATAACCAGAATGAGATGGACAAAGTTGACATAAATGTATTTTAAGGAAGCACTCACGACTGACAGGAAACCTTCCTCGGTCATGGGAAGGGGAAAGAGAGTTTGGCCAAGTTTTAACTTTCTCATTCCCAGGCTTGGCATGTTAGACCAAAATTCTGCCTACAAGACTCTTTACTGTAGAGAATATTCAAGGTGACTGTCACATGAAACATCCACCTCTAACTTTATTGCAACTCTTTTGAATGTTGATGTTGGCTGAATTGGAGGCAGGAGAAAATATCAACAAATTAAACCCCAATGTGAAAAAGATTAGCCATCCATTAGCCTGTAAACTGGGTTACTCATTTGAGTATGCTGTTTGTGTGTGTGTGTGTGTGTGTGTGTGTGTGTGTGTGTGTGTCTCTCTCTCTCTCTCACTCTCTCTCTCAGATATCAAAGCTATTAATAATAAATATAATCTTCACCCCATAGCCACCACTATTAGATAACATGTTACAAATTATAGTAAGCTTATTTTTCTATCATGAAGGAATACACAGAAATGAGAGAGCAGATAAATTGGCAAAAGCTGCTGCAATTAGTCATAACAAATTATCCTAATCAAAATGTCCAACAACATGGGTAAAAACTGAATGTTGGAAGCTGTTCAATTCATATTGAATGTTCAAATTCAATTTTAAAAATAAAAATGTTAAATCTTTGAGCATGTCCTCTTGTAGGATGATAACCTGATACTAGTACACCACACAGACACCAGATGACAGTTGTGAACGCAGTCTATAGTGAAAGAACAGAGCTTGTTTGTTGTCAAGTAGAGAAAGCCATGGACAATGGCGACTATCATTGACAAAGATGGACTGCATAGTTTTTGTGGAAGGAAGGAGTCAAAACAGCAGATATTTATAAAGGTGGTTGGCCATGGAGCACTTGCACAGAAGACCGTGCTGGGAAAGGAATCTGAATGTGAATACTGGACATCTGTCAACATTGCAATCTCCAGTACTCACATTCTTGCTGGCAGATCCCCTTCCACTGGCATATCCAGTGATCCAGTTGTAAACGTCTTCTATGTAAGAGTTTCTTGGCCACAAACTGCAGCTAAATGTCTATGAATATCTGCTGTTTACTTCTTCCTTCCACAAAAACCTGAGAAATTTAACCAATATTGTGTACCTAATCAATACATTGTACTTACAAATAAGTCACTCAAAGCAACAAAATGTTTAAAATTCAAATAAATGCTGCACTCCATTTTTCAATATACTTAATGCCAAAATTATGTTTTTAATCAGGAGATTTTTTTAAATTGTTTAGTTAAATAGTTCATTACAAATGTGCTATGTTTACTATTTTATTTTTGCTGTATAAAAACCTTTTGTTTTGCATAAATGGCATGATAAATCTAGGTCAGCAAGATATTTTTGTGACATATGTAAATATTTTCCATTAACGTTATTAATTTGGCTGCATTTATTGAATTCATGTATACGTAAATGTATATGTATATATGTATATATATACATATTTTTTTTTTCTGTTAAATTTGTCATGTCCAATAACATGTATATGTTTCAAAGGATACATAAATAATAAATAACCATACCTTTGTCCGTGATAGTCGCCTTCCATCTTGTCCATGGCCTTCTCTACTTGACAACAAACAAGCACCGTCTTTTCACTATACACTGTGTTCACAACTGCTATCTAGCATCTGTATGGTGTACTAGTATCAAGTTATTATCCTACAAGAGGACATACTCATAGATTGACCAGTATTTTTAAAACAATGCAATTATTAATCATTTCCGAATGCACCTTGTATTTAAAAAAATATGTTGTTACAACAATTTTGCTAGTTTTATCCGCTGTATTCATGATAAATTGTAAATGTTATTGTATTTTATATGTTACTTTTATTTTTAAACTCTAACTCTAGTATGCATACATTTGTAAGATAGACTTTGTTAATTATGGGGGAAATGGGTAAAATTGATTTTCCACTTTGAGATCAATATGGTTATCAGTATGCATTCCTGTTCTCATTACCAGGTGTTATGAACCAAGTTCTTGTTGGGCTATTGTGAACCAGTCTTTAGTCAGCTTTTGGAACATAACCACCAGTACACAAAATATGCTTCAGCAATTGTTTTCATCACGTAGTTACATTTCAAATGTTCAATGAAGCTTGTATGACATCACTATCTAAATGTGACACAAAAAATGTAATCTTAAAAGTTCTGCTTTACAGAAAGTGTTTTAATTAACTTTCATGCTGCAATGAAATGGCTCATTATAATCTCATTCAGAAATAAATTATTTAATAACAATAATAAACAGAATGTAAAATAGATAGTGTATGAATATGACATGCTGCATATTGAGCAAGTAACTAACTGCAAATCTGCAAAAATCAATTTTAGAACAGGAAATGGAAGGAGAAATAAAATCAAGTGCATAAACATCTAATTAAGTGCTATATTATCTTAGTTTTTCTCTAGGGCTTAATGATATCATTGCCAATGCTACATTGAAATTCTTAACATATTGTTTAAAAGTATGTATTACTACAATACTTACCTTCTTGTTGTAAACAACTTAGGTATGCAAAACACATATAACAATGGCTTAAAGAGCAGATGTGAATACCTGAGAAAGCTCTAACCCATTTATTTTACGAAGTTTCTTAAATACTAAAATCATCATGTAGCCAGAAGAATATTAAGGAGTGTTTATGTATAAGGATCTATTTTTTAAACACTTTGTATAAATTCAAATATAAATATGGATTAATCCCAATGTGAAAAGTTGAAAAGAAAATTGAGTTTTTATTCACAGATTAAGGTGCAGCAATTGGAATTAAAATTAGGATTTTGCTATTACATTTTACATTTTTTTTTAGCAGGATTTCCACCAAAACCGAACCAATCTTTGCCTCTGATTATCTGCCATTATTAAGAAAAGCTTAAGAATCTCTGAACCATATACTAAGAAATTTTATGTTCTTGTAAGTTCATAAATATCTATTATTTTAAAATTGAAGACTTCTAAGTACAGCAGGGACAAAATATTTGAGTGGCTAGATGGCTTATAACTATAAGTCAAGAAAACTCCACATTGCACACAAATATGATAGAATGTCTTAACGGTTAATCACATGTTTTGTGATCATGTTAATCAAGGTGTTAGACACGGAGCATATATAGTGCAGAATTTTTTTACTTAGAAAACAGATCACTTAACTATTCCACCCCATCCCTCATTGTAAATTATTATTCTCTTTTCTACATGACATCTGGAAAGTGCATTAGAATATAAAATATGAATTCTTGAAAATAAATAAATAAGCTTTAGTGCAACAATTTTTAACTACAATGCATATCTGAAAAACTGGGTGAAAGAACAACATACAGATATCAAAACAAATAAAATATCTACATTCTATAATAAAAGGGGCATCTAAATACCAGCTAAATTGATCACAGTACATGCATGGCAATTTTGCAACTCTACTAGCTTAGCCACAAATGCCATCTTCTAAAAATAAATTAAAGCAGCACAAAAATTGTTAGAGAGGAAGAGAGCCCTTGCCTGCACCAGCAGTCTGGTGTCTTGTCTCCTCCTGAACAAACTCCAACTTGTTAGGCACCAAGTTAGCAGAAGGACGGAATGAGGAAGAATCTACCCTGCCCTTGTTACCACCCCCTAGCCCATCCAACTTTGTTAAGGGGTACAAGGGAATAAGTTGCTGAAATTTAGGATAGTGTTGGAAAATCTCTGGAACTTTAGGTGGTGTATGTGATGGTGGTTCTAATAAAATGGTGAGATCACTACCAGGCGTAGTTGTGGAAGTAGAAGTGGTAGCTGTCGTTGAAGTGGTCTTCACTGTGGTGGTGGTTTTGGAAATGGCAGTAGTTAATACGATGGATACATTTGCAATAGATCCATTCAATGATGAGGAAGTTGTGTGTGCAGAATTTGTAATATTTGAAAGAGTATAAGGGATTCTAGATGCAGGCAGTACTTTAGGTTTTTTAGTAGTTAATCGTGTTGCTATAGTTGATGTGGTAGAATTTTTCAGACGAGGTCTGTTAGCTGTGGGTACAATGTGCTGGCGAGTTTCTATAACTGAAAGACGGCTTGGTACTGTAGGAGGAGCACGAGGTGGTGTCTGCTTAATTGTTAATTTTTGGTTATTCTTTTGTCTGCCAGAGGAAAGGTTTTTGCTTTTGTGTTGGGGAGAGACGCTCATGACAAATGGTGGTGATTTAGGACCAGGAATAGGACGAGATGGTCTTGAAGGTAACGAGGAACTGCCTGGTGAACCTCTGAAAGGAGGAACAGGAGGGCTGGGGCCTTCATTTCCATCAGGAGTGATTGTAGTGCCATAAAATATAATAGCCCATTTCTGCAGAGTGGCTCGTCCTAGTGGTGAAAGAGAAGCAATGAGGGATTAATTAGGCATAACTATCTTATTCTAAGTTAGTAATTACAAATATCCACAATGAGCTCACTGTAAATAAAATTTAGAGCATACTTGGGTAGCTACAGAGATATACAGCAAAACCCAGATGCATTGTTTTCCAGGGGACATATTAGGAGACCATACAGTCAATTTTTATTATGAATAATTCCAATTAAAGAACAAATAGAATAAAATCATTGTATTGTGGAAGTGCAATTAAACCCAAGTGCTCTCTATGCATCTAGCATATTTATATCTGCTCTAGTAAAATTGATTGTGCATGTACAAAGGCATTGGTTCATGTGGTCAAAGTTAATTAAAGTCAGGTTTCGTCAAACACAACAGATGGGTCACTACAAATAATTGTTTCAATCTTAGGAAACTTAGGATGTGAATAACAACAAATAATACACAAGTTCATGTCTTCATTACATTTTGTTAAGAATATGACTTAAATCAAATGATAATGAAGAGCAGAAAATCTTTATGTTTCCGAGGTAAAATTTATAAATTTATGCATGTGAGAAGAATCTTGTGATATAGCCCTATAACTGAGATAAAAAATATATGAAGCATTAAATTCAGGAAAAAGACGGTGCCGAGAACAAAGCATCAAGGTTTCACTGCACACATGAATTAATCACTCATTTTAGGAAATCTAACTTAATTTAATTTTAATAGTTTAATGCATGACTACTTTTATCTCCTCAATTGTAAATCTAAGAGGCCAGATATAACATTGTAAATTTAAAGGAATACAAACCTAAAAAACGGCCTTCATTATGAATTTCCAGTTGCCATTTCCCAAAGGGCTTCTCACCCCATGTATGAACTGACATAAATGGCCAATCTTGAAAGCCAGAACGTGATACATCATGAGGACGGCGAGCCAAAAGCGTGGATCTTGTACCAGTTGGAGAGGTAAGATTGATCTGAAGATCACCTCTCCTTGAAGAAGCCAAACTTATCTTTGCCTATACATAAAAAAGTCCCATTACTTTTTCTTGTGTATAATGTGTATTTTACATATAATATTGGAAGATAGAAAATAAAGAAAATTAGAATAAAATAAAATAAAGCAATAGAATTATGATTATGGTAAACTAAAAACATTATTTCATTGCAATACAAATTAAAAAAACATAATGAGTGAAATTTCCATTCATATTAGTGTTGTATAGCATAAGAAAACTTGCTATTATTCTGTTGAAAAGGAAAATACAAATATAATTTATTTTACATTTGTACAGACAGATAGTTGCAATTGGGAAACTAATAATATTTATGAAAATGTGTTAGGTAATAGATTTTGCACTATTACATTACTGATTCAGAAAGAGAGAGAGAGAGAGTGTGAGAGAGAGAGATGGGGGAGGGTAGGGATAAGATTATAATGCACTTTAACCTAAGAAGAGGGGAAAAAAGAAAAAATAGCCAATTTTTACTTGTTTACTTAGTACATAGGTAGAGAAGGTATTGCACTATACCAAGAAATTTGATACCAAGATTTCATCAGAAATTAGGATCCTCTGTATAAAAAAAAATACATTTTTAAAAAAAGGTCACTGTGTGTGAACACAGTAACCAAAAAACGAAAAATTGTAAAATACCAAACTTAAGACTTCTTTATTTTGGAAGTTGATGACAGTGTTGTTGAGATTGAATTAAAAGTAAACATTGTTAAGTTTAGTGTCTCCTAAGGTTGCGATACAAAGATTTTGAGGAAAATTCCCCCCCCCCCCCTCCAAACTACCCTTTACATGGAAAAAATTTTCAATGTTTTGATTTTCTCAAAAATGGCTCTAATGATTTTGATTAAAATACCATATATTGAAGGTATTGACATGACAAATAAAATGTATAACTTGAATTTTCTGGGAATGGCCTCTGAAGACCTCTTCATTCTGGTTGACTTTTGCATTACTGGTACCCCGTACAACAAAAATGTCCGAAACAAAAAATATAGAACTCATTATGTCATATATATATTTTTATAGAGTTGACCATTTCTGAGATATTTCTAGTTATTGCTTTCAGTATTAAAATACTAATTTTTCTCACACAGGAATTTGCCATCTTTTGATATGCAAAGAAATGAATTTCAATCACATGGCAACAGCTTTTAAAAGATTTGATATCAATTTAGCCTAATGTATTCCCTTATTTCCCTTCTACTTACAAGAAAGCAAGTTATTAGATCATTCCTACTATGTTTATCTGGATTAACACGAGTAGATAGAAGAATAGCTTTTTAACAATAAATGTAGAGAAAATCAGTGAATGGAACATATCACATTTTTTATCCAACTACTACTTTCAACTCAATATGTTTGGACCAATGACAATTAACTTTTTTATATCTTGAGCATAAAATGACTGGTCCAAATCTGTGATGGTTTGTGTGACTTATGATCTCTACATCTGAGGTAAATCTCTGCCCAGCAAGCCACTATTTTGATTTCAAATGAGGAAAGTGTCACTGAGAGCCAGTTCTAATGAGTATATGCATATAACAGTAATGCAAAGCACATCGTGCAAGTTTGTGACTGTAATTGAAAAACATGTTCTTCTTTAAAAATTGCGGATGTTAGGCCTTCATAGCATTCTTCACCTGTTCCAACAAAGCACATTCTATTCTCTAGTGATGGTTTTGCCTTTTTCTGATAGTCTACTGACACTATAGCCCAGGAATCCCAGAAAACAGTGGTCCTTTTCTGTGTTGTTGAAGGAACTTTCTAGTATCCATGGGCATGTAGTCACAGTATGTCAGATAAGACTATATTGGGTTAGAGTAGATAAGAATATTTCACTCGTTAGTAAAATGCAATTAAAATCAAATCTGCATAATGCTGTGTTTGTGCAACTTAAAAGAGTTAAATGTAACAAAGCAAAAAGGAATTAGCACATGCCTCCTTAAACTCTATTTTACAGCATAAAAGTGTAAGTACCTTGCTGGTAGTAGTGATTAAATGATGGCCTAAAAGAGCTTACCAAATGATTTGTAATGCCATATTTACTTGAAACTTTATAATAGAATTTTGTTTTTAAAAAACTATTTTAAATGACTGTATTATACTTGTATTTTATAGCCAGTTCTGTAACTAAGTCCAAGTAAACAGAGGTGAATTCACTGGACAGAGCTATGTAGAATATCAAATCCCACCTGCATATAGTTCTGTTATCATAATGAAGCACTTCAGTTAATTGCAATAAACAATAGTACAATTGTTTATAAAAACACCTACCTGAACATGCTCAAGATAATTAACTCCTGCACATTCTTTAACATGTAGCTCTAGAGTCACATGGCTTTTGGCTGGTATTGGTCTGAAAAATGAATGTTGTAAAGTATCACTGGAGAATTTTGAAAACCAAACATAAAAGTTGTAATGTAGTTTAAGTAAATGCTTTTTCTAATAAACATAATGACATTTTAATCAAAAATATAAAAACCTTTAACAAGAGTTTTTAACCCTCTGTCGGGAAAATATATCTGAGAGATACCTTTTCCATGTACTTTAACAACCATTTATGCGAGGATGTTGTAACCCATTATGGCTTCCTAAAACACAATGTAGGGTTTCCTGGTAGCAAAGGTATCTGTGAGATACATTGCATCCGTTCACGCACCTCATTGTTTTTGAGGTCTTCTTTTCTATTGGCTACATTGTTACACATATAATATCAAGGAAACAAGAAGTAATTAATGACTTATAGAAAGCCCTGGCAATACTGTTGGATAATAATGATGAAGATTTTGGTGATAAAAGTGACACAGATTGTGAATCAATGACAGAAACCGGTGAAGAGGATTCTCATTATTATTAATTAATGAGTCACATTCTAAATTCACTTTAAGGTTTCTTACCTAGAAATATGTTTTCTCAGTCATTAGCTGAAGATGCTGGAAATGGCCAGCGAAAACATGTTCTAGGTAACACCTTAAAGTAAAGTTAGAGTGCGACTCATTAATTAATATTTATTGAATTACACTTCACTGTGAAAAACTCCTTATTTAAATATCAGGATTCTCATTCCTCTTAAAATGAAACAGTTGAAGACAAAAACACTACAGGTGTTTCTCTTCAGTTACTGATAAAATAAGACCTCTGCAGCAGAGAAGAGCTATATCACAGAATTTGCTTACTCATCTGCCTGGAGGTAGGTGTCCAGGTAGTATCACACCTACAGGTCAGTGGACTTGTTTTATGATAGATAATACATTAGAAATAACCATCACATACACCGCCAAGTATATTGAGTTTATGTGAAACAAATTCATCTGTGAAAGAGATGCTAATTTGACAACAAAAGAAGAGGTCAACACATTCATAGGTCTTCTAAATTTGGCAATAGTTTTACGCAGTAGTAGATTATCTTTAGAAGAGCTTTAGGATACAGATGAAGATGGAGGAGAGATATTTAGATTGGTAATGAATCTGAAGGACTTCAAGTTTCTTCTTTGCTGCCTTAAATTCAATAACAGATCTTCTCGCGAAGAAAGAAAGAAATTACATCGTCTTGCAGCAGTGAGAGACATTTTCACAGCATTTGAGGACAACCACCAGCAATGCTACTCAGTGGGAAAAAATGTCACAATCAACAAAATGTTATAGGCTTTAGAGGGAGATATAGTTTTAGGCATATGTGACTAATAAATATGGAATTAAAATTTGTTGATGTTGATGTCAATATCTTCTACTATCACAATCTTGAAATACATGCCTGAAAGCAGCTTATGTTTCAGAAAAATACTTTAAGGAATTGTTATGGTTTGAAAAATAATATATGGAATATTAAAATATAAATAAAACTTAATAAAATATACAAAAGTTCACATTTAGAAAGGTTTTTACACAGCAGAAAGCCAGGCATGTAAACAATATCTCTGAGACTCATTGCGTCCAATCATGTAATAATAGGTATTGCACCTGACAGAGGGTTAAATTTCCTTGAGGTATTGATACATATGGAGTTTCACTATTGACTGATGTCAATCAAATAACCCTCACTTACAACCATTACAAAAAACATTGCATAGCAAGACAGTTTGAAGTATGGGAAGTAGAGATTTTTCTAATTCAATGTAAACAGAAACTCCTCTTTAAGACAAATTGTGTATGCATTCACTTGTTCATGCTTAATATGGACCCTAAAATTAAATCTAAAAATATACTTTAATTTTGATTTTGCAAAACGTTTATTCTAAAACTTTTATGGTTTGTAAATAAAATCAAGTGTGCAACTTGTGGAATGTGGAATGTTAAATGCTTGCTATACTTATGAAATCTTTTCACTAATAAAATAATCCCACTTCAGCCTAATTTGTGCAAATAACTACAGTAATTAATTTTTAACCGATGTAGAAAATCTAGAAACAGAAATACAGTTACTGCAGCCTTACTTGTCAACATGTGGAGCAGAAACCTCACATTGTCTTTGTTCTGGTACAGTCTTCCACTTGCGAGCCAGCCTCACCATCGCCGAGGCATCCATTAAACCATATCCAAAAGAGTGGCTCACTACAATGTAAAACAATGCATTTGGATTTAATATGTATTCAATTGGGGAACTGTTGTCTCAATTAGAACAAAAAATAAAGAAAAGGAATAAAGATGAGTTAATTATTGTTGACAATGAAAAACTTGCCTTACAGTACAGTAACAGGGATTTGGGCAAAATAAGCAAACAAAGTTTATTATTTATAGTATGCCTTATGCTATTGATCAAAATACACTGATCCAATTTGGTTTACAAAGGTTTACTTAAAGTAGCAATTCAAACAGAATTAAGTTTAAAGGAAATCCACCTAAGAAAATGTAAGAAATTATATAAAGTATAATTATTTTATATAACTGTGTTTAAAAAGTCCAACAATCTGTTAGACAGGTTTGCAGGATCTGTTATTCACAATATAGTATCTCACTGCCAAGCCCTATCACACAGAAATAATACAAAATGGATAATAAATAGCTTAATTTAATGAGATTAAATACAACATAAATGAGCTACTTGTCAATAATAACAAACAGTTAAGACCACAAAAACAATAAATGAGGACTTATTGTTTAATACATTTATTATGCTTAGAAAGAATAAAACTGGGTACTAGTGTTATAATACTTTTAAACATCAACAATGATACTGGTGATGATGGGATTGTTTCTCTACTTGAATTGTTTGTTGATGGTCTGTCAATTGTCAGGTTCATATTAGTGCCACATGTATCCCACAGGAGTTCTTTTACATGCCAGTAAATCTGACATGAGGCTGTCTCTTTTAAGGTGGGGTTGGTGGTGATCCTGAAAGTAATGTGGTGGTGGTGATGATTATTATGAGAAGGGTGTCAAATGAACTAAAATGTATGACAGAATTAAAACTTGTGAAGTTTAAAAAGAAAGAAAGAGCTAGAAAAGCGAGTGACACTGCTTACTAAGCTTAAGCTATAGATTATGAAACAGAGCTTTTAAAATTACATTTTCTCCTAAAAATTTATGTAATAATTTAATTTTTTGGGTGCTCTGAATGAAGTTTTGGCATTAAAGCTCTGACATAAAATAGTTTACATATTCAAGGTGGAGCCAAACATTTTTTACACTTCAAAAAGTTCAAATTCTCTCCAAAGTAAAGAATTGATCTAAATGCATTTATTAAATCTAATTTTCTTACCATTTCTCCCTACGCCATTTACTTTCCAATCATCTGATTTTAGGTTAGCAGGTCGAGCAGTGCGCACAACAATGTGTTGCATATCTCTCCATGTAAGCTCTCGATTTGCTTCCAAAGACAGTGCACAGATTCCAGCAGCCAACGGAGCAGACGCTGAAGTACCAGTATGACTACTTGTACACTGGTGGTGCAGATCTGTTGTTACAACCTTTAGTAACAAAACAAATTATAAGTAACTCAACTCTTGCTATAAACTAGGACAGTACTCAGAGCATCTCTCACAGACTTGTAACCATTTTAAATTTATTAAACTGCTTTAGGACATACAAATATACAGCTAAGTTTTACCTATTGTTACTTACACATCAGTAATGGCTCTTAGCTATACATTCTAGATGTTCACTAAAGTTTAAGTTGGAAATGTGAAACAGCATCTGCTGCAATTATTAGTTATCATTATGAACACATTTATTGATGCATAAGTTGTCTTACAAAAGAAAAGGTTTTGTGGGTGTTTATTATTATAATGATGTACCCAATGATGATGATGTGTACAAGAGCAAAGTAATGTGTAAACTAAATTGCAGTTGAGAATATGGATGATCTGAACATGCTGTTCCTCACTCAAGTACCTTACCTACTTCTGCTAAGGATGGCAGGATTAATTCTTAAGAACATGTATTCTGGAAAATATTTAATAGAACTAACCTATCCACTGAAAAATTATTTGCAGGGCTGTGCATTAAGAAGCATTAAGATTGCTGCCATCTACTTCTGCTGCAGTGAGTTACCATCTAATGTTATTAACATAAATTGGATGAGGAAACGAAACAACCTGAGAGAAGGTTTGTTATTATGCATGGCTTCAAGTGTGCACAATCCATATGTATTTGGCCCTTAAGACAATTACACCATACCATTCACATTGTGCAAAGGCTCCTTTAAACGTACACAACTCAAGATGTGCTACTGACCTTTATGTCACATTTCATCCAGTTTACAAGAATAGAGCAGTAGACTTAAACAATCTTATATCTGGAAAACTACCAAAATGTATATTCCAGCTGGATATGAGTTAATAATTCAGCAAAGCCTATTGATATAATTCTTATTATTAAACTCAGTTAAATTAAATGAACTTTACGATAATTTAAATTACTTATTAACTCAAATAATCCACAGACTTTAAATTACCTCATATTGTTTATTAGCATTCAAAAAAAATATCCAATAAATTCACAAGGTTTGTGCTCTTATAAAGTAGCTAAACTGCCTATCATCAAATTAAAGTCTATGGTTTTCCTGTTCTATTCCTTTTTATAGGAAAAACTAGTTGTTAATGAAGTATCAAATAAAGCATTGTTCTGTTGAAAGCTTTCCTCAAAGGTATGGAATAATGCACAGTAGGTAGTCAAGAAAAGTTGAACAGATACAGGAAATTACTGGATCATATTACACAGAAAAGCACAAAAAGACAAGACATGTATGATGCATGAATTTACATATGTCCTCGAAAAAAATACATGGAAAGTGAGTAAGCAAGTAATGTTCCCAAACTTTCAAATTATGATTATCTTATTACAAAAATTAGTGATTTTAATACAATTAATATTTTTATTTTCAAACATATGCCTCTTTGGTCCTTCATACAATCAAATAAAACATGCCATCTAGGGATGGCATGTTTTAAAATGATGTATCAAAGTGTCAACTTTGAACTAATTATTAACACATGAAAATGAAGAATGTATGTATGTACATAGCATAGGTTGAGAGGATTACCTATTACTCTATGTATTGCTTACCTTGGTGTATTACACACATACTCTTCTCCCTCTCCCTCCCTCCCTCTCTCTCTCTCTCTCTCTCTCTCTCTCTCTATTTAAGTTCAGCATCTTCCAAGTATACAACATGAATATTTTCAAGAAAATCCCCCACATTTAAACTATCCTTTACATGAAAATATTCTTGTTATTTATAATTTTCTAAAAATGACCGACTTTAATTTAAATATCATATATTTGCATGAACAATAAAATATATCTCTTTAATTTTCTACAAATAGCCTGTGAAGTCTTCTTCATTCTGGATGACATTTACACAATTGCTAAACTGTAAGAGACAGATAAAATCTTACTACACAAAATATCTTATGCGTTTCATTCACATAGCTTTCTCTACCTATTCTGTAACAAATTATTCTTAGAGAAGCTTATTCTTCTATCACTTCATGCTAATCAAGATAAATATTAATAGAAATGGTCATTTGAAATTTAGTTGAGTCGATTTTGTAACACTACATCACTTACTTTTTATTTTGGAAAACATGTTTCAGAAGCCATGTGCTTCCATCGTCAATTCCTTTGGTCGACTGCCGGCATCGCTTGCTGTGGTGGTTGTCTCTGTCCCTGGTGGTGGTTTGATGAACCTCTGAATGAGTAGATCGCCTGGCGGGATTTCAAAATTGAAAACGCGGTTCTTGTTTTTCCAAATATATATGTTTTCCCAAACTTTTAATTCTGTCTTCCTTGTGATGTTTTTGAGGATTTTTGGGCTTCTATTTATGGTGTGTTTCTCTTTCCAAAAATGCCAAGCTACTGCAGATTTGTCTTCTTGTTTGAGTTTAATATTTCTGTGGTGTTCTTTTGCCCTTGTTTTTATATTTCCTTTTGTTTTTGTTTTTGAAATATAAAAACAAGGGCAAAAGAACAACACAGAAATATTAAACTCAAACAAGAAGACAAATCTGCAGTAGCTTGGCATTTTTGGAAAGAGACATAAATAGAAGCCCAAAATTCCTCAAAAACATCACAAGGAAGACAGAATTGAAAGTTTGGGAAAACATATATATTTGGAAAAACAAGAACCACTTTTTCAATTTTGAAATCCCGCCAGGCGATCTACTCATTCAGAGGTTCATCAAACCACCACCAGGGACAGAGACAACCACCACAGCAAGCAATGCCGGCAGTCGACCAAAGGAATTGACAATGGAAGCACATGGCTTCTGAAACATGTTTTCCGAAATAAAAAGTAAGTGATGTAGTGTTACAAAATCGACTCAACTAAATTTCAATTGTTAAAACACATCACTGTCACAAAGTCCACCATATATCAGGAGAAATGGTCATATTACTTAGTTCCTTATAATTAGAAAGGAAATATGGGAATACACTAGGCTAAAATGAATCAAATTATTTAAAAGCCAGGTGTTATGTTATTGAAATTTGGTCCTGTTTGAGAAAAGTATTTTAAAATTGAAACCAATAACAAGGAATGTCTCATAAATGGTTACCCCCCCCCAAAAAAAAAAAAAAAAAAAATATATATATATATATATATATATTTTAAATTATTATTAAATAAATTTAATATAATTATGTTATTTTAATCAAAGTGATTAAAGTCATTTTTGAAAAATAAGATATTTTTAAAATGGTGTATGTAAGGGAAGTTTGGAAAACTGGAAAACTGTGACACATCCTTGAAAGATGCTGAATTTAAATATCAAGTTTGGTTTTCAACTGACTGTTCATTCTCACTATTTTTCACAAATGCACATGCACACATGGGTAGAATGCAATATCTTCGCTTGCTATGTGCTGAGAAGAGAAAGTAAAAGTATAGATTTTATTAAATTGCACTATTTATATCAATAAAACGCTTGTGACATTATTTTCAAGACATTCTTTGATATGGATTTGAAATTTCAAATATTTATATTTCTTCCAAGTGATATGTAGTTATTTATTACTTTCTCTAGTCCATATGTACAATGTACATAGTGGATAGAGAAGGTATTGTATTCCACTGAAAAATTTAATGCTAAGATTTCACTGTAAATATATGTTTTGAGGTCCCTGAGTTCGAAAAAAGCATTTTTAGAAAAAGGTCCAACTTTGTGTGTGTGTACGTGTGTCTTTGTCTGTCTCTCTGTGTTTCTGTGGACAGCATAGCTCTAAAACAAAAAGTCAGTTAAATACCAAACTTGGTATTTAAGTTCAGTATCTTCCAAGGATGTGACACAAAGATTTTCAAGAAAATTTCCCCACCCCAACTACCCTTTACATGGAAGAGCTTTAGAAAATTATGATTTTCTCAAAAATGGCTTAAACTATTTCAATTAAAATAAAGTACATATACATATTTCTTGTAGAGTTGACCGTTTTGAGATATTGATTGTTATTGGTTTCAATTTTAAACTAATTAATTAACTTTTCTCAAATGGGACCATTCAAACCGAACCAAAGCTCAATTGTTTCACATAAGGACTAGCTGTTAAAAGACTTGAGTATCGCTTTAGCCTAACACATTCCTTCATTTACCTTTTTCTTACAACTAAGTAAGTAATAAGACCAATTCTGATAATGCTTATCTTGATTAGTGGGACATAAATAAACGAACAATCTTTTTAAGTAAAGTTTGTTTGTGGAGTAGCTAGAGAAAGTTATGTGAATGGAACACTTCAGATTTTTGTTTTTAAAAAGCATCACATAGTGACCCACTTTTAAAAGATTTGACTATTACTTAAGCTTCTGTATTCCCTCTTTATGTTTTATACAATTTCTAAAGTGGTTAACATTGAAGCATATGGAACCATAAGCTTTTGTAAAATATAAAGAATATAGTGGGCAACAAAACCCCTAGGAATGTAACACTTTAGACTTTTTTTCTTGATTTTTATTCATATACCAAATGTTTGAAATACTGGAATGGACAATAAAATGCTGAATTATATAAAACAGAATTTGATTTCTATTTTGGTTCTTCTTGAATTTATGCACCTTGGAAATTAGCTTATTACATGTGCAGAATTCATTAAAATAGGCACCACATAACTTTTCTGTAATGTAATGCTATAGGATGCTATTTCTGAAATATTCACTGTTGCATGTTTCAGAATTTCCCAAGTTGATGTTTATTTTGATTGCAATAAAGGAGAGGTTTATGGAGTCAAGGTTCCTTATATACCTGAAGTACAAAAATTGAAATTATAACTTAAAAATGAAGGAAAGTTTAGTATACCCATTCAACCAAATCTCACTTTGTATAGAAAAGAGAAGGACCTCATTTGGCAGCAACTAATTATTTTTAAAGTAATGCAACTCTCTGCTCAGAGAAATTCACAATAGCAGATCAGTTATGAAACTCAACTGAGGAGTATTCCAACTATGAAGGCAGTCAACCTGAGAAACATGAGCTTCTGACCTGGCCTTCATTATTATAACAAGTGGTTATATACTTAAATAAGTTAAAGTAATTTACTTATAATGTTATTATACTGCTGTATTTTATAAGAGTTACACAGAAATAACACATCACTAGGTCCTTCCAAAATCTGTTTAAAACTTGATATAGGTATGTGGAATGCTATCATGCAGCTCTTTTTAAATAATGCTTTAAAATTGATCAACTGTCAAGATATATCAATAAAATTTACTTTAGAAGTTCAGAAATAATATGGATTTAAGTGTCATCAGGAAACAAACAATCCAGAAGTATGGAATTTACAAAACAGGTTTTAGATCTAATTTAATTTACAAGATGATTGAAAACCAAAAAATAGCAATATCTAATATGAGTGATAAACCTCTGGAACTACTGCAGATTCAATTTTTATCTAAAAAAAATCACCCTTTAGAGATCACACCAAAAACTGAAATGTCTGGAATATACCAAATGAACTACCTAGATTGTTATATACTATTGCAAAAACAAAAAGCAACTTGGAAATTGGGATTAAGGAATACTTTATGAATGCCAATCAAAAACTAATGGAAATATCTCATAAGTTAATTCACATGACTTTCTCTATCTAATATGCAGCTAACTCTTACTACAAAACCTTGTTCTTCTATCTACTATGCTAAATCAAGATAAACATTAATGGAAATGGTTTTATTACATATGTTCTTTTGGGTTCACAGGGATTAAGTGAATACACTAGGCTAACGTGATAGTAACATCTTTTAGAACTGCTTGTTATACCTTGAAATTCCATACTATTTGCATGGCGAGGATGAAAAAAACAAAGAGTAAACATTGGGAATAATCAAGGAATATCTCAAAAATAGTCAATTAAAAAAAAAAAACAATAAAAAAAATAAAACAAACATAAAAAAACAAGAAAGCATAAAAGAAAAACAACACAAATTATTTATTCAAAATTGTTGAGAGCTATTTTTGAGAAATCAAAAATTTCCAAAAAATCTTGCATGTAAAGAGTAGTGTGGAAAAAAAAAAATTAAAATCTTTGTGTCACATTCTTAGAAGAACTTAAATACCAACTTAACCAACTTTTTGTTTTTGAGCTGTGCTGTTCTCTCTCTCACACACGCACGCATGCACCCTTTTAAAAAAAGCTTCTTTTTGGATTCAGGGGACCTCAAAAAAAATTTCTATGAAATCTTAATATTAAGTTTTTGGGTGGAATACAGTACTTTCTCTAATTACTGTTCATAGTAAATTAAAAACCTAAACTAAAAGGTAGATAAGCTGAGCAAAAAAAGAGTGTTTTCAAAATATATTTACCTGTTTTTCCCCCGATGCTCCACTACTGTAAGTTGTTGCTAAAGTTGAACTACAGGCTTCAGAATACCATGGAACGTGACCATTTTCTGTTGCGCTACTGATGGATAAAGTCCAGATGGAGTTTGTGTAGCCATCACAATTGCAGTTATCATGATCACGCCCACCATTCCCTGATGCCCATACAAAAATAGAACCCTTTCCTGATCTTCCCTGAAACACAGGAGTTATACATATGTTAGAAATGTGTTTCACATTAATATTTCTTAAATTGAAGAAAACTCCAATTATAAAAA
Source organism: Hymenopus coronatus (assembly GCA_030762935.1). NCBI lineage: Eukaryota > Metazoa > Arthropoda > Insecta > Mantodea > Hymenopodidae > Hymenopus > Hymenopus coronatus. Next base: position 177,807,478 of record CM060892.1, on the reverse strand, counting down.
TATATAATTATATAGGCATTAAACTCTATAATAAATTACCAGCAAAATTAAACAATACCAAATACAAAACAATTTAAGAGAGAGATTAAAGCCTTTGTCATACATTTTACTTGATAAATGAGTTCATGTATCACAGGTAAATTATATGTTATATTATTTATCTATATATAAAATATAGATAGAAATTAGTCAATATGCAATGTATTTATACATAAATTGTATGTAGAAATAAAAATGTAAATAAAATTTTGATAGAGCTATATCATGTACCTTTATCTTACGAGAATAAAGGATATTTCTGTGAATTCACACAATGTGAATGGATTTTTTTCAGCTTGCAAGGCTAGCTGACTGAGATAGTTTCCTTCTCAGGTATTGAAAGGATACAATTTGTACGGATGATTTCAAGTTTCTACCACCAAAATGCCCTTTCTAATGTTATCAGCTTATGTTATTATTATGTTCTTCTCAAGGGTGACCACTAAGCCTTAATGCTTGAAAATAGCCCTGAATATCACCTTTGGTCAAAACCGCTAATTTTACAATCTGAATGAAATCTTGGGTTTTAAATGAGTATAGTATTACTTTTTCGTAACACCCTTATATAAACTACTGAAGTAAGGTAAAATTAATAGCTTTTTCCCTAAATTAGTTGCAATGAATGTGAAAAGGTGTATATAAGTAAAACAAAAAGAAACACAGGACAACGTTTTAAAGAAGGCTTGAGGAATATAAAACATAAACAGAGAGATAAGTCAATAAATCAGTGCACCACTTTTGGACTCATACCATAATTTTCATAGTGAACCCAAGTTATTAAAATCAGAGCAGAATCCAATTGGATTAACAGTTTGGGAAAATCTATTAATTCTAAAAAATAAAAATGTCATAAATTTTGATACACCACAAACAAACGGCCTCATATGAAAATTCATCTACCAAGAAAACAAATCTCTACATGCTGCTACCATTAGCCCATCAGTCAATCTCTACTGAAGATCATGGAATAACCATCGAAACATGTCCAAAGTAAATTACTTATTTCAACTAGTAAAGTTTGAGTGTGATGCTGTGCTTTTGCTCTTAACTATAAGTGTATATATTCTTATTCTTTCAAAATGAAAGACATAGTGTTTAAAGCAGTTTCAGATTTGAAAAATTAAAATATACTGTTGAAGTAGTTGAATTTACTTTTGGGTACTGGGTAGACTTGCCAGATTTTTAGAGTAACAATAAGGAACACTGCTGTTTTAAAAACCAGAGCTGAACTGTAAATATTGATTTTCAAAAATACCTAAACATACATTTGTACTCTGTGTTAACATTTTAAAGTAAGAATCAGGTTGGATTCACTCTGAAATATGTGCATTAAAATAAAACTTAAACATTATTTTTATTTATTTCCATACAGAAAATTCCCTCTAAATATACAGTCATCTTATTTAATAAGATCATAAAACTCCCTACAAGCCACACTGTAATTCAGCACGATTTCAATTTCAAACAATTTATCAAATTCAAACAACATTTATTCCTTTGAGTATTCAATGTTTTGTTGAAAATGAAAGTATTCCTCCACATATGATATATGAGCCAGGCACACTCAGTAAATATGACATTAGCATATTTATGTTGGGGACATCCAAACTGAAAAATTTTAACAAATACAATGATTTTATTAAACTATCTCTAAATACACTAAACTCTTTATTAAACAAAATCTCTTTTAGTTTTTGATCCTAACATATTCACTAGTAAAGCTTCTACTTCGGTTCTGTTATATTATGCTGCTGGAATCAACCCCAAACATATGGAATCATTTAAAAAAATGAATCAAAATTTTAAATTTTAAAATTCTCCACTTACATGTTGATCTTTTTCAAGACTAGTTTCAGGGGATGTCCTCCCTATCTTCAGTTAATTTGTGACTGCTGCTCCCATGTTGTACCTGGTTCTACTGGGAGCTGTACTGCCATCTCTTGTCTTTGTTAATCAGATGATGTCATCTATGCAAATTCATGAGATTTTCTTCATGCTTATGAATAAAGATGTTTTCCTATGTGTTTAGTTCCCCAAGTTGCTTTAAATGCCTGATTAATTTTATTTATGGTTCTCTAATATGATTCTCTGTCCAAAAATGATGGGCAGTTGCAGAGTTGTCTATATATTTGAATCTGGTGTTTTTCACATGTTCCTTTTTTTTTCTGACGACCAGATTTCTCCAGGTTTTGCCTGATGTATATTTTGCTACAATCTTGGCAATTCATTTGGTAAATGCCAGATAATTTTATTTCTGGTGTACTATCTTTCAAAGGGTGGTTAAGCAGATTTCTGATGCTGTATTTATTTTGTGGTATCAAGTTTATGTTGAGATATCTAAATAATTTCTTAAATTTCCAGAAGTATTTTGGATGGAATGTAAATTTACAGTAATTGTGTGTGGTTTTTTTTAACTTTTCCAAAACAGTAGCATTTTTTGTATTTTATGTTTAGGAATAATCTTATCAATGGAGTTTGAACTGAAATTATTCAATTTTGCTACATCATGTATGTGTGTGTATTCTGCTTCAGTTAGTGGCATGTTGACTAGTCTGTGACTCAAGCTGTGGAAAATGGCATATTGATGTGGTTTTGGGTTAAATTGGTTGCATTTGATATAGTTGCCTGTGTGTCGGTTTCCTATAGATTCCAAATTCTAATCTTGATTGATTTCTCATGATTTTTAAGTCTAGAAATGGCAGACAATTATTTATTTCTATTTCAGCTGTGAATTTCATTAATCTCTCCTGTGAATTCGACAGTTTAACTGCATCTTTAATTAGTTTCCTTGGTACAATAGCAAAGATGCCATCCACATATCTGTGCCAGCATCAAAAGTAATGTGGAAATGCTTTTGTTACATATAACTTAAGGTTGCTCACGAACAGGTCTGCCATAACAGGGGACAAAGGGTTTCCCATAGCTGAACCTGTGGTTTGCTGGTAATGAGTTTGGTTGAACATGAAGCTATTCTGTTCCACACATAGGTTTACTAATTTCATGTATTCATGAATATGTTGAATGGGTTACACATTTAGATTATGTTTTTATTGTGGTAACATAATGAGATATTAATCACTGTACTCATAGTTCTTCATTTTTGTTCTTCCTCGCTTAGCAAATTATTTTCTGCTTAAAAGAAGATTTCATTGACAGATTGTAGAAGGTGTGTCAAAGTGCACCAGAAAGCTCACACGCTTTGAAAATATTATTTTTCACAGGCAATACCCCTTTTTATTTATTTCATGTTGTTAAATAAATACATTATCATCTTTGCTCAGTGGAGGAATCATTCATATTCTTTCAATAAATAGCAAATAACAAAAAATGTAACTAAGATAAGCTTTGAAACCTTTTTCCTCTTCATGGCCTTCCTACAATTTTTTGTTTGTTTCGTTTTTGGTAGTTTAACATCCTTTAACTTGGTTGCTCATATTGCACCACAACATGGTTGATGCAAGATCCTGTGACATAAACATTTACACAACCAGCAACTATATACGTGCTGTCAGCAATTACAAATACCAAGTACCGAATGAACATGTACACATTTCAAAATCAAATCTTTAAACACAGAATGAAATATGGGATCTTTGATCTATGGGTAATAGGGGATTTAATTTCCTCTCCTCAAAAATAAAGAATATTAACTCAAATTTTAATAATTAAAGAATTAAGAATATACTAAAAAAATATGTGAAACAGTTAAAATTTGACCAGTTAAAATACAAGTATCTTCAGCTGGATGAGCTAATATATTATAAATCCATTAAGGAGATTTTTCTCTTTTACCAAAATTATAATTCAGGTCTTAAATCTTTAGGATGTCTGGCAAGTGCTTCTGTTTTGTCATCAACCTTCTGAAATTAATCCCTCAGGGTGGTTTCTATTTCAAAGGAATGAATATACTTTGTTCAGCAATATTTCTGTAAACTTAAAGCTCTAACTTTGGTATTCTACTGGTAATTTTAAATGTAACGTTGTCCTGTGGATATGAAGTTGAAATATGAAGTTGAATACCAGTGTTTTTTGAAACTTTGTTATCTCTTTTAATTCTTATAGGAGCATGTTAAACATTATTAATAATGGTTCAATTGTTTTGTTTTTTTTTTTTTTGTTTTTTTTTCCACACAAGCCGTGTGTAGGATAGGAGTTGGACAGGTAGAGTCAGATTGAAAAATTCAATGCCATAGCCGGGATTTGAACCACAGATACCCCAAGGTCTCTAGCCAGTTGCTCTTCCACTGAGCTACCATGGCAACATGTCAGCATAGCATTGAATTTCTCAACTGATTCGCATGTTTCCCAGTAAACCACAAGGTGATCTCAAATTATTTTGACATGACAACCCCAATGGCAACTTACAATGTTGTAAGTACTTTAAGTTCCAAGATTCATAGTATAGGCAACTATTGACCATAATAGTTGACTATACTATACCTTGAATCCATGAACCATTTTTGACCAGTTGACCAACATTAAATGTCAGTCTAGATTTTCCCGCAAAAATGTTGCTATACATACTGCTGATGGGTCATTAAATTAGTTCAGCAATTTTTTGAGGATATGGTAATGTAAAGAATTATGCTCCCTCCCTCCGCTCTCCCAAAGCATTGGAAGAACTACAAGAAAACATGAAATAAGAATTAACTGAATTTCAGGTATTGAATTCTTCAATTTGAATGCAAAATACCTGGGAGGATTCCAGAAATATGTGAGTAGAGGACATTTCCAGCACCTCTTATGATAAGATATGTGCTTATTCTCCTGAATTTGTAACTGTAACTATGAGAACATGAAGGGTTGTGGTATATTAAATCTCTTTTAACAGTGATCTGAGGTGGCTGAAATGCAAGTCACCAAGCAGAGGCCACATGAGACAAATAAATACTGTATCTGCAATAGATGTTAATAGTTTAACATGAACATTTATATAGGTCAGTTTCATCAATCTCAGTCAAAATTTAAATATTAGCCACAGCGCTTCTATTAGTTTTATAATGTCAAGTCGAACATTCTATAGCGTTAGACATTTAATGCTTATATTAAATATGGTGCATATTATACATTTGTTATGTAGTAGTGAGCATTCTGTCCTGAGCTTTAACTCCTTGAGAACTTTCTGTGAAATCATTAAAAATAAATAAATAACATTAATAAATATTGAGAAATGATTAAAACTTTCCATTTGGCACATGAAGAAGAATAAATTCAACTGGGCTTGTTAAGAACCCAAGCAACTGCAATTTGATATATCTTACTTTATTCACTCCCTCCATGAAAGCTCTGGTTGCAAGTTCACCAGGACCATCCACTGTTTTGCCATCATCATCAGGACCCCAGCTTGCGCTGTAGATGTCTATATGTTGTGGATTGAGACTCAAAGAACGTGCTTCAACTGCATCTGTTACATCTCCATCCAACATACGCACTCCTACAATGCAAGCATTATGATTGTGAAATAGTTTTCACATCTTCATGAAGCTTAATGAATAAATAAAGTATAGGAAATGCTTGAGTATTCTTTTTAACTTCCTCTACTATATATAGCAAGTAGGGTAGGTACTACATGCCACCTAAAATTTTATACCAAGATTACACCAGAAATACATCTTTTGTTATTCCCTGAATTCAAAAAAGCAATTTTAGAAGAGTATGTATGTTTGGGTTTGGGTGAAAAGCCTAATTTAAAATTGATTAAATACCAAATTTGATATTTTAAGTTCACATCTTTTAAAGATATGACATGAAGATTTTCAAGAAAATCCTTCCACCCCTAACTACCCTTTACATGGCATATGTTTTGAAACTTTAGAATTTCTCAAAATGACTCTAAAGATTTTGATTAAAATACTATATGTTTTAAGGTATTTTCATTCTGCAGTTTTGATATTTTGGTTTGGTTTGTGCTTTCACGTGTTGGAAGGGTTATCTGATTTCCAGCATTTAGAGTTTTATCAAGTATGGATATGGAACACTACATACAAGAAATTCACATTAGAAGTGCAATTTAGGATGTTACCTTACAAAATTACAAGGATTTGACAAAAAGAAACAGCTTCCCATTCAGGTTCCTATATGTGCTGTCCATGGACCTTGTACTGCTTATTTGATGTACACTCCAATGTACTTTTTGTCTGAGTTTTACTTCCTATACTACAAATCATAAGCAGAGAAACCACCAGCAATTCAATACCAAGATTTCACTGAGAACACATACTTTTAGAATCCCTGAATAAAAAAGAAATTTATAAAAAATATATGTGTGAATGTGTGTGCATGTATATATATGAGTGAGTATTTATGTGAGTAACATGACTGAAAAATGAAAATGCACTTAAATACAAAACTTGGCATTTCAAGAAAATCCTCCTATCCCAAACTACCTTTTATTTGAACATTTTTCAAGATGTTCAATTTTGTAAAAAATGGCCGTAATGATTATGAATAAAATAGAATGTATTAAATATGTTTGCATGACAAACAAAATGTATATCTTGAATTTTTTGGGAATAGTTTGTGAAATCCACTTCATTCAGCACAAATTTTATATATGCTTGTAATACTTGTACACCTTAAGCAATAGATAGATGCATAATACACAACAAATGTAGATCTAGTTAAAACATAATTTATTCCAAATAACTTTTTATGATTATACCATTTCCACAAAATCTGTATTTAATGATTAGAATTGTCGATTACTTTTTCATTCTTTTGAAATTTCTTTTGATATTCAGTTCTCCTCACAACTGCATAGAAACAGTAGATATGGAATTTTAATGTCGGTATAAAGTGTCCACTTCTTAAACATTTGACGGTCACTATTTACAATTGGTACTGTCTATTACAAAATATGTATTGTTGCTATTTCTGCACAGGTTTATCTTGATTAACATACAGTAAATAGAAAAATAAGTTTCCTAAGAAGTTAGATAGCCACTAATAAATGATAGAGGTAGAGAGCCCTATAAAATCCTACCATACCCTTCTTGAGTGAGTTTACCTCCAGGTTTTCCTTGCTCCTCATGACTGGAAAATGCCTAAATCTAGTCGTGGGATGATTCCTTTTCCAAATATCATTTCATAGCTCAGATCATGATATATATATACCGGCTTTGGTGCCTTATGTAACAGAACAGGTTTTAAGAACGTGCCGTGGCCGAGTGGTTAGACCCCTTGCCTCTAACCTAGACGTCCGGAGTTCGACCCCAAGCGACCGCATGTGAGATTTGTGGTGGACAAAGCGGCGCTGGGGCGGTTTTCTCCGGGTACTCCGGTTTCCCCCGCCATCGCATTCCACCGGTGCTCCATCACAATTCATGTATCACCAGTGTCACCACCTGCGGTGCCATAAGTAGTTAAAGCGGGCGTTAAGCACCACCAACAAGAAGGTGTTAAGACACTACTAAAGCCCCCTCCTCCAGAAAAAAAAAACAAACAAATATGTATTCACTATGTGTATTAGATTTCAGTTGTTATTAAATTATCTGCAAAGCCCGTCTCTATAGTGTGAGGGTAGCATGTCTGCCTCACATTCAAGAGGTCCTGAGGTTAGGGGTGTGGTGGTGGGCAGGATGACGAAGAAGCATTACGCCGCAAGAGCAGCCGCCGCCGCCGCCGCCGCCGCCCCAGCCAGCCCCGCCGTCTCGCAGGAGAACCGCAGTGTGCTGTCGGAACCTCCAGCAACGGACGTGACTGCGCCTCCAGCCGCAGCAGAATCCCGGCAGTTGCTGCCGCCACCGCAAAAGGCCACCGCCGTCTTCGCCGCCGACTCCCGGCATTTGCCTTCGCAACTACCGGCGCTTCAACACGCCACCACCGTTGACTCCCAGCAGATGCTGCCGCAACTGCCGGCACCGCAACACACCACCACCGCCGCCGCCCAGACGCCGACCTTGACAAGCTTCACAACCGACATCCAGACCAACCCATCAGGGACTCATCCTCCGAGCCTACCGCCGCAGACTGCCACCTTGTCGAACTATTAGCGCATGGACGTGGTTATCAGGGGAGTCCCTCGTGACCTCACCATGCGCCTGCTAGCCACCGCCGCTCGCCTCTGCTGGCCTTCAGCACTGAGGGTCACCAGAATCCAGTCTGGAAGAGTTCCCTCTCCGCTAGTCCGGCTTGAACTTGCAGACGTCCGGGACTACGAAGCAGCCTTGCGCGACGGCCTGCTCATTTTTGGGCGCGGCCTGAACGCTGAGGCGAGCCAAGGGTCCCGGCATCGCCCCTGCCGCCGCTGCTATGCATTCGGCCACCAAGCAGAAACCTACGCAGCACAACCAGGCTGCCACTATTGTGGCGCGCCATCTCTAACTGCCGAATGCACAGCTCACATGCTGACGAACCGCCGCCGATACTGCGCCACTTGTAGAGGCTCCGGCCACTTCACGTGTCAGGCGCAGTGTCCCGAATACCCACGCAGCCACCACAGTCACAGCACCAACTCCAAATTTCTCCACCATCATCACCTCGACTCCGCCTCCAGTACATACCGCCGCAGCAGAAAACACCATTATGGATGCCATCCAAGATTTGCAAATGCAAATCAGGGAAATCAGCTCCAGAATGACCTTGATCGAGGAAACCCTATAGACCATCACCACCACCGCCGCCACGCATCCATGCATCGCCTCCACACCCTAGAGACTACATCCACGACACAGGAAGCCACTGCCGCCACCGCAGCTACTGTGGAAACGTTCGTCCCCAGCTGCACTTCGCAGCTACACACCACCGCTGAGAGGCAGACATCCCTGGACGAAGGCCTTCAACAACTGACGACCACTTACATGACTGACAGACAACCACCTGACCACACCGAATTTATACACAGTGTTTACTGGAAACTCGCCCGGATAGAGGCTACTTTTCAGCTGCCAACACCAGCTCCATCCTGCAAATCCAACACAATCATCCAGACTGACATCACTTTGGCTCCCTCCCACATTGACACAGCTACTCCAACATCATGAACAACACGGCTCACCCCAAAGACTAAACGAGAGTTTTCCCCCTCTGAGACATGATCCCAGGCAAAATCCGAGAAGATAAAGATAATAAAGAAACCCTAGACTCCTTCCAGAACCCTCCTTAACTCCCAGGATGGCAGTCAGGGCCTCGGTCATGACTGTCAACCGGAACCACCGCTACCTTCTGCTGAGCCGCCAATTCGACCAGCAGCAACCACCGCACTAACGAGGGTGCTCAGCGGAACCTCTCCACCCCTAGACATCTCCTTCAAATCCGACACTTCCCTTCCCAACCCCGCACTTCACCCATTGGCGAGATAAGCCATTCTTTCTGCCTTCCAACTCTCTTACTGTCTCCCCTTTCAAAACAAAAAGAAATATCTTGGTTAGGGCAAGTTACCTGGCTAAGGTTTTTGAAGGATTTCCCTTATCCTCCAAGCACCCAGGCTCATTTGAGCACAATTTCATTAATTTCATTCATCATTCATCATCTAATATGACAAAATCTGATGCGCTCCATTCACATGACTTACTCTACCTGTTCTGCAAACAAACTTCTTAAAAAAGTTTATTATTCTTCCTGCTAACCAAGATAAGCATTAACAGAATGATATTAGTTTCTTATAACTACAAGGGAACTAATTAAGAGAATAGACTAGGCTAAAGTGATAGTCAAATGTTTTAAAAGTTGTAACTATGTGCATGTCATTGAAATACGCTTCATTGTATGGCAAAGAGTAAAACAAAACAAACATGAATGACTTTCTTTTGAGATAAGAGTAAGTATTTTAAAATTGAATCCAATAACAAGAAATGATTACTGTAGGAAAAAAAGCATATGACACAACTTGTGTGTTTAAACAAGATCGACATTTTTTTGTAAGTTTTGTCTATCTCTTATAGTTTACCAGTTACACAAAGCCCATACAGAATGAGATGTCTTCTGAGGCTATCCCCAGAAAATTCAAGATTTACATTTCATTTGTCATGAAAATATCTTAAACATATGGTATTTTAATCAAAATTGTTAGAGCCATTTTTGAGAAAATAAAAATTTTAGAAAAATGTTCATTGTAAAGGGTAGTTGGGGTGGGGTGGGAGATTTTTATGAAAATCTTCATATTCATCTTTTGGTATTTTAAACAACTTTTCATTTTTGAGCTATGCTGCCCATGCATGCATACAAACACAGTCCTTTTTTTAACAATCCTTCTTTTGGATTCAGGGAGTCTCAAAACATATATTTCTAGTGAAATCTCTGTTTGTAATTTTGGGTAGAATGCAATACCTTCTCTATCTACTATGTACATTGTTAGAGAAAGCAAAAAAAGAAGAAAAAGAAAGCAAAGATTATATAGCAAGAAGCACAGCATCTATTATAATGAGCGAATTGTATAAAAGATTTGAACATTACATTTTGTTGTTATTTACCTCCTACACTTGCACCATAGGCCACACCTACAGCACACAGGGTATTGTTGGCAGCAGCAGCAACTTCACCAGCACAGCGAGTACCATGACGATTGGAGTCAATGAGGTCATAACGAGGCATTGGGTCTTCATCATGGTTGTTCACATCATAGCTCGCCTGTGGGTCCTGTAATTGAAGTTCTGTGTTACACCAGGTACTTATAGGCACCGTGCACGCTTGGTTACTAACAAGAGGACAACAGAGACAGTGAAGTAAGAATATTAGTGTATGGTATCGAACCTCCTGAAAATGTAAATAGTACAAGAAGGCGGAAAGGGAACAATAAATGCTGTGTTGTGGGATGTAATAATACCTACAAGAATACTTCGCCAGCCATTGCCTTTTATTCTTTTCCCACGCGGAAACCTGAAGCGCAAAGAAGAAATCTATGGATTCAAGCTGTACATCGAAAGAAGTAAGTATACTAATTTTATATTGTACCTCAAAGCGGTAACATATGCTTAAAAATTAACTGCAGCATGCATAATGTTGTTTAGAAATTAATGTTAACGTTTTTTAAGTTAATAAATACTGTATTAGATTAAACGACACATTATGGGAATAGTCTTGTCAATTATTATTATTATTATTATTACTCTTATTTCTATTATTAATATTTATGTACGTATTGTAATGTACGAATTACTATTCATACTTTATATTTTATTTTCAGTCCTGAGTGAGAACCAAAGCCCGCAACAAATATTTGCAGCATTCACTTCATCGAAAATAAAAGGTCCATAACATCCACACTGTTCAGCATATGTTCCCAGTATATTTCCAGATGTGTAAAAAAGGATTTTTACATTTTGAAACAGAACTTTCAGTCAAATGTATGCACTTTATAGGCACAATTAATACCTACATCGCACATGGCTTCCGCTTGTAACTATCCTCCTAATAAGTGCAAGGCATGACCTTACAGTGATGTACAAAACCATAATCATGTAATCAGAATGGAATAAAGGAAATGGAGACGTGTCCCCGCGAGCGGCATCGAGTGTATCTCATTAATGGCGAGGGCATCAACTCGCGGCACGGATAGCGGTCATAGCAATACTTTCCAGTTATTTATTAATTGCTTTACTATGTTTATTTACAAAGCCGCCTTCTAATAAATATGCTGACATTATCGGCATATTTTCATTTAGATGATAGTTCCTTTTAAGTGAGGAAAGAGGAGTATTTATCCACTCCACCGAGATTTCATCGAAAATACGCGCTTTGAGATCCCTTGAATAAAAAAGCATTAGGAAAAGGACTATCTGTATGTTTGTGAACAGCACATCTCACCAACGAAAAGGCTTGGTATTTAGCTTCAGCATCTTCCAAGAAAATCCCTCACTCCAAACTATCCTTTACAAGGAGTCGTTTTCGAAATGTTTCATTTTCCTAAAAATGGCTGTCGATTTTGATTATAATACTATATTTCTAAGTTGCTTACACCAGATGAAATGAAAAAAAAAACTTGAATTTTCTGGGAATGATGCCTAAAGTCCTTTTCATTCGGAATGATTTTGGCATAGCTAGCAAACGGTAGGATAAAGACAAAATCTTACCACACAAAATGTTAGATCTGTTACAGTATACAATTTGTCAAATAATTTGAGGGGCATTTACCATTTCCTTGTTATTGGTTTGAATTGTGAAACACAACCTCCTAGAATTTAAACGTGGGCACCCAGAATCAAAAGCTATCGAAGGCCAACAAAGATGAAATTATAGAATGAAGAGCCCAGAACGAGGGCTCGGTCCGTAGTCAGGTAAAAGAGCGAGGAAATATATTACATGAAATGAGGAGAAATGGATACAGAATAGGTGATGATGGCGCAGCTGGTGGAATGAATGGGAGGGGGTCCGAGAACCCGCCTATACGCCCCAAAGTCCACATATGGTTCTCTAGGAACAAACTCGGGTCACCTTGGTGTTAGGCGAGCACTCTTGCCACTCGACCCTACCCTTCTTCACATAATTCTCGTGATGTTAAAGTTTTCATATTAAAAATCTGTTGTATTCTCCTTATGTTATTCATGATATATTTTTATATAAGCATTTCAAAGAAGCAGTATGCTCTTGGTTACATGCGCAATACGGAACACAAAACTGTCTATGTTACAGTATTCCATCCATAATTTCGACGTCAGAATTTCACCGAAAATATAGGTTTCGAGGCTCCCTGGAGTTACAGAGAAGCTTCTTAGAAAAAGGTCCACGCCCGCACGTGCGCATATGTGTGTGTTTGTGAACAGCACCTCAAAAACGAAAAGTTAGCTAAATACCAAACTTGATATTTGAGTTCAACATTTTCCAGGATGCTTCACGAAGATTTCCAAGAAAATTCCTCACCCCTAGCTACCCTTTACGTGGAACATTTTTCGAAAAGTTTGTAAAATAGAAAGCTCAAAATGGCTCTTCATTCTGGATGACTTTTGCATAACTGGTAAACCGAAGAGATACACAATACTTACTAAATTAAAAATTAGATCTCATGTCAAATTATGTTAAATAAGCATTTTATTTCATTTCATTTCTAATATTTACACTATTCACAAATTCAAAGATGACCCGCGCTCCATGCAAAGAGAACGGAATTTCAAAGTCATCACTGACTGCTTCTAGTTTCGTGGTTTGCATGCTAATTTTCAAATTTAGATGCCCCGGGTTAGATATCTGGATGGAGGATAGGAAGTTTTCTTTAACTAGGATTATTCCCCCATCCTCATTAGAGTCTGGAAGTATGTGAGATGGTGAATATGTGTATGTGTGTGTGTGTGTGTGAATTTAATAGAACAGGTATGCCAATAGCTAAATGGCCTTTGACGACCAACAGTCAAAAGAGAAAAAAGGCTGTGGGAAGGCCATCAAATAGAAATCAGCTATAACTTTACTAAGTTATCGCTTAGCCTAAATATCCTCATATTCCCATTGTACTTACAAAGATATATGCAAATCGTATGTGTTCCTTTCATGTGACTTTCCTTTACCTTTTCTGCAAGGAATTATTCTTACAAAAGATTATTCATTTATCTTACATACTAATTGAGATAAACACGAGCAGAAATGGTCTTGTTACCCGCTTCCGTTAAGAAGGGAAATAAGGGAATACAATGGGCTAACGCGATAGTCAAATCTTTTAAAAGTAAGTCGCTATGTGGAACAATTGAAATTCGGTTCTCTTTGCGTGGCCAAGGGTAAAACAAAAAAGATATGAAACGAAAGATGACATCCCGTAGGTTAAAACTGAAACCAATAACAAGGAATATCTTGGAAATTGTTAACTTTATTAAAAGCTCTATAGAAATAAATTGTTTGTTTTAACGAGATCTATATTTTTGTGTAGGAAGTGTTGTTTACTCTTACCAGTTATACAAAAGTCATTTAGAATGAACATGTGTTCAGAGGCTATTTCCAGAAAGTTATATAAATTGACACAAATTATGTGTTTTCACGAGATGTATATTTTTTGTGGAGTAACTTTCTGTTTATCTCTTAGGATTTACCAGCTATTTAAAAGGCATCCAGAACGAAAGACTTCAGAAAATTGAAGATATGCCTATATTTTATTTGTCATGAAAATGTGTTTATTGTAACGTATGGCATTTTACTCAAATCGTTTGAACCATTTTCGAGAAAACCAAATTTTCGAAAACTTTTCCAAGCGTAGGTTAGTTTGGGGTGGGGAATTTTCCTAAAAATGTTCGTGCCGCGTCCTTGGAAGATGCAGAACTTAAATATGTAGTATGTTATATAACCGACTTTTCGTTTTTAAGTTATGCTGCTCAAAGACACCCGGACAAGGGGACAAAAATAAGTGTCCCATTTGTAAAAATACTTTTCTTTTGTATTCAGTGGACCCCAAAACGTATACTTCCATTGAAATCTCGGTATCGAATTTTTGGATGGAATGCATTGCCTTCTCTACCTACTATGTGGTAAAGAAAATTTAAATATTGCCGTTAACTAACTAGGAAGTTTTAATTTTCAAAAGTACGACGGTTTTAAAACGCATTAACAATCACCATTATTACTTAGTTGCAGTTAACTTCTATGGTGAATATACGATTCAAAATCAACAGGAACGTGAGCCAGTAATATAGGTATAATTTGTAGGTATGCGGATTTGCTGTATCGCTCATCTGCTTTTGAAACAGGTAATGCTGAATGGAACAAAAGCTAGTGCTTAGTAGAAATGGTAATGCGATGAAATTACGGTCTTTGTTCACGATATAATCCCTGATCGAAGCAGAGAAACAAATTCGCTGCGATATGGCGTGGGTTGCCGAACACAGCGTCAAAGGAAATCGACGAATAAAATACAGCTGCTCTTATTCATCTGCGTTCTTCTGGTATTTCCTGCAGTTGAGTATTGCAGGTGTACCTCGAATTGCATTATACAAATTTTGATCGTTTAGAAGATGAAAACACTATGATAACACTCCTTTTTCCTCTTTGATTATGAGAGTATTCCGGGAAGCGACATAATTTTCGCATTCCCGTTGCGCAGATTACTGTCATGTTAATTTCCAAGGTCGAAGGGTTTCCTCGATATCTATTGTTTCTGCTGTGCGAGTTCCAGTCGAAATAAGTTATTGCTCAAAATGACTGATACAAAGCCCTACCGACTATGAGGCGAGAGGTATTGGAGTTTTTAATGCTCGGAAATTGAAAACTACAGATGTTTATTGAGAACTGCATGATGCAGTAATGGCCGAAAGAAATGTGAGAAAGTGATGTGATATATTAAAAAAATGGACGAATAAATTTGCACGATGAAACTCGACGCAACGTCCGACACTCACTACTAGAAATCGGATTATGTAATTACATATTCTACTCCTTTATATGTGCACACACAAACAGAAAATGTCTACAGACTGAAGCATACATACAGTTCCATTTTACATATCAGATATTACATATTTTGCACAATCTCACATAATAATACAGGTCATGAGGACCGCATTAACCGGCCAGGGTGGTGTGTTCAAGGCGCTGACCACGTCTCACCCTCCAATACTGCACCCCATCCATGAAGTCTGTCATGGGCAGAGATGGGGTACGCAGCGGTCGAGCGATAGGCCAAGGTTCCTTGTGAGCTGTAGTGCCATGGTTGGTCATTATCGGACGATGAATGAAATTGGTGAAATAAGGCTCAAATGATCTTGGGGTCCATGGAACTAAAATATACTTGAATTCATTTTCTCAGGATTAGGGAAAACCCCGAAAGAAACCTTACTTACCCTAAGCGAGACTGGAACTCACGACCTCTGGAATTTTTTTATTTAACATTGAGAATAAATATTTGGAGTCAATGTTCCTAAAAGGTTCTAGAGTGTAATTGATAGAAAGCCCGAGTACTCTACTTTCCCCACTGTATGCAAGATCCTGAATTATGAAGAGTTGTAGCTTCTAAAGGCCCAGGAAAAACTGTCTTGTTCAAGACCGGTGGCATTTTGCGCTGTTGAAAGATTATTTTCTTCACACAAGTAAACTTTATCGAACAGAAGAAAGACGTTTATAGCAGAAAATATGGAGGAGTATTGTGCAGTATGTTAGGAAATAAATAATGTAATTATGTTACACTCTAATTTTTAATTTGTTCAATTATGTTTATGAAATAATTGAACAAATATTCCAAAATACTATGAAGACTGAACGCATAATATGTATCCTGTTTTTTACTTTCTCTAGCCCCAATGTACAATGTACATAGTGGATAGAGAATGTATTGTATGTCACCCAAAAATTCGATACCGAGATTTCACCGGAAATACATGTACGTGTGTGTTTGTGGACATCATAGCTCAAAAATGAAAAGACGGTTAAATGCCAAACCTGGTATTTAAGTTTGGTATCTTCCAAGGATGCGACACAAAAATTTTCAAGAAAATCCCCCCACCCCTAACTATCCTTTACATGGAAAAAGTTTCGAAAGTTTTGTTTTTCTTAAAAATAGCTTAACGATTTTTTATTAAAATATCAAAGCCATTTCCATCACAAATAAAATTTATATCTTGAATTTTCTGGGAATAGCTTCTGAAAGACCTGTTTATTCTAGTTGCATTTTGCTGAATATTGCATAATTAGTAAACCGCAAGAGATAGACAAAAACTTACTACACAAAAAAGTAGAACTCGTTAAAATACACAATTTATATCATATACATTTTTTTCGTGGAGTTTACCGTTTTCGAGATATTCCTTGTTATTAGTTTTAGTTGTAAAGTACTTATTCTTTTCTTAGACGGGAAGTGTCCGTCTTTCTTTTGTGCTACTCCTGGCCAAGCAAAGAAGCGATTTGCAGTGACAATCGCCTAATGACAACTTTTAAAACAGTTGACTATCCTTTAGTTCCCTTCTACTTATAAGAAACTAAGTAATAAGAACATTCTGCTAATGTTTATCTCGATTAGCATTGTATTGAAAGATTTTTTGTAAGAAGTTTGTTTGTAGAGCAGCTAGAGAAAGTCATCAGATTTTTACGTAAGGATTTACCGCATACCTTGAGCTACGGCAGTGTGTACATTGGCACTACCAAGCGTAGCCCACGCACCCGGATTTAGGAGCATTTACACAACTGTCGACTGGGACAAAATAAAAGCTCAGCACTGGCCGAACAGGCGCTGTTGTCGGGTCACGAGATTAAGTTTTCGACAGCACAGCTGAATACCACTCCAAAATCTACCGTGAAGCCATAGAAATTTATAAGCAAAAAAAATAATTTCAACAGGAAAGAGAAAAGGGCACGGATACACAGAACGTGCATTTCTATTCTGGAAAATGCAAAAATTAAACGTTATAAGCCCACCTAACAAATTATGGGATGGCAGCAGCACGGTGATTGGCGGGTCGCAGCCAATAGGAGGGAACTGGGCGATCTCTCTACCTCATATACATAAATACGAGTATGATCGGCATTGCACAAGCACCAATGTCTTCCCAAATGCCGGTTCACTTAAAGCTACGCCTTTTCAACACGCTCATAATCCGTCTGATGTTCTATGCCTGCATAGAGGTGTGGGGCATGGCAGCAGACTCCTGGCTTCTCTGGTTGTAGCGAATGCAGATTGGAGGGCTCAGGTCCGTCTAGTGTGTACGTCGTCGCTTCTCAGCGAGGTTACTGATAAAGCGGCGCCTACTCACATCCTCCAATACGTTGAGGATGTGAGTAGGCGCCGGGCTCAAAATTTCTAAGCCAGATTGGCTAACACGAGAACTTCCTTGTCAGATCTCTGGGGGACTACTTACCAACTGAACGCCGATGCAGGCAGTTCCGGGTTCCCCACACGGCTTGTGGGCATCCCCGGTAACGAAGACTTCAAACCAGCCAACAGCTAAAAAGCTGAACTAAGTATTCCCCCCTCACCATGTGGGAGTGGTCCTCAAAATTAAAACCAATATGACATAAATCAATCAAGATACCATGGAGTAGCGGCAAGTATACTTTTCCTGAAAAAGCAACCGTTGAGGAGCTTACCTGAGCACTACCTACTTAATATCAACCTAAATTTGTTGTTAAGCCTTTACAAGGGTAAGTGTACAGCAACTATACCTAGGCTCACAATGAATCTACCGCGCGCGCGCGCGCGCACACACACACACACACACACACACACACACACACACACAGCGCCACCCAACTACTCAAGCCATGGCTCGACGACCTCCGAGGATGCCCGACGAAGAGACGCGCGTAACGTTAGGTGTTTCATCATCTACCTACTAGACCATGCAAAAAAGCCCAGGAAATTCATTCTATTGGATCAACGTCTGCCGTGAAAACTTTAACATTTGTGTTCACTTACTCAACGTTTAGTTTTTTTTAATGGAGGACACGTTGTGATAAATCTCAGAATGACTTGTAGGTTTTCCAATTTAGAGCTGCGTAATTTGCGCTTCCGGTATAAATTACGTCTCCAAATGAGAAGCACAAGTAGAAAGTTACAGATTAGTTTACCAAATATTTCTCGTTTATTGAAATTGTGTCCAAATATCTTGGCTTAAAGGATTGGCAGCAGAACGAGAATTCTAAAGCTCGTGGACCGATAATGGAGGCGATTACGTGCAGAAATGAAGTAAGCCTCTACTTTGCCACATATTTTAAAATATTATTTCTGAATATATTAACCAAACTATCGTTACTTCCAAGATTACCCTCTTACTTCGCTACCGCTTATCTATAACAATTAGAGGAAATAGTGCACTCCGCCCGAAAATTTTACTTCTTATTTGCATAAAAAATCACGCACTTTTATAACTAGAGCCACTTGCGTGTCACTTGGTATTTAAGCTCAAAGTCTACCAACAATACGACACAAAGACTACGCTTTACAAGGATAATCGTTTTTATTTTCTCAAAAATGGCTTAACGTTTTCGATCAAAATGCTTTAAGTTTTGAGATATGTTCATTACAAATAAAATGAATATCTACCAATAACCTGCAAAGTCTTTTTCAATCCGAATTAGTCTTGTAAAGCTTTGTAATAATTGTAAATCGTAAGGTAATACAATTTATGTTAAATCTAGTGGATTATCTGTTTCTGAGAAATGACGCTTCTGATTTGAATTTTCAATAGTTTATACTTTTTGAAGAATTAAGTCATTTGTTTCTCATGGTCATGCAAAGAGTCGAATTTAAAATATTTTACTCTCTTAATCCTCGTATCTTCCCCCCACCCCGAACCTACAATGGAATATGCATTGAAACCATATTTTGACTAATACCAAGCAGAAAGAGCTAAATATGAAGACAATTTACTCTTTGGAGATGATCAAGAATTACTTGTGGAAGCAGAAGATGATCTTCAAATAGCAGCTTACACCCTTAGTCTTCCTGCAGCAAAGTGGAATTTAAAAATCTTGGATGATAAGGGAAAGCGCATACCAGGGCTAAAATGGGTTTAAATGGTACAATAATACACATATTGACTTGTTTTAATTATCTGGATTACATTAAAATTAAAATAAATTAAAAGTAAAATTAATTGATTAGCAATATAAATGAAACTATGCTAAGAACGTTGGAAGAAAACAATTCTTTATTAAATGATACAAAACATTTCAGTCCGAACATTAATAAACAACAATGAAACTTGGAGTTCAAAAATGATTAACAGACATATTCAATCAGCTAAAGAAATTCATAGGAAAAGTTGTCGAATGCAAAAAAAAAAAAGGACTCAAAACGAAATATTTTCGTTTAATCAGACACTAAAATATTCAATACAAATGAATCTATAATAGATGACAGATAAAACTGGAAGCAACATGTAAATATACTGGAAAAACAAAGACTTCCTAAAGTTATAAAACAATGCAGACTGGAAAAGAACAAGAGCTACCTAAACACAAGGTGTAAGATCAAAGAAAAATGCCTTGATAGCGAAACGGGACGATACCCAAAACTTGAAAGTTGATGATAATATTGATGATGATGATGATGATAATAATAATAATAATAATAATAATAAATACAACAAAAGAGGCAAGTTGCTTTTAGCAAAATCAATTTTCGGAGGTTTTCTTCCGATGGGCGAGTGGCTGCATATTGACCTAAAGGAATTTGAGTAGAAATACTGCTATTTCATTTATAATGCTCTTGGCTTTGCAGGATTATCCTTGACAATCTGTCATATCAGTTTTGATGGAAACATATTAGTAAAGAGAACGAATGCCAGCGTTTTGAAGTCAGATGCAAATCGAGAACTTAGCAAACAAAAGACTGCTACTATAGATTATATATTACTTATGAGAATGGGTTACCTTTTCGACCATAGCGGACGACTGGATGATTCACGATTAACATGCAAATCATATTTTGTTACCTTGTGTGCATATGACAGCGACCATTAGAGGGCGAGTCCCTCCACACGTAATTAATTAACCTCAGAAAATTTGGTTCATTCATATTCCCATCTGAGGCTATGCTGCATAAATCTATCTCAAGCTTTTAGCTCTATGACAGCCTTCCATTAATATCTCTGTTTAACCAACTTAATGTTTGTTTCTGGTGGAGAATAAAATAAATTGACCGATGACGCTGCAAATGCGAATACAACGATTGATGAAATTTGTTAGGGATATATGGACTCCGCTAGGTTAAATTCGCAGTTCTTTGTCATAATCCCATCATAGTTTAAGCATGTTATTTGCAAGTCGTTGCCGTAAATACAGAAATCAACAGAAAAACTTTCAAAGAGGGTAATTAAAAAGATAAGTAACGACCATTTGGCTTTAATAAATTCAAAACAAATATTTTATTAAACAAAACATGTCAATAGATTGATTACTTTCTCTACCCTGTACGTAGTAGGTAGAGAAGAAAATGAACTCCACCCAAAAATTAAATACCGAGATTTCGCCATAAATACACACTTTGAGGATCCTGAATAAAAAAAATCTGATGTGTTCCGAAGTATTTTTTGTTTGTTTCATTTTTCTGAGCATTTTATCACAGAAGACTTGCTCCTGCTATTGATATTGGATCATTATGGCCTCCTATAAGAATTATTTCTTTTAATGCCTTACAAGTCCCCTTCACATGAATTTCTCTGCATTTATTTCAGAAACAAATTATTTTAAAAAGCTTATTCTTCCAACTACTTCATGCTAATCGAGATAAACATTAGCAGAAATGAAATTTAGTTTACCAGTTATGCAAAAGTCATCCAGAAAGAGGAGGTCTTTAGATGCTATTCCCAGAAAATTCAAGATGAACTTTCATTGGTCATGAAAATATTGTAAACATAAGATATTTCAATCAAAATCGTTAGAGCCAGTTTTGAGTAAATCAAAATTTTCGAAAAATGTTTCAAGTAAAGTGCAGTTTGGGTTGGCGGATTCCTGAAAGTTGCTGAATTTAAATATCAATATATAACTGACTTTTCCTTTTTTGAGTTATACTTTTCTCTCTCTCTCTCTCTCTCTCTCTCTCTCTCTCTCTCTCTCTCACACACACACACACACACACACACACACACACACACACAAATATTTCTCTAAAATGCTTTCACCCCATTTTCTGGATGTTCATAGCATAATTATATTTACGATGAAATCTCAACATCGAATTTTTGAGTGGAATACTTACATCCTCTACCTACCACGTATAGTTTTCTCTAAAACATGATGGTCTTCAAACGGGACCGCTTCCCCTGCCCCTGCCACTGGGCAACAAAAACCATTAGCAAAAAAAAAACTCTCTGTTTTCTGGAGACTTGAAGACTGCTTGCAAGTCGAGATTCGTGTCGCAATTAAGGGACCAGTTAGTGGAAGACTTGGCAACTGCGAGGGTTGGTTTCCAGCCGCAAACTAACTAAACCCAAACTTCAAAGCCACGCCGAGAGTCATCATATTCTGAAAAATACTCTACCTGCATTGTACATGGTATATATAATTTATTTTTTGAACTTCGTTTAGGCAATAAAATTCTCATATTTAAAAATAATTGACATAATTTTCTATATGAAATATATGCACATTGGATTTGTAGTTTTCTTAGTTTGTATGATTTGGATAATCGTGAAACACAGTTGCTATGAGCATTTTGTGATTATCTTTCGCAAGGGATATAAAAATGGAATCTATGAGCATAAAAATAAACTAAAAGTATTGTTTTCGGTTGTTCTTAAAAGTTTGATTTTTTTTTTTTTTTTTTTTTTTTTTTTTTTTTTTTTTTTTTTTTGAGGAAGGGCCTTTGTTTAATTTTACTCAATTCACCCCTCACTATGATACAGAATAATCTCATTGCTATAATTTTTACATTGTACTCTTTTATGAAGGTATGTGTGTGCGCGTGTCTGTGCGTGTGTGTGTAAGTGTGTGTGTGCGCGCGAATCTTCTAGATATAGCCTTAACTATACTCCATGTCTTATTAACATGTTTAACTTCGCATGTTTCAGTTGCAAAGCAATATCAGCGTAAAACATTTGCAAGTTAGATTGCACTTAATATTACTGCTATAGGTATTTCTGTGCGAGCCTTATATCCTTAGCATTTGCTATTCCGTAAAGGCTAAAACAAATGTTGATCAAATCGCACTGTTGCAAATGTTTCAGAGAAGCAGAATGGAGTTGCTAAGCTACAGCAAATTAGGGGTTGCTGGTTACACGACAAATTAAGTTTCTGTTGGCTGTCAGCCTAAATAAACAAGAGAGAATTCGTTACTTGCCTGAAAACAACGTTACGCTTTACACAGGCACACAACATGAGAAACAAACCTGTAAGCCACAAATTCATAAGGGGAAGCAAGTGGAAACAGAACTCGTTCCCGCGAGGAAACAATAGGCAACTCGAACCGTCTTAGAATAATTCATAGTCAACACTTAAACATGCGTACGATCGATACTTAAGCGGTAAGTGTATCATCATCGTCATATGCATTCGCACTTTGTAAACAATACTTATTACCAGAGGCAAGGTTTTGTGTTAAAAATTATTTTAAAATTTTACCTTAATGATTTTAATTATTTAGTGGTGTTTGTGTTGAATATTCTACATAACTTCACGTTAATTTCATGTTGCGGGCACATTTAATGAGAATGGCATGGCTGAAATGGAAATGGGTAGGTATCAAAAGTTATATTAGTTTTAAAATTTCTTATTTCCAAATGCAAAACCTTATTTCAAATCAATATCACGAACAGAATCAAACTAAACACAACTAAAGTGCAAAATATATAAGATGTAAAATGTTGGTTTTCCTAGTTGACCTCCTCTCTGTGACAACTAAGTTATATGTAGAGAAAAACCTCACGCTGTCAGCATTTGATATTGGTAGTCAAACTCTCATAAACTTTTTAAGACTCACATTTAACTTTCAATGCTGTTGCTACATCTAATTTGCTATCGCTAGCTGTTCAACAATGGTAAAGAGTTCTTTGTAACAAAGGCACAAATAGAATTAATACAACTACAGTTTTAAATATATTTAGTTGGTTGAATGCCATTACTCTATATAAATCGCCATACTTGAAGGCTCAAACAAACGATCAAGCAAGGTGCAGAAAGAAGAATAATCTTTTGTAAGAAGTTTGTTTGTAGAGCAGCTAATGGAAGTCATGTGAGTGTAACACATCAGATTTTTTTTAAATACATGTCAAATGGTTCACCACATTATAAATAATTGAGACCAACTTCATTTAGGAAAGCTAACTTTTCCCTAAGTGATGTGAGTTTTAAGCATACATTATTAGCAAGGTATTCTACCTTTCAATATGCTTTATAGGCTTTTGTTTGTTTTGGGATGCATCATATCGAAGTAGCTTTTTGCTTCAGAGAAAGTTTAAAATCTCTCACAAGCTATTTACGTGAAAGGCTTACCAATTAGTGTGACCACATCGGTGTTTCTAAAGCAGCTCAGCACTGAAAACTTGTATGGAAAGTTTAAAGTTATCTTTCTCGCGATGTTTGTATTCAACTCTTCCATTCACTGTTAAGACAAAACGGTTTATTCTTCGGTTTATTTACTGGTTCTCGTGTTGTTGTTGCTGCTACCACTCATTTGTGTTAGTCATAAATGATTTAACATGCTTTATCGCATCTTTACGAGGAAACTTGCCTGAAATTAAAATAATACATTACACAACAAGAATAACTATAATTTTCCTTGTTTCCAAACAAGAAATTAAGGACATTTCAAAACGGAAAAGGAATGTTTTGCCTCACTAGCGGTTTTCCGTAATATATGTTTATCAACACAACGAAACATTGTAATATTGGAATACTGCTGCTTAAAATAGAATAGACTCCACAAACAGCTAAAAATGTGTTATATTTACATGAATTTTTCTACTCATTTTACAAACTCTTCTTATAAAAGCTTATTCTTCTACCTACCTGGTTTCAAAATAAACGTTTATTGCATTATATATTGTTTTGTATGTAAAAGTAGGATACAGCAGGCTGAAACGATAGTCAAATCTTAAAAAACAGCTGATATGTTACACCCATATTATTTTCTCTACCCATTTCAGAAACTATTCTTAAAAAGCATATTATACTACTACTTCACCTAAATCCAAATAAACCAATTACCTCTCACCAAGGGTTCAATCCCAGGAGACCTCATGTGCGTTTTTGTGGAGGATGAAGCAGCATCTGGACGGATTTTGTCCAGGTTCTTTGGTTTCCCCCCATTCGTTCCACAAAATGCTCCTTTCCTATCATCATAAACATTCTCACGCCGTTTTCTCGTTCCGGGTTCTTTATTCTATAACTAAATATTCGTTGCC
The DNA here is from genome assembly GCA_030762935.1 of Hymenopus coronatus. Classification (NCBI taxonomy): domain Eukaryota; kingdom Metazoa; phylum Arthropoda; class Insecta; order Mantodea; family Hymenopodidae; genus Hymenopus; species Hymenopus coronatus. The sequence continues at coordinate 177,782,759 of CM060892.1, read as the reverse complement.
TCCTCGACAGACTTCTGACCCTCGGCATTCATTCTATATAAGTCCTCCAAAAAAGGTAAGCCGGTTAAGTTAAGTTTTTTAAGCATCTTTAAAGCAACTGACGTGAGAATTTTCAAGAAAATACCATCGCGTCAAAGTACCCTTTACATTTCTGCAAAAATAGCTCTAACGATATTTATGAACATACCATATATAGAATAAAGATATTTACAAATCTAAAAGCTGTACCTTGAATTTTCAGGGAATAAGCTTTGATACCCTTTACATTCTAGATGACTTTTGCATAACTAGTAAATACTAAGAGATAGACAAAAACTTTCTATACAAAAACTGTAGATATATTTAAAACGCACAATTTATATGTCATATGCATTTTTTATAGCGCTAACCTTTTCCGAGATATTTCCTGTTATTCATATCAGTTTTAAACTTAAACTTAAAAGTCCTCATCCATTTCATATCTATCTTTCCAAGGAAAGAGTACCGAATTTCAATGACAAACGCATAGCGACAGCTTTTTAAAAGATGTGACTGTCCTTTGGCTTTGTATACTCCCTTATTTCCCTTCTACTTATAAGAAACTACATAAGTAATAAGACCATTTCTGGAAATGTTTATTTTCACTAGCATTGTGTAGATAAAAGAATAATATTTTGCAAAAATAGATTGTTAGCAGAACAGATAGAAAAAGTCACGTGAATGGAACCCATTAGATGTTTAATCTGATGCTACATAACTGTATACACATAAGACTGTTGCTTTACTCATCTTCAGATATCCTGGCATCAGTTCAGACGATGCAAAATTTGTACACTGTTTTTTTCTGTAGAGCTTCTCCAAAAATCTTCAAATTACGTAGTGACCCATTTTGCGGGAAAACTGTTTCATCTGGAAGTTGAGGCACACCATACAGCTGCAATGTATCTAAGTACGTGTTTGCAATTACCATCTTCTCAGAAAAAATAGGGGCCAATGGTTTTGTCCCGCATGATCCCACACCAAATATTCCATTTAGGGGTATCCTTCTGGCTTTCAAATACGATACGCAGATTTTCTGACTCCCAAGTGCGATAACTATGTTGTAAATGTTTCCACAAACATGGAACGCTGACTCGAGCTAGAAACGTATCGTCATCTACTCGTTCCCATTTATCATTCGTCGTAATCTTGTGGTGTTTTTGCGCTTGTACGCTGGCAAAAGCAATCTTTTATGCACTGCCCTTTCGAATGGATTTCCGCGAATGAGCTCGACATTGCTCTCATCTTCACTCTTGGAATGTTTACCTGCATTTGACACGAAACTTCCTGTTTCTCTGAGCTGTCTATCCCATTTCATTATTGGTACGTACGCAAGAAGGGGTCTAATTATACTGACGACGAAACACGCGCTGCTGACACTAGCACATAAAGGACTTTTTGCTGTGGCGTCCACATGCCGACTGATGAAGGACATGCATGCATTCTCTTATGCAATGATCTGCGCATGCGCGCGCTGCGTCATTGACCTAAATTTAACAACACAAATTGATTGAAACTTTCTCTTTCAAATGGTGGTATTAAACTTAACCCATTTGTATGCATAGTTTTAAAATTATAAACTTTTTTATTATACTTATAATCGGAACAGGTGTACATCAATGCGCTGTATTATCTCACGTCGTAAGTTCTGATTTGTCAAAATCCAGTTGATGCTATTTAGCATATTAGCACTACGAAGAGTCTATGAAATTTTGCACAGGAAACTCAGTCAAGCCTATCAAGAACTCTCCAGGGCATGTAAAATATGGAGTTGCGACTCCTTTCATTCCTTGTCTAGCATAAAATTAATCGCAAAAATGTCCAATAATGCAAAACTCAAATATTTAGAAGTATCGACAAATCATTGCAGATTTATCTCAAAGCATAAGATATACTCATTACCACTGGTATCAACGGTAGCGAGGTCCCATCCCTAATTACTTTCTCTACGCGTACTATGCAGAGTGTAAATAGAGTACGTATTGTATTCCACCAACAAATTCTATGTCAGATATACTGGAAATACGTGTTTTAAGGTCCTTTGTGTCCAAAAAAGTCATTTTAGAAAAAGGCCCGTGTGTGTGGACAGAATAGCTCAAATATGAAAATACCGTTAAATACTAAACTTGTTATTAATATCTTCCAAGGATGAGACAAGAAGATTAACAAGAAGATCCTCCAACCCCAAACTACCCTTTACATGCAAAAAGTATTGATTTTTTTTCTCTCAAAATGTCTCTAACGATTTTTATTAAAATACCGCGTATTAAAATATTTACATCACAATTAAAATGTACATCTTGCATTTTCTGGGATTAGCCTCTGAAGACCTCAAAATTCTTCTGAATTTTGCATAACTGATAAACCGCAAGATATAGAAAACAACTTATTACACAAAAAAATATCGATTCTTGTAACACACAATTTATGTTGCATACATTCTTTTGGTATTTTGTAGAGTTGATCGTTTCCAAGATATTTGTTGTCATTGATTTCAATTTTAAACTACGTAACGTTTCTAAAACGGGAAGTCACCTTTCGTTTCAACTCCTTTATTTAACTGCTGGCCATGCAAAGCAGACCGATTGTTCATAGAGCCACCAGCTTTTAAAATATTTGACTATCGCTTTAGCCTAATGTACAATTAACTTCCCCTTCTACTTACAAGGAAGCAAGTAATAACACCAATTCTGCTAATGTTTATCTCGATTAGCACGAAGTAGATAAAAGGATAATATTTTATAAGAATAGTCTGTTTGCAGAACAGATAGAGGCCACTTGAATGGAACACGTAAGATTTTATTATTATTATTATTATTATTATTTTCTTTTTTTCCCCACGAATGAGCCCATGAGGGACTACGCAAAGTACTTAGAAACGTCTCTTTGTTTTCCTTTGAACCCATATTTCTCTCATTCTTTGACTGTGGGATTCTTTTCTCTCGTCTGTCTACATTGCTCCAGTTTTTTTCTTCGGTCTGTCCTCGTGGTCAACTTGCCATTTATGAACTTTGTTTCTGAAGAGCTCTCTGTTTAATATATCTTCTTGTGTAATTCCTGCTAATTTTAAACCATTTTTTACTTCCCCAATCCATTTCATAGTATCTACATGTGATTTGCTTCTATTTTCATAAAATTAAATGACTTGTTTTGTGAGCCTGTTAGAATTCATTCGTTTGATATGTCCATAAAATGTTAACCTTCGTTTTCGTTTTCTAATATCACTATGAATATCTGTATATAATTTTATTTCATTCTTGCTTCTGAGTCTGCACTGTTCTCCTACGACTTGTGGGCCTAAAATTTTCCTTACAATTTTGCATTTTTTTTTTCACCATGTTTTCTAAATCTGCTTTTCGGTTCAAAACTAATGTTTCTGCTCCATAAAGGCATTCTGGTTTAATGACAGTGTTATATTGTCTTAATTTTGTATGTTTAGATATGCACTTTTTATTGTAAATATTTTGTGTGAGCCGATATGCTGTTTCCATTTTGTGGCACCTACTTTTATTTGCTTTAGTCTCGATTCCATTTTTCTGAATTATTTTACCAAGGTATTTAAATTCTGAAACTCGTTTTATTTTACCATATTTGGTTTCCATGTATTTTGGTGCTTGTTTATTACATGTAATGTATTTTGTTTTTTCAAATGATATTTAGAGACCGATTTTCTCTGCAATTTCTTTTAATAGTTCTATCTGCATATGCTAGGCAATCTATCTTCAGTTTTCCTCTGCCTAATATGATTGGTTGATTGATTTTCAGAGCTGTTTTATGTTTGCGCCACTCTTGTATTACTTTTTCAAATGCACAGTTGAAAAGTAATGGAGAAAGTCCATCTGCTTGCTCACTCCTGTTTTTACCTCGAAGGATTCAGAAATTTCCTCCATAAACTTAATGTTAGCCTTTGTATCTGTTAGTGTCTGCTTAATGAGTGCTAGAGTTTTATTGTCTAAACCTTGTTCCTTCAAAATTTGAAATAGCGATTCACGATCAACCGAATCGTAGGCTTTTTTAGTCAACAAATGTGCACACTAAATTGTTGCTACAAATCCTTTGATGTCTTAGGATTAGCTTAAGGTTCAATATTTGTTCTGGACACGATCTGACTGGTCTAAATCCTTCTTGGTATTCTCCAATAGTTGGTTCCAATTGTTGTTGTGCTCTGTCAAGCAGGCACAGGGATAGAATCTTGTATGGAACTGATAGTAATGAAATTCCTCTATAATTGTTTACATCTGCTTATTATTATTATTATTATTATTATTATTATTATTATTCAGGGAACTATTTTGGTTGAACACTCAAGGAATTGTTGGATTATACGATAGGTAAGCGGCAGAGAGCTAATAAAGTAAAAGTACTTACTTTGTGTGGTGTTTCCTTCATGTTGTAATTGAGTGGATGTATGTTAGTAAACGAGAAATCCGCCAGAAACAATTGTCTTGGTATCATGAATGTTCACAGAAACAGAGCTTTGTAAGCATACATGCCGCTAAAGACCGTAAGCGTATTGTTAACATGGTGGGCCCGGCTTCCAGCCAAGAATAATACACGGAATGTGTCACTAATATCTTTGTTTACAAACGCCCACTATGTAACATACAACAACTCACAACTATACAGTTGCAGTAATAGGATTCTCTGGAAACTTCTGCTAGCATATATGCTTACAAATCTATTGTTAAAAAAATTTATCCTTTGTATAGACTCCCTCTCACATTGGCATAAAAAATAGCGAAACAGCAGATGAAGCTGCAAAAGAAGCAACTAAACATCCCGTCAGTGATTCGTCAATTGTCTCTCCACACCAAGACAGCATCAACTTCATTACACACAAGTACATGGAAAAATGGAAATTGGAATGGTCGTCAACTAACAGTGAACTTCAACTGCACCAAACTGTTTCTACATTCCCAAACTCTCAAAAGAAGAGATCAAGTAATCATCACTTGGCTCAGAATTGGTACCTCCAAACTGACGTATTGTTAATTCAAAATCTTCTCGGGCTTCTAGCCAGGTAATAACTTGGCTTGACACCAACGTTTCGAAGAAGTGCATCTTCCTCGTCTTCAGGGTGAACTGATGGTTTGAGCTTGCGGAGACTGGTATTTATAAGAGCTGGGATGAAGCTAACATCTGATTGGTTCGCGAGATATTATGGCCTGGTATTTAAGATGACTGAGACATGGGCACGGACTTCGTAGAAAACTATTTATAGCAGTTATTCGGCTAATGTTTTGTGTTTGAGCACGCTCACCCTCGGCTGGAGCACCAGCAAAACATGTTCAGATGTGCGTCCGCTGAGCACTGGAGGGACGCAGACTTACAGGACGTCTGTATGCACCTCTTCGAACTACTGGCCACTTCGCGGGGATCGGAGACCCGGAGCATCCTGGCCTGCTACAGAGATTTCTTTCAACTGCTCACCTCTCCTGGCTTCCTATGAATCACACACCCAAACTCAATTGTATGACATGGAACGCACACGGCTTAAAAAGACGAAAGACTGAACTTAGAGACTTCTTAACACGCAACAACATACACATAGCGTTAATTACAGAAACTCATTTAAGCGACAAAGACAGATTTAACATGCCAGGTTACACTACCCACCGCAACGATCGAAACAGACGCGGTGGCGGGACGGCCGTAATAATAAAACATAGCATTGCCCATGATGTTGCTCCACAGCCGCAATTTTCAACTCTAGAAGCTACTAGTATTTACATCACTATTGACAACAACAAGGTTCTAATCACGGCGGCATATGCCCCCCCAGGTGTACTAAACATAGCGGACATTAACTCAATCGCGCAGGTAAACAACAGGGTGCTAATAGCCGGAGATCTCAACGCAAAACACCTCATTTGGGACTGCAATGAGACTAACCCTGAAGGCACGGCCCTCCTAAACCTTGAAAATAATTCTGATATAATAATACACACTCCTACGGAACATACGTATATCCCATTCAGCCGAAACCAAAGGCCTGATATTCTAGATATTGCAGTGACGCGTAATCTCACTCGTAGGATCAACCTACAAGTTAAGAACGAACTCTCTTCCGATCACTTACCGGTGATCATAACATTAGAAGGCACTGCAGCCCCCAATCCACCAGTCGAGCGTCTAAACTACAATAAAGCAGACTGGGATAGGTTTGCAAACACTATCAACAAGCACCTACATACTACACAGCTAAATACAGCAGAAAACATGAATGAAGCTGTAACTCAACTAGAAAATGCAATAAAAACTGCAACCAAAGAAGCTGTACCAATAAACAAACCTAAGCGATACCAATCACAACTACCACCTGACATCCAAATGCTAGCAGCGGAAAGAAACCGAGCTAGACGGCGATGGCAGAAAACACGTCATATTGTAGACCAGGAATACGTTAGACACTTAAATACCCTTGTCAGAGAGAGAACAACAAACCATCTCTCTCAACAATGGCAGAATACACTTGAGAACCTCGACTACGAACGAGACTCGGTGTGGAGAATTGCACGCTGTCTAACACGCGATAAAACACAAATACCACCATTACACCACAATCAAACAATAGCATCTACAGACCAACAAAAAGCAGATATGCTCGCAGACACACTGCAAGAAATCTGCACGCCTAATCCTACTCCCTGCTGCCCTCAATTTACGGAGGCAACGGAAGAGGAAACGGAAATTTTCAAAGGACAGGCAACCCACAACTTAGTGAGAAAAACCTGCCCGAGTGAAATAAACTGGCTAATCAGGCACCTCCCAAAGAGAAAAGCCCCGGGGCCAGATAACATCCCAACAGTGGCCCTAATGCATTTGCCCGAAAGGGCAATTAAGCTACTGGCTGACATATTCAACTACGTGCTCATTAGTGGACATTACCCGAAAAGGTGGAAACTAGCCACCGTGGTGCACTTCCCCAAAAAGGGGAAAAACTTGTCTAAACCGCACAACTACAGACCAATTAGTCTACTAAGCACACTTGGAAAACTTCTCGAAAAAGTAATTCTCAAACGTCTCAACTCTCAACTAAACAAACAAAACATACTAATTCCAGAACAATTTGGATTCCGAGCCAAACACTCAACAACTCTACAACTAATCAGGGCAACAGAATCTATAACGCACGGTTTCAACATCAACAAATCAACAGGTGCTTTATTATTAGATGTCGAACGAGCCTTCGACAGAGTATGGCATGCTGGCCTACTAAAGAAGCTCAAAACAATAAATATACACGACTCGCTCATTAAACTCATAGCAAACTACCTAAGTGATCGAAAATTTCAATGCAGAGTAAATAATCACCTGTCATCCGAACGCCCAATCAGAGCCGGAGTGCCACAAGGCAGCATACTCGGGCCAACACTATTTAATATCTATATAAATGACATCCCAAAAACCGAAAATACAGAATTATACATTTATGCGGACGACACCGCCATAATGACCCAATCGGGAAAAACGAAATTCATTCACAGCAGACTCCAGAGGTCCCTTAATAACCTAGAGGACTGGCTTACCAAATGGCGAATCAAAGTAAATGCACCAAAAACTCAAGCAATCATATTCACAAAGCGTATCAATCACAGATTTCCCAGACACCGCCTGCCTCCACTTACCATATTTGGTGAAGATATTGGATGGACAGATACGGTAACTTGGCTTGGACTTAAAATGGATCAAGGTCTAACATGGAAAAAGCATATTACACAGACTCGTGGAAAAGCCAATGCCCAATTGGGCAGGCTATACCCACTCATCAACATGGGCTCACAACTAAGCCTTAACATGGGACTCACACTTTACAAAACATTAATCCGACCTATAATCACTTACGCATCCCAAGTATGGGGGTATGCCGCCGAAAACCACATCAAAAACTTACAAAGATTCCAAAATAAAATTCTACGCTTAGTATCTAAGGTACCATACACAGCTCCAGCTGACATACTCCACGAAGAACTCAAAATACATACAATCGAACAATTCATTAAAAAGCTAACCTACGACGCATATCAAAAATTAAGTGCACATCACAACCCTTTAATAGAAACGCTAGGGAACTACGACACAAAAACAAACAAACACAACAGACCTCTATCACTTTTCGACAGAACTATAACACAAGACACCACTCCAGACGAAATACAACAGTACCTTACAAACCTCCTTCCCTAAAAACCTCCCCCCTTCTAACACACAGCTATATATATGTTTATTCTTTCTCTCTTCCAATATGTTTCAGTACCAGCCCGTCGCAGAGCCCTAAAGCCCTCAGCTACAGCTGAGGCGGACCGGGGGGAAGGGGCCTCCCATTGTGATCGACGCGGGCAGCGTACTTCGGGCAGCTGCAATATGGAGTCAATCACTTAGACGACCTTGGCAACTACATGGCAAACGAGATGACGAAGGCCTATGAGCCCGGTACTACTACTAGCGACGAACGGCTGCGCAACCACTGACGGACGGAGAAATCTCCCGAAGCAACAGCGCAGAAGCGGAACTTATTCTAAACATATACTATAAGACTAAATTTAAGTGCATGTTAGATAACATTTTACTTAATATGACAAGCAGGCACACCCTGCTGAAATAGAACATAATCATTAACGAATAAAACACCTACAAAGTAGCGCATGATTATCCACTGGTATTGTTCAGGTTTCATGGACAATCCCAGTAAGTAGCATTAACGCGCTCGCATGCAATGCATGCCAGCTAAGTAGCTCTCACTTACTAACCGGGGTGCTATGCGGGACCCGACTAATGCATGTTTGCACGAAAGTACTCTATATATAATCGATTAACACGTGGAGGGGTTTTTTAGTGGATATACCGCACTCTGCGGGGAGCTCCACATATCCCCCAAGCCATTGCACTAAGGCTTGGGGTCGAATGCAGGAATGCATTTTTCCCCTCCACGGTAAAAAAAAAAAAAAAAAAAAAAAAAAAAAAAAAGAGCACGCACCTGCTAGAAAATAAGTCTTGGAAGACTGCAGGTACAGGATTAGGTGTTAAGGCTCTTTATCATCGGTGTCCATGCTGAACTTAATTGTAGGCCAGAATCGCGATTTAGATTATTTGTTTCAGATGAGATGGCTAAAGCTTCTTTTACTCTCCTTTCCCAGTAATTCGAACACTTTGCCACTATCTTGGTGTTAGTAAAGTTAGCTCTGTGGCTCTGTTCTATACAGTGTTCAGCCACAGAGCTAACTTTACTAACACCAAGATAGTGGCAAAGTGTTCGAATTACTGGGAAAGGAGAGTAAAAGAAGCTTTAGCCATCTCATCTGAAACAAATAATCTAAATCGCGATTCTGGCCTACAATTAAGTTCAGCATGGACACCGATGATAAAGAGCCTTAACACCTAATCCTGTACCTGCAGTCTTCCAAGACTTATTTTCTAGCAGGTGCGTGCTCAAACACAAAACATTAGCCGAATAACTGCATAAATAGTTTTCTACGAAGTCCGTGCCCATGTCTCAGTCATCTTAAATACCAGGCCATAATATCTCGCGAACCAATCAGATGTTAGCTTCATCCCAGCTCTTATAAATACCAGTCTCCGCAAGCTCAAACCATCAGTTCACCCTGAAGACGAGGAAGATGCACTTCTTCGAAACGTTGGTGTCAAGCCAAGTTATTACCTGGCTAGAAGCCCGAGAAGATTTTGAATTAACACGTCGCCAGGAAAGCTATAGTTCTTATTTGACGTATTGTTATCTTCTGTCTAAGGAACAACCTCCAAACTGTGACAGGCCTCTAACCATACACCACATCCTAGTAGAGCCGCTGCATAGTAGAAGTAGAGTCTTCCGAATGTGGTTCACACACCCAACATGCTGAAGAAGAAGCTACAGTTTATAATGCATACAAAGCTTTCTGATTTATTGTAAACGTTAACCTTACTGTGTAACTGTAAATTGATATACAATGTATTTTAATGATCGGTCGTGCCGTAAACCAGGTTTTGAACCACGGATCTCACGGTCTCTTGACGGTTGCTTTAACCACTGAGCAACGTTCCAACATGGCATTAAATACCTCAACTGACTCTCATGTTTCCCGGTAAACCACAAAGTGGCCCCACTAGCGACTTACAAGTCGTAAGCTCTTTAAGTCCTGGGCTTCATAGTTTAGCAAACTATTATGTACATTAGTGTTCATTATTTTTTTTCCACTGTGGTTTACCGGGAAACATGCGAGTCAGCTGAGGAATTTAATGCTATGTCAGCATATTGCCATGGTAGCTCAGTAGTAGAGCAAACGGTTAGAGACTGTAAGATCCGTGGTTCAAACCCCGGCTATGGCGTTGCATTTTTCAGTCTGACGTTAGCTATACTATTCTCACAAAAGATTTTTTTTTCTATCTACTTCACGTTTATCGATATAAACATTTGAAAAAATACTTTTATTACATACTTCCTTGTAGATACGCGAGGATAGTACTGGGATTACAATGTACTTTACTTCACGTAACGTTAAGTTAAGAAATGCTGCTAAACGGAAGAGTATTAGGAAGCACTTTAACTTAAAGATACAGGAATTATACTAGGTTGGTAGTTTTTATTACTTCATGCTACTGCTTCACGCCGATTGGTTGTAATTACCGTGTGATATCACTTAACGTAACGGGAAGGAAAAGTTTGACTCTGCCAAACTCTGTGGCATTAAATTAAGCCACGTTAAGTCAACCCTAAATAGCTATATTTAATTCAATGAGTTAAAATTTCACGATTTTGTCGCGATAAGTATAGCCACGTTAAGTTAAGTTCACCTCGGAATAAGGAATAATACTAGAAGCCCTGAGGAACTGGTAAACGGAGGAGAAGTGTGACGTCTCCCAATCCCACCTGAAATTTTTGAGACTGTTGCTCACCACGAAAAGTATAACAGTGGCGGAACCAAGTCGGGGAGTGGCCGAAGACCAAAATATGTCTTGCAGCCTTTCTTCCTCAAACGAGGCTTTACAAATATTTTTTTCCAGGCGTATAGCAGAACGCCGACGCCTTTTTCTCGACACTAATTTATCAATGTCAGGCTAATAGTAGACACAGAGAGACGCAGTATTGATAGAAAGGTATCTTCACTTAAACTGGAGTGTGATTCATTCTTAGTATAGTTCAATTTAGAGTATAATTGTGGAACCGAACATTGCAATAATACGGCCTGCAAAATCTCCCAATATGGAGTATGTATCGCCTGGCGATATTTGGTAAAGTTGCAAGACGTGTTCCCTGTTGTTTTAAAGGAATACTGCTCTGCCATGTAATGTGTTCTAATTGTAATTGCAGTGGGGCACCTATTACATTGAAAACATGGGTTCCAAAATAATTGCATATGTTTTTCCACATCGATAATTTCTATGAATGAAGAGTAGCTGACTGCCCATTGTCTGTTGTTATTCGCCATGTGTACAGCTAAACATGCACAGGAGTGGATGAGAAAGATAATATCAGCAGATAGACATTGCATTTCACCCAAAAATTTGACACCGAGATTTCACCGGAAATACATTTGAGACCCCCCGAATAAAAATTAAAGAATTTTTAGAAAGATCCGTGCCTGTGCGCGCGTGTGTGTGTGTATGTGTGAGTGTGTGTATCTGCGCGCGTGTGTGACTGTGGGCAGCATAACGCAAAAACGTAAAGTTGGTTAAATACCAAACTTGGTTCTGTGTAAAGATGCGACACGAAGATTTTCAAGAAAATCCCCCCCCTCCACACTCAACTACCTTTTATATGGAACATTTTCCGAACATTTTTACTTTCTCGGAAAAGCTTCTAACTATTTTGAATAAGATGTCATATGTTTAAGATATTTTCATGACAAACGAAATGTATTTCTTGAATTTTTTGGGAATGGCCTCTGGAGGCCTCTTCATTCTGGATGATTTTAGTATAACTGGTAAACCGTAAGAGTTAGACGAAAAATTACTAAACAAAAATGTAGATCTCATTAAAATACATAGTTTATGTCATATACATTTTTTTATAGAATTAACCGTTTCCGATACATTTCTTTTTATTGCTTTCAATGTTAAACTGCTACTGAGTTTTCTAAAACGGGAAGTAAATTTTCGTTTCATCAGTTTTAACTCCCCTTAAGGCAGCAAAAGAGAACTGAATTTCAATTAGTTGATACATAGCAAACTATTTTACTATCGCTTTAGCCTAGTGTACTCCCTTATTTCCTTCTTCTTACAAGAAAGCGAGCTAATGTTTATCTCGATTAGCATGACGTGGAGAGAAGAGTGAGCTTTTTAACATTAATTTGTTATAGAGATGTACAGAAAATCAGGTGAATGGAATATAAGATTTTTTGTTCAACATCTCTTAATATCTGTAAGGAAAGTTTCTTTTGGAACAGCTAGAGTTGTATGAATGAACACATCCGGTTTTTTAAAATTAGGAAGGTATTTTAAAAAAAAATCAACAACAAAACAAAATGTTTTATTGGAAATAAACTAAGAGTGTAAAGGCATTGGGCTCCATTTGTATAAGAATATTCAGTTCCAAAGATGCTCAAATTGTAATATCGCAAGCGAGGGCTTACTTTTATCCTTCGTTAAATTTCTGCGCCCGGGTAAACACATGAGAGATAGGTCCTGTTGGTTGTCATCCATCAGCGTACGAAGGATCTTCCTTCACCTTTAAAAAGAGTTTTTCAAGTTAGAGATAAGAAACATTCAAACCTGGATTCTAGCCAGGAGAGACCACAAATACTTTATTTCAAGGAAAATCTCCCTTAGCTTGGAAAACACCCTCCATTTCGTAAACGCCCCTAACGAGGGTTTCTGTATTTGCTTAAATGCATGCTATTTTTTTTTTTTTTTTTTTTTTTTGCGTTCACGTTATTAGTAAGGTATGAAATCAATTCTATTTTAAGGATAAAAGTAAATATAATGTTAAAAACGACAAAAAAGGTTATGAAATCAATAGGCGTCAATCCGTCGCACTCAGGCCGGCGAGAAATATGGTCGGTTTGTACTCTACTATAACTAACTAATCTCGTTGATGTTATTGGTTCAAGGGATTCAAATTCAAGATCACATATACAAATTACCATGCATTCACTTTGTTTTGACATTTATAAAGCAAGAAAGCATGAGGGAGTGGCTTGCAAAACTCAAAAAGACGGCAACTGAAAGCTTGGGTTTGCACAACAGTATGCTCCTTAAAGCAACGGATCTTTGAATTGGATACCGTGTCTTCACTCATGAGAAAACTTTAGTTACACAAAATGTTTGGGCCTGTTATTCCTGAGATAAAAAAAGTGCCGATATAAGGAACAGTGTGTTTGGTTTGTAAGACTTTAGTATAGCAGACATTTCTGGCTCCACTTGGTTCCAGCTAGAGAGATGATTAGCTTAATACTTTTTCGAGATGGCGAATATGCACCAGAGGTTAGGTTGAAGACAGTTTGTGTTTCGTTATGAAAACATAACAATTTAGTTTTATTTATAATTCTTCCATAAGCTGAGAAAGTCGAATCAAAATGAAAAAGTATATAAGTCGACAATGGTGTGTGTTATCTCAAGAAAAGTTAAGAACTTCTTGCGTTTTATTGGTAAAATTCTATTTAATGGCAAATTTCATGACCTGCCAGCGTCGATCTCGTAACTCAGATAAAAGAGCAGCTGCCTTAGAAACCGAAAGTTGGCAACAGTGACTTTTTTGTTCCCATTCTTCCTTTCCAAAAGTACCTTGAAATTTTAATACAATTTATTATAGAGTTTAGCAAGAAAATGAGTATAAAGAAAGTTACCAATCTTTTTCATTTGCTGCGAAAATTCGGCGCTTTTAAAATTCTTCTTCGTTTTACGTGGTTCATTCTCGAATATTTAGTTTCTTTACCACGATTTTCTAGTTTTGTCTATTACTTCAAATTTGTCTAGTAACCCCTTTGGTAGTATTTCTTCCACCAGTTTGGCTCTGTTCTTAGAAATACTTCACATAGCTGTGCAGCCTAATAAGGGCAATCATTTTCGGTTTGTTGTCCCTTTCCTTTGTTCCTTTACAATGTTAACAAGACAGGAGTGTGTTGCGTTGCGTCCTCACCAGTAAATGTACTCATCTAGGGGTCGTCTCCTAGCCAATACTGCAATACGCTTCCACTTCCATCTTTTCACGCGCATTTGTTTAATCCCGGAGGTGTGGAATACAATTACTGGTAACGGGATTCTGTCAACATTAAATAAAGAAAAACATTATAGGGAACCAAATGCATTAGCATTTATTTTTTCTTGATCTCGATTCAATTTCGTCGATTCGCAAATAAATAGTTTCATTAAGCTTGTGTGAATCTAGTTTTCTTCTAGCTGACTTTAGAGCCAATTCTGTTGCACAATTTTGCTTTCATTCCTCGTCCCCAGTTTAAAATACTTACATACGTACTTGTGCCAAAACAAATCTTCAACACGTTATAACATCATGGTTTCGATAACATCTTCCCTTTCGAAGACAAATTTGTTATATTTCGCATTTGAACAGACTCGTATGATCGTATTGGTGTAGCATCTTTAAATGATTGCGGCTTATGATAGGCGCTTGCTGTATCAGCCAGGCTCTTCGTCAGGTGACCGCGGCCGAATGGCTACACCACTCGCCTCCCACCAAGGCAGATTCGATCAGAATTTGTGGTGGACAAAGCAGCGCAGGGTCGGCTTTTCTTCGGTTTCCCCCGCCATCGCATTCAATGGATGCTCCATTTCATTCTATGTACCATCGCCTGCGGTGTCATAGCAGTAAAAGCGGGCGCTAAACACTATAAACCTCGGGCTGAGGTTAAGTTCAACTGGGGCTGGGAAATGCACGTGAATGGCTGTCTTCACTTGCTACTGCTATAACAAAATAATCGTTGCATTTGGAAAAAAGATCTTGTCTGTGATTTGTTCACCAAGTAGGAGTCTTGTTTTCCTCATCCTCTTCTGCTTCTTCTTCTTCTTCTTCTTCTTCTTCAAGTTTTAGGCTAAATAGCCCTTTCCAGTGAAATCATAAATGAAGTGTATGTTTTACGGGGTCGGGCAATATATCTTGTTTCTCTCGGGTTGTATAGAAACGCTGTCTTTGGTATTCTATCGTAATCCATTGTCATGAACTGTTCTGTCCGCTTCCTTTGGATGTGTTGAATTTGTCTTCAGTCTTATTTTCTTATTTATTTATATTATATACACACAGTGGGGGTGAATAGTGGTGAATAATTGCAAGCATTTGTATTGATGCTATTACAGACGATTAAATCAAACAATCTTTTGATTTATGGATAGTGTTCAGAAATGTGCTGTGCCAACCACAGATGTATACCAATCATTATTGAATCACCGTTTGAGGACAATGTGATAATCCAGAAAATTTCACGATGTTCTTAGGATAACTATATTACTTATTTTTAAATACAGTTTCAGAGTCTTATTAGGACTCCGGCGCTGTATCCTTTTTCTATTTTCCAGTTTCCTACATTTCCTTTGTTGACCTGCGTGTTTATCGTTTTCTTTTTGCTTACAAATACACATACATATACACATTTACAAACACACAAACACCCGTGCTCAAGGCGGGATCTCGAACCCACAATCTCAGACGTTCGGTGATTGTTTACCTAACAGGTTGACCCTCCTCTGACATTTGCCCTGCCCGACTATAGGTGGTGTGATGGGACGAAGAATATCGATCACAATTAATGTTCAACCTACGCATGTAACATTATCTGGTCAGGATTCACAATGTGTTCAGAGTTAAACTTAAAAATATTGAACACAATGAAATAATTATAATTTATTTAAATTTGGTTTTACTGAACAAATTCACGACTCATACAAACCAGCAGACATTTGCACTTTCCTTCTTTAAACTACAAAATCGCCTTCATTGCTATTACAAAGGTGAAAAATTAAAATTTAACGTATTAAGAAAACCTTCAAATCGAGAATTAAAAATACTTGCGTCACAGATCCTTTGATACACTGCAGTTAATATTCGTCTTTTGGGAACATGATGCCAATGATACAGTCTCTCGTAGCATTGGCAGATTCCCTAGTCGCGGCATAAATAAAATAAATATCTGCTAATTCAGCATATCTAAAGCCATTGATTGTGTAAAGGAAGGTTTGCTACTAAATCGGTCCCTAGATCCCTTACTGTGAGTCACGCGTTGTACTAAATACAGGAACTGAACGTTGCTTGGTATATGTAAACACAAGCGTTACAAAACGCAAGGTTTTTCAAAACACACTAGACCCTGAAATTTATGCTTCATTTATGTCAATGCTATTAGTAAGTGGACAAAATGAGACACACCTATGTGTTATACTCATTGTTCTCTACTGAATATAAAATGATTTACACTTATTCATCTCGCAACCCTGTGTAATATGTAATATTTAAATTCTTTTCTGAAAATGTCCCATCTGCTCTTGCGGATCCTTTAACATTTTGGAGAATTAGCATTTCAACTGCTTGTATTTCACTCGTATTTTTTTATTTCGTTATCCAAGTCTGGCTTCTATATAATAGTGAGGAAATAGTCATTGTTGTATAGATTTTAAGTTTTGTCTTTTCTTGATTTTTGTCCTAAAGTTCTTTTTGATGATTCCACATACAGTCTGAAATATTTTGTTTTCTATATATTTTTTTCCTTGGTAGGTTGTTACATCCAAAATACTGACAATATGATAATTTCTATTATTTTATTTTCTATACAATTTTAGATCCAATTCCATATTTGACAATAAACAGTAATATTTATTATTTATTTGTTAAAATTTTGGAATTATTCTATTGGCTTTTAATTTAAACTCACATGCTATTATTTGAAGATATCTTTCGGAACTGCTAGACAGTAATATGTTTACCCTGTGCTTATGATCAATTAAAATTCCTTCATTGTTAATGTTTCCATAGAGCATATCCCATCGTCCCGCAGGCCGTCGTCTGGTCCTAAATCCTGAAATAGATGAGGTGAAACAGATGAAAGGAAACTTGTAGTAAAAGGGAACCATCCCAGCATTCGCTATCAATCCTGGCAACCCACGAAAAAGCCTATAGAGAGTACCGGCCCGTTTGGAATTGGGCCCGAGACCTTACATATTACCACGGAACTATCTCGCTCGGAAAGTGAGACTGGGCCAATTCAATGTTAGCGTTTGCCAAACCAGTTACCATGGCAGCATGTCTATATGACATTGCATTGTCCAACAGCTCACATTTTTCCCAGGAAACCACAAGGAGAACCACAAATTATTTTGGGAAGACAACTCCCAATGGCGATTTACAATGGCAGCTCAATTGAATTCTTTAAAGAACCGTAGTGCCACATTTTCATGGTTTCATCATGAGGGCAAAGAATAAGTTTGTTGTTTGTTATTTTTTGCGTGTCTCTTCATGGACGGTGAATCTCTGGGACTTTATATTCAAAAGAAGGGCTGCGAATAGCAGCTCTTAATGAATATGTTAGCAGAAGAGGAGAGAAAAACAAGCCGCAAGAATGGAGAGCAGTTTACAGGCGAGGCGAACGAAGAATGGAGCAGCACCAAAATGATTATGTATAAACCTCCTGATGCTATTACATGCTCCACGCTTGGAAAGAAAATAAAGTAAACCGATGCTTTATAAAATGGATTCTATCCACAGCGCAGCATAATGGGGTTATTGTGTTTCCCTTCCCCTTCGATTGTTACACTACCACCGTTCCTTACCTCACCTATTGCTAGTGTGCGGAAACTATATGTTGCCATAAGTTGACACCTTTTTTACATGCTTAACTCACCTGGGTTTCCTTCCTGTACTTTAGCTGACAATATAATGATAAAAATATCTTACGTGTTCCATTCACATGACGCCGGAAAGGAAATAAGGGAATACACTAGGATAAAGCGACAGTAATCTTTTAAACGCAGTCCCTACGCTGTTCTCTGTGCAAGGCCAGGAGCAAAACAAAAGAAATACGAAACAAATGATGCCTTTCGGTTTGAGAAAAGTATAAGTATTTTAAAATTGAAACCAATTAACAGGAATATCTCGGAAATAGTTAACTCTACAAAAAAGTATAGGATATAAATTGTGTGTTTTAATGGGATCTACATTTTTTGTGTAGTAAGTTTTTGCCTATCTCTTATGGTTTACCAGTTATACAAAAGTCCTTCAGAATGAAAGGGCTTCAGAGGCTATTTCCATAAAATTCAAAATATACATTTTATTTATCATGTAAATATCCAAAATTATTAGAGCCATTTTTCAGAAAGCCAAAATACTGGACAATTTTTCCATGTAAAGGATAGTTTAGGGTGGGGAGTTTTCTTGAAAATCTTCGTGTCGCATTTCTGGAAGATGCTGAACTTAAATACCAAATATAGTGTCTAACGAACTTTTCGTTTTTGAGATTATTGTGCGCGCGCGCGCATACACACACTCAAACACATTCTATTTTTTTTTTTTTGCCTGGTGACCCAAAAAGTGTATTTCCAGTAAATCCCGGTATGGAATTTTTTCTCTACTTATATAATATTTACGTGCTAGGGAAAGTAATAAGAACCGCACAGCAGTTGTTAACACCTCTTCCAAGACGGGAATTTTATGAGAAGTATTTTACCTATTTTATGTCAATCGAGATAAACATTTGCAGAAATAAATTCATTCCATGTTATTAACATACTATTTACATCTAATAGCCACAGGAATTAAGTTGAAACCCGTAGCATATGGTAAACGTATCTGCATTGTATGGATACGAGGACATGTCGGTAATGAAAAAGCGAATATTCTAACAAAACAAAAAGTTTCCCTGTAATGACAATTATGTCTGTGGCAAATATTCAGCAAAATCAGAAGAATAAAGGGAGAGTACAAAACGCGAACAAATGAAATTCAAAATGGACAAATAGCAACAATGGCTCAGTAACAAGAAACATATTGCCCCCTGATATAAGAGGTCAACTAAAATGCAAAGTATTCTTCCCTATTTTATACTGATGTGATTGGTTTCTGGCCATAACAAATTTGGCAGGGCAGAATACATTCTAATACCTCCAAGAATAATTTTCCTTTGAAAATATGGTTTATATTAAGGATTAGCTTTTTTTATATGTATAAACATTTTCATAGTTCGCTCTTCAAATTTATTTAAAATATATCTTCATATTATTTTTGTTTGTGATTCAAAGCTTCAATTGCAAAAAGAGCATGTTTTCCCCTCCAAATTATGATATGCGTGGAACGTCTTGGTTACGGGATATATTTACATAATAAACTTAATAAAATAACTTAGAACCCAAGGAGTATTTATTCAATATGAGTACAATTTTATATACATATTACTAAACAGCAATATAATCACAGTGAAATATTCAAAAGAATCCATACAAAAATGTGGAACTTCGGAAAGTCATTCCTACGCGCATGTCCCTTAAATTGCCTGTAAATAAAAGTATTAGTAGCGTAGGCATCCCAACTTATTTTTCTGGTAATTTCCTTTCATTCAATTCAATTACGATAAAATATGTTGGAAGAATAAACAAATAACTAAAGGTACAGGTTCCAAAGCGGGGTTTCATAAGACAAGCAGCTTAGTGTGGACCAGCCTTTGTACAGCCTGTAGGTAAATTTATGGATATACTGCGAAAGCAAGCGATGCAGAGCTACCCAAACTACCTGTGCTATTTCAGGTAGCAGGCCTGGCGCGCGTTCCTGCATAACTACCTAATCCATGCTGATTATGATTTTTTTTTTTTTCCATTGCTGTTGAAAACTTGATCACATAGGACCTGAGCAACAACATCTATACCCCCGCCGCTGAATCCTTGCACTTGACAGTTGAGAGTGAAGTTGGTATCCCAGCAACAACAAAAAAAGTTGAAAAGCTTTACCCGTTTGACTTTCTGAACCAATCACAACGCAGCATTCCGGTCGGTCGGTCGGTCGGTCTGACAACGGAATCTAGGTGCCGCACCGTTGCTATTTCCAACCACGTGCTCAGTTTGTGAACTCCTAACACGTGTGTTAAACTGTTCAGTGCAAGCTACGTATTACTCGTTATGTATATGTCATTATTGTTAGTGCTTTTGGTGTTTGTACTTGAGGGAACATAACGAGCCTTTCACAATTATAGAAGTGGATAGACTTTTACGGGAAGGTGTGGCGAGGGTGAACGCGGCTTCATGGAGAAAGAAAGTGATTCATGTGCACAAAATATTACGAAAATCACAGGAATTACACAGAGTCATCAGTGAATGTCAACCACTAATGATATGTCTTAGTGACAATGACGATGATGCTCCCGAGAATGATGACGACTGAGACTTGGATGGAATTGAGCCATTAAAATTCTAAACCGGTGAAAATCACTTTGTTATACCTTTCTCTCATTGTAACAAAGTATTTTGCATTAATTTGTTCTATATTATCGTAAATACGTACTGTATGTTACATGTATTATAGTATCACTGTCATTTTCAATTAATATCAATAATAACGAATTAGTTTCATTATTCATCGGCATTCATTTACTATGTACACTGTTCATGTTCGTCTATAGAGAGATTTGTAATCAGCTGGTGTTGTTTACTTGTTACTCTGGCAACGTCGCAAAGGCAGCATAGTCAACATAACGAGAAACCACCCGAACTGTCAAGTGCTAGGATTCAGCGGCGGGAGTATACATCTTGATCCTGCGTCGTTTCGAAACAACCGGTATCATAAACAGTAAATTGCAACGTCTTTGTACACTAAAAATATACAAAGGCCCATTCTTCCCTAAATGTCCGACCGGCTATTGTGGAATACATCTCATAATTGACTACAGCAGTGTTCCTCCGCTGCTGAACGTTTGCTTGTATGTTGCAAACAACGCACGTGCAGGTATGAAGCTGCAGGTCGTGGTGACACACGAAATCAAGAATGTCAATGTCTGACGTGCAATAATATTAGTAAGATTAGTTTCAATTATATTTCCCAGGTCACAGTGACCTTATATGTAGCAGCTTCTCTACGGATTCTATATGTATGGCTACCCTTCAAGTTCTCAACGGGCTGTATGGAAGATAATATTTGTCTTCTAGGGCAGAAGAAGCACCAATCTAACTGGGGTTTTCGTATGAGGGCTCATGCTGACAGTAACAAGGGCAAAGTCTTCGGTGTTGTCAAATTTTGCGAAAGAATCACCCCCCCCCCTCTGATGAGACTTATCGTAAGAGGAAGTGGATCATAAGCTCCAAGATGTCACCCTCATCATTGATCTGATCCGCCTGAGGTTGGTAATTTCTCCAGGAGACATTTGACTTACTCCAAAATTCTCGGTGGTTGGATCAATCAACGAAAACTTCAGTTAGACACTAAAAAAAATTAAAAACATTTAACTCTTTCTGTGGAATAATACGCAGAACACTAGGAAGAAAAATTTGCTAAAATACTGTAAAATGATGGCACTTCCGGCTCTTCTAGGTATATGGCTGTAAAACTTGAGCTTTAATAAAAAATAATAATAAAAAAAAAGAAATATAATAAATGCAGAAGAAACAAGGTTCCTTATTCTAGTGTTTGCTGGACATAATATTATTTGATAATGAGAAACGTATTCTAAGCCTTGAAGATCTCGTTTATCGCAGCATTTTCAGGGAAATATCTCATTACGCTCATTCTGTTTTTATGGTGATACTGCTCTTTCACTCACCCATATATATCTATGAATTCTTTATTGTAATGGTAGTTTTACATAAATGACTGGGGCTCTTTTGTTTTCGGGGACAACATTAATATCATAACATCACTTTTAAATTCAATGGCATCTTTCAACTTCATCGTTTCAGTTGTATGTATGTATGTATGTATGTATGTATGTATGTATGTGTGTGTGTATGTATGTATGTATGTATGTATGTATGTATGCATGTATGTATGTATCTATGTAGGTAAGTACGTATGTATGTATTTAAGTAGTTAATATAGAGCGGTTCTGGCGCATTGGCAAATGAGCATACACAGGAAAGATAGGGAATACAAGGCCGGTGTATACCCTAGCGTGAGCATACATGGTAAAGATAGGGAATTCAAGGAGGAGGGGGGGACCTAAACCTAGGTTCAGTGTATTAGGGGTATTTGCCAGTCCTTGAGGGAGCTTTTCCAATGCCGTCTGCATTGTTTTTTCACTTCCGTTTATGGTTTTTCCTAGAATTTAGACATATTGAACGATTGTTCCGTATTGTGAGTGAATTGTTTGAGTGTTTCTTTTATTATTTTGCAGTGTTTGTTCGGCTTTTTGAGTACTTACAGACCATTTATAAGTCCCTTCTACGTTTTTCGGGTGCTAGGACAGCCTTTCATACCATTTGGATGGTGTTTAGGTCTGTAGGTCGTCTAGTTCAGGGTTCTTATCACACATTTTTTAGCTCTTTTTCAACTGATGTTACGTCATTTTGTGGGTATTTAGGGCTCTATAGCTAGTCTTTTAGGCTTTTATCAGACGTTTTTGCACATATTTTACAGTGGTTTCAATGCTTTTTAACACTTTTATAAGCCTTTTAGTATGTTTTAGTGTTATTTTTTCAGTGATTGTAGGGCTTTCACATTCATTTTTCAGGTTTTTTAAAGGTGATTTGTAGCGTTGTCAATGTTGTTTAGCATACTTTTTAATGTCATGTCATGCCATTTGGGGAGTAGGTCAGTGTAGTGATGAGACATTTTAGATATTTTCCATATATCTCGAATCGTTTTGTTGGTATATAGGACTATGAAATAGATATTTTGGCCCCTTTCAGTCGTATTACTAATGTTTAACAGTATTTTACGGTGTTTTTAATGTTTTAGCGCTTTTATAGACATTTTACGCATTTTGAATCTATTTAGCACAATTTTGTAATGTTTTGTAGTGCTTTCTGTCACCCTACAGATCATTTACGATTTTAAGGCATTCAGAATTATAGGGTAGTGTTAAACCCTCAGGCTATAGGTATTTCAACTCACTTCAAATGTATTTTGGAAGCTTTTTAAGAACTTTAGGACGATGAAGGTGTACTACAGACATTTTTGTACGTTTAGGAGCACTTTAAACGTATTTAAGACAATGTCCTTTTCATGCAGTTTTCTTACGTTTGATGGTGATTTGCTACATTTTGTGACGGTTTATGCCATTTTTAATGTTATGCTTTTGTTGTTGTTGTTTTTCACTAATTGATGTCACCGTTTCAGTGTTTCAGACATTTTTCACACTACTTTGCTATGTTTTATAGAACTTTCATATGTTCCAGGATGATCTGAACGCTTTTTATAGACTATCTAGTATTTTATAGTTTTGTCATACTTTTCAATAGTTTGTATCCTTTAAGATCATTTCTGTATTCTGTTACGGTTTTTTTTGCAGTCCTTTAAGACTCATATCATATATCCTTTTCACATGTTCAGATGATAACTTGTGAAGCGAGGGGATATATTTATATGGTCTTTCATAGGTTGTAAATCTCCATAACCTAACTTTTCGTTTTTTCAATTTTTTATTTATTTGATGTCGCTCTTCCTATGATGTGGCTAGAAGAATGACTTTTGTTGCAATAAGCTTTTCCAATGTTTTCACGTTTGTCACAAGACGTATGTCCATGCGATTTCGTATATTCTCCATGGTTTTTCCAAACATAGCATTGTTGAAGAGTTTGTACAGATGCTTTTCAAAGTCATTTCTAGCCTGTTGCCTCAGCTTGTTATTAAACGCTATGTAAGGTTTTAACCAGCACGATTGTTGAAATTGTAGCACTCGATGGATTTTTGTCAGTCGTAGTCCATGTGAGAGTGCCTGTTTTAACGCCATGTAATGTACAGCATTACGGTTATTTTTAAATCTATGCATATTCACCTGAAGGTCCTGGGTTTGAGAAAAATCTTTCGAAATAGTTATCTCAGGAACTATTAGTCCTAACGAGACGTAGCAAAGCTTCCGACATAGTTAATGTTACACGATCACAGTTTTGAGAAAAAGTATGAGGTTGTAGGTCCTTGGTTCGACTTTAGAACTTTCGAGGACATTTTAAGTTTTGAGCGTAATTCTCAACTATTAGGCGGAAATTACCAGGAATATTTGTATATTGATGCTTTTAGCACATGTATTTAAGATTCGAAGTGCTTCTTAGTCTAGAGTACCCGCTTCGATCTCCGACTCTAATGGACCTTAATTCCAAGGTGAATAACTCTTAAGAGGAATGGACTTGAAGAGAGCGAATAAAGCGGAAGGGGTAGCGCCTCCCTACATTCTTGAATATTGATACAAATAAAAAAGATAGCATTGGAGCCTTAGTTTGAGTGTATCAAGGGTCCGTTTTTATAACTTCTAAACTAAGAGTGTTACATAACTTAAATAAATATACATACACAATAAGGGCTAATATTGGGAATTTAAAACTGGTTAATAAGTTTATAAAAAGAACACGGGTTCGATTCCCGACCATTCATGACAGACTTTTTAGGATTTCATATACACTGCAACTTTTAAAGCTGAATAATCCCTGAAACGTGATTATAAATGTATTAATATGCTGAATTAGCTACATACAACAACCTAATCGTTACGGTCTAGACTTCGAATACCTAAAACATTGAGAAAATACAACTAAATTAAAATGTACTTTTATTGATAGGGAATGTGTTTACAATGCTGCCCTGTGACTGTTTAGAAAAGCGGAAACCTAAAAATCAGTGACAATATGACGAGAACCCGATTTTTAGGGGAAGGGAGATGTGTTAACCTATTGGATAACGTTTATGAAATGAACCAGAGGCTTCCAACTTCACTTGTAAAACACTATCAAAAATGAAAAGGTATGCATTTATCTGTATAAAAGTATATAAACGCTAATAAAGATATTAAAACACACAAAAATATGCGAATGACATAATTTAACTTCTTAAAACATCTAAAATACGGGTGTGTTTCACTAATAGGGAAAGTATGTGCAGTTGGTCTGGCTGCTATCCTTCTATCATGGGTAGTGAATGGTGTGGAAAGAGATCGTGTCTGAACATGATGATTGAGGAATAGGCATGCTGAAAACAACTCGTTTAGGAGGTGATGTTAAATAGTGACGTATGAGGTTGGGAAGAACATGCAGGGGGAGGGGTTAAAACATGAAAACCAGTTTTAGGGAGGGGGAGGCATTTCATTAAGCTGTCGGACGGCTTTTATGGGGAACAACAGCGGGAAATGAATGTTGAACTTTCAACTGTACATGTTTAAACTTCGACCATCTGATAATTCATGGGTGTGTGTAGATAAAAGTATATAAAACTACAACATTTACTAAACATGAAAAAACCGTATATATAATTGAACTTCTTAAAGGTTCTAAAATGTGAGTTCTAACTCGAGCAGGAAACGTAGAAAAACCAGGGAAATTGCTCAAGTCACGTGACCTCCTAGCAGGTCCATGCCGTTGGTATAAATAGGAGGGGATGTCTATAGCAGATCTTCATTTTGACAGTTTGGTTCGAGTCGAGTTTTTTAGCTCCTCTCAGTGAAACTAGCTACCAATAGCGAGAAGAACGTGTTACGGCGATAAAAGTTCTGTCATTTTTATCACACTTAGAAGTATTTATCGGATTGGAGACATGCAGAAAGCTACATTCAGCGGGGTATCTGCGAGCTCTACTTCTGGCTACAGTTGTATTAAGTGCGGAAAAAGCTTTCAAAGGAGCTATAACAAGAGACGCCATGAAATGAGCTGCGGACAACTCTTCAAATGTAAGCATTGAGCTGCAACCTTCAGCAGCGGATACAATGGAATTCGTCATGAAGAGCATTGTGGAGCAGGCATGCCTCTGAAGAAAACAAAAACCGAACCTAGACGTCAACTATTGACTACAATGGAAAATGGGTGTGACATGGAAGAGTATGAGACTTCGTTTGAAGGACGTCTTAAATCTTACTTCATCCGATGCAATTCAAGCAAGGACATGAAGACTTACCTGCAGGAAGCTAAACATAGGATTATACAAGCCGTTCAAAAAGAGCTCCCCATGCATAAAGCTGTGAAGATTAACCTGCTAGTGGAATGCCGATTTGTAAATAGTGCTGGAGAAACTACAGACAAGACCTTCAAAACCAGGAATCAGGCAGTATTTCTAGAAACTGATTTAAACACCATACTAGAGACGAAATTCAAGAAACTGGATACTGAAATGGATGAACCACAACTTAAAGGAAGCAATTGGGCTCTGCTTGCTGTGGAGGGAGTACGCCTTCGAATTAACAAGTATATTCCTCTACCTGCATCTATAGAAGCAAAGAAAGCGTGTGTCAACCCCCAGAACCGTCGTGATGAGCGGTGCTTTTTATACACCATCCTTACACCATACATTGAAAAGGACCCTCAACGTGTCAGCAAATACAAGAAACTCGAGGAAAAATACGACTTCTCGTGCATCACATTTCCTACACCATTGTCTGAAATCCCAACATTTGAAAAGAAAAATAACATATCTATCAACGTGTTTGGAATGGATGAAAAGAAAGAAGTGTTTCCAATAAAAGGTTGTGGAGGAAGAACTTGCTGATCATGGCGACCTTCTTCTTCTGAGTGATGGAAATGGCACGCATCACTATGTATATATAAAGAACTTTGGGAAACTTATTCGAGAACAAAAGACAAAATATGAAGGACAAGTGTACACCTGTAAACGCTGCTTCACCCACCTTGATGGGCGATATGGACGAAGTGGAGTGCAAAAATTGAAGGAACATGCTACTATCTGTAAGAATCATGCTGACGCTAGGATAGTTATGCCTACAAAGGGGACCTCTACAGTTCAGTTTAAAAATGTGGAAAGGATGCTTAAACTCCCGTATGTCATCTATGCGGATTTTGAGAGTATTCTTAGTCCGTATTACTCATGCGAGTCTAATCCGGAAGCTTCCTACACAACACCCTATCAGAAGCATTCTCCAATGAGTTTTGCTGTTTACGTCAAACCTTCGTTATCTGTTGAGCTACTGCAGACTGGTCTGTCCCTTATGTATACAGAGGATATGATGCTGCTGAGAAATTTATGGATTATCTAATATCTCATGCAAATAAGATTAGCAGTATATACAAATCTGCTAAACCTCTTAAACTATCGGACCAACAACAGGAGGATTTCGAGTCTTCTGCCGAATGCTACTTGTGTAATAAAAATTCACTGAAGAAAACTGGAAAGTTAGGGATCATGAATATTTGACTAGGGAATATCGCGGAAGTCTTCATAATGAATGCAATCTATCCTGCAAAACACATAAGTATGTTCCTGTCTTCATGCACAACTTAAGCGGATATGATTCTCATTTCATCGTTAAACAGTTAGGCTGTACAAGTGAAAGAGTGGAGGTGATTCCGTGCTCAGAAGAAAAGTATATTTCATTCTCTAAGCATGTTGGAGATATTAAGCTTCGGTTTGTGGATACATACCGCTTCCTCAGTTCAAGTTTGGATAAACTAACAAAAACCCTAACAACGTTTCCTGAGACACGCAAATACTTTGGAGAAGAGAAGATTGGTTTGGTGACTCGCAAAGGAGTATTTCCCTATGATTACATTACATCATGTCATGTTTTAAAAGAAACATGCTTGCCTCCAAAGGAAGCGTTCTACAATAGACTAAATGAAGAGGAAATCAATGATCAAGACTATGAACATGCTAAAAATGTATGGGATCAGTTAAATATCCGAAATTTGGGGGAATACAGTGATCTCTACTTAACCTCAGATGTTCTGCTACTCGCAGATGTTTTTGAAGCCTTCAGAGAGCAAACATTGAATACTCAAAAAGTTGATCCTGCACATTATTTTACATCTCCAGGACTAACCTGGGACGCTATGCTTCTGTATACCGGAATTGAACTAGAATTATTAATGGATTATGAGCAGCTTCTCGTGGTTGAATCAGGAATAAGAGGAGGACTATGCCAGGTGTCTCATCGGTACGCCCAAGCTAACAACACTTACGTGGAGGAGTTTGATCCTAATAAACCAACTCAATTTATTACATACGAAGACGCAAATAACCAATATGGATGGGCTATGCAGCATCCACTGCCTTATGGAGGATTTCAATGGATTTCTCCCGACAGTATTAATATAGAAACACTAAAAGAAGATGATTCTCTTGGATACATATTCGAAGTTGATGTGGATTACCCTACTCAGCTTCAAGATCCACACAATGATTTGCCATTCCTACCTGTGTCTGAAACCAAAGAATTCAAGAGTAAAGAAACTAATTGCTCACCCTGAAAGCAGGAAGAAGGATGTTGTACATTACATGGCGTTAAAACAGGCACTCTCACATGGACTACGGCTGACAAAAATCCATCGAGTGCTACAATTTCAACAATCGTGCTGGTTAAAACCTTACATAGCGTTTAATAACAAGCTGAGGCAACAGGTTAGAAATTACTTTGAAAAGCATCTGTACAAACTCTTCAACAATGCTATGTTTGGAAAAACCATGGAGAATATACGAAATCGCATGGACATACCTCTTGTGACAAACGTGAAAACATTGAAAAAGCTTATTGCTAAGCCGACATTCATCGATAGAAGTATATATGGACCTAACCTAGCAGCTGTTCATATGGCCTCACGACAGATTATATTCAACAAGCCAATATACATCGGAATGAGCGTACTGGATACATCAAAAACCCTCCTGTATTCATACCAATATGATGTGCTATTGCCGTATTATGGGACTGAAAACTTGAAGCTTATGTACATGGATACAGACTCCTTCATTCGTCGAGTTACAACAGCCGACATATACCAGGACAAAATGCAATTTCTTGAACATTTGGATACATCTGATTACCCTGCAAGCCACATATGCCACTCCACACAGAACAAAAAAGTATTGGGAAAGTTTAAAGATGAAGCTAATGGAAAAATCATCCAACGCTTTGTCGGACTGAGACCTAAGATGTATGCTCTTGAAATTGATGGAGAAATGATAAAAAAGATTAAAGGTATAACACGAAGCGCTATTAAGCAGTACATCACATTCGATAGTTATGTAGACTGTCTTAAAAACAGCGAGATAATAAGAACTCCTATGAATTTGATAATGTCACAACAGCATAACGTTTCTTCTGTAAAAGACAACAAAATCGCTCTATCGCACCATGATGATAAAAGATTGATTGCTGATGATGGAATATCAACCTATGCTTATGGTCACTACAAAGTTGTGAACGTATCATGAGAGAATACTACATGCATTGCTCATCATCTGTAACGAAGGAGGAAAATTGAAGTTTACACTGCAAACGCTCCCATGCATCTAGTAAAAGACGCAAGCATAGAAGAATAAGAATGAGGGTCGGCGGGCACTCTGCCATTGGAATAAATGTTCTAATGCTGGTCTCAAGCCCAGATAAAAGAGGAGAGGCGCCTAACCTCACATGCTAGATATATTTATATAAAAACTAAAAATATCAAAATGAGTCAGAAAATATGCTCAACGCTTCAACAGAAACAATAGATGTCGATATCATTATCCTAGAGAAAAAACATCTTCAATAAAGGCAAAAACAACAAACGACGAATAAAACATGAATCATAATGTTCAGTAACTGTTAATACTTCAGCAACAAAAGTCATTCTTCTAGCCACATCATAGGAAGAGCAACATCAAATAAATAAAAAATTGAAAAAACGAAAAGTTAGGTTATGGAGATTTACAACCTATGAAAGACCATATAAATATATCCCCTCGCTTCACAAGTTATCATCTGAACATGTGAAAAGGATATATGATATGAGTCTTAAAGGACTGCAAAAAAAACCGTAACAGAATACAGAAATGATCTTAAAGGATACAAACTATTGAAAAGTATGACAAAACTATAAAATACTAGATAGTCTATAAAAAGCGTTCAGATCATCCTGGAACATATGAAAGTTCTATAAAACATAGCAAAGTAGTGTGAAAAATGTCTGAAACACTGAAACGGTGACATCAATTAGTGAAAAACAACAACAACAAAAGCATAACATTAAAAATGGCATAAACCGTCACAAAATGTAGCAAATCACCATCAAACGTAAGAAAACTGCATGAAAAGGACATTGTCTTAAATACATTTAAAGTGCTCCTAAACGTACAAAAATGTCTGTAGTACACCTTCATCGTCCTAAAGTTCTTAAAAAGCTTCCAAAATACATTTGAAGTGAGTTGAAATACCTATAGCCTGAGGGTTTAACACTACCCTATAATTCTGAATGCCTTAAAATCGTAAATGATCTGTAGGGTGACAGAAAGCACTACAAAACATTACAAAATTGTGCTAAATAGATTCAAAATGCGTAAAATGTCTATAAAAGCGCTAAAACATTAAAAACACCGTAAAATACTGTTAAACATTAGTAATACGACTGAAAGGGGCCAAAATATCTATTTCATAGTCCTATATACCAACAAAACGATTCGAGATATATGGAAAATATCTAAAATGTCTCATCACTACACTGACCTACTCCCCAAATGGCATGACATGACATTAAAAAGTATGCTAAACAACATTGACAACGCTACAAATCACCTTTAAAAAACCTGAAAAATGAATGTGAAAGCCCTACAATCACTGAAAAAATAACACTAAAACATACTAAAAGGCTTATAAAAGTGTTAAAAAGCATTGAAACCACTGTAAAATATGTGCAAAAACGTCTGGTAAAAGCCTAAAAGACTAGCTATAGAGCCCTAAATACCCACAAAATGACGTAACATCAGTTGAAAAAGAGCTAAAAAATGTGTGATAAGAACCCTGAACTAGACGACCTACAGACCTAAACACCATCCAAATGGTATGAAAGGCTGTCCTAGCACCCGAAAAACGTAGAAGGGACTTATAAATGGTCTGTAAGTACTCAAAAAGCCGAACAAACACTGCAAAATAATAAAAGAAACACTCAAACAATTCACTCACAATACGGAACAATCGTTCAACATGTCTAAATTCTAGGAAAAACCATAAACCGAAGTGAAAAAACAATGCAGACGGCCTTGGAAAACACCCTCAAGGACTGGCAAATACCCCTAATTCACTGAACCTAGCTTTAGGTCCCCCCTCCTCCTTGAATTCCCTGTCTTTACCATGTATGCTCACGCTAGGGTATACACCGGCCTTGTATTCCCTATCTTTCCTGTGTATGCTCACTTGCCAATGCGCCAGAACCGCTCTGTATGTATGTATGTATGTATGTATGTATGTATGTATGTATGTATGTATGTATGTATGTATGTATGTATGAGTGTATGTATGTATATGTGTGTGTGTGTATTCTCTAAGTTGGGTACTGCTCGGTGGTATCAGAGTTAAATGTGCAACATTCACTTACAATAATAATCTTACCGTTAATAATAGTAATACAAATTAATAATAGCAATAGAAATAACATGTTACATATAAATATATACATGTTTTTACTTTCTCTACACGTACTATGTACATAGTGTATAGCATTTTTGGAAAAAGTTCCGTGTGTGCGCACGAGTGTCTGGGGACAGTATAGCTCAAAAATGAAAGGACTTAAGTACCAAACTTGATATTTAAGTTTGGTATCTTCCAAGGATGCGATACGAAGATTTTCAAGAAAATCCCCTAACCCCCAATTACCTTTTCATGGAATCAGTTTTGAAAATTTTGATTTTCTCAGAAACGGCTCTAACGATTTTGATTAAAAGCTCTTATATTTAAGATATTTACATGCCAAATAAAAGATATATCTTGAAGTTTCTCGGAATAGGCTCTGAAGACTACTTTATTCTGGATGAACACGGAATTTTGCATAACTGCTAAACCATTAGAGGTAGACAAAAACTTACCACAGACAAAAAATATAGAGCACGTTAAAACACACAATTTATGTCATATACCTTTTTTTTTAGATATTCCTTGATTTTGGTTTCAGCTTTGAAAAACTTATACTTTTCTCATACAGTAATTTGTCAGCTCCTATCCATAAAAAACAAAGGAACTTTAGTCACATAGCAAGCGGCTTTTGACTATCACTTTAACTTATGGTACGCTCTTATTTCGCTTCTACTTACAAGGAAACAAGTAATAACACTATTTCTGCTATTTTTTTCTCGATTAGCATTAAGTAAATAGAAATATAGGCTTTTTAACAATAATTGGTTGTAGAGCTGTAGAGAAAGTCATGTGAATGGAACACATCAGATTTTTGTAAACACATACCAACTTTTTAGTGAGTATAGCAATACATATGTCAATTACTAGCATGTTTATGAACAGTTACTATGAAACCTTAACATTAATAGTCACAGAACAGTTTTGAGATCATTAATTGCTCAATATTTACTTTAATTAATTATTTAACATTTATTCTCCTTAAATTACCTCTAAACTACTTTAAGGCCAGAGGGCAGCCAGCCCCAAAAGGCTGCTACAGGCAATTCATTGCATTCTTTAATGGTCCTATTAACAAAAGAAGTATCTACCACGGAAATATCAAACGTTCATTCTAATACTTATTATTCTCTTATATTTCAGGTTATCTTATGTTCCAGGTAGCGAGATTGAATCTTTCCACATAATGAAATAATTAGCCCTTGGCAGTTTTCTTAGGCATTTTATTACGGTCTGAATAACAATCGGAAGTAGCGAAGATAAAGTTTTTACACTCAGTGGCAGATTCACAATTTTACATAAGCAACGAAATTAGAATATCAGGAAACATTAAAAATATATAATTTAATGGAGAAAGAAAATAACTCTAAAGAGGGCAGATGTACACATACATAACAAAGTGGGAGATGAGAGGCGCCCCAAAATATTACTGTTCTATCGAACAAAAGGAAATAGAAACATTGGTCAGGTGGTCAGACAACCTCTCTTGACTGGAACCAAGCTAAGGATTGACACTAATTCATTGCCTCAGAAATTGTGTGGACCAAGGATCATGTGTAAGTTGTCTCTCTGTGTAATGTTACATTGATCATTCGCCTCTTGACTCCATGGACCTAGAATCACAACTGCAAACACTACAAAATAGCAATTATTTGTTAAAGTAATTCTAGAATGTGCTATAGGACTTCCCCAAACAGATGCGTACTGGAGTTCCATGTTACACGGGAAATAATTCGCTAATATTTGTGTAATTCATTCTACAGGGGTCTACAAATCTTATTTTCACTTAATCTTACTTTAACATCGGAGATAATATCACGACAGTATTTATGTTTGCTCCTTGCTAAACTTGATTTGGTGATCTCAGTTGTACAGTAACCTACCTGTGCTATTGGACTTCTTAAGATTTAATCAAGACCAGAGTTTTGGTACAATGGAGCTTCTGGTAAGTTGCCCTGGGCTACCAAGTCACCTTAAATAGCTTCATGTTTGGTTGACGGAAACGGAAAATAAGTTATGAACCTATGCCTTTCGAGTGCAGGGAGTAGACGCTACCCGTGAGCTGTTTCACTGATACAAAGTATTTATTTGTCTATCAAAAGTTTCTTCAGCCAGGTATTTCCGTGAAGTTACGATTTCGAACCCTTGGATGGCACTTAAATATCAAACATCACCAAGCTGTAGCAAATGTACTCACTATAATTCATGCCAGAATTGAAATATTACTTAGACGTCTGAGTGGCGTGACTGTATGACGCCTGTTTTAGATGTAGGCGTGCGTTCGGGTGGCCAAGGTTATATAGTTGTATGGTTATGACGTTTTCTTTAAAACTCGTTTTGACACTCGATCCAAGTAATAAGTAATCGCTTATTTAAGGTAGCTAGCGAATTACTCAAGGATGTCACAAGTTTATAAACTCGACTGTAACACGGGTACTTAATTGAACGGTCCTCGTATTGCCGTCTTAGGAATGAAGATGAAAGGTGTTTTCAAACACAAATGATTTATTCCTCAACATTAAAAAAAAAAAAAAAAAACAGCAAAAAACAAAACAAAAATAACAAAAAAAAAAACAAAACAAAAAAAAACATACGGAGCCAAATCGGATGGATAGGTAGGTACGAGTAAGCGCGAGCAATTCAAGCAGTTTGGCGGCAACAACTTCGCATTGTGGTGAAATAGCACTTTCTTCTTCGCCAAATGGACGCACCTTTCTTACTTTAGCACACATTGAACCAGTAGCTGTTCGCAAAGTGAAAAGGCTATAGATTTTCGACGGGAAAGGAAATTCATATTTTGCATAATAAGTTGAAGATGAAAAAGTCGGATGGGACAGTTGATAAGTGGGTGCGGCTTTCAAATTCGAAGCTGTACTTTCGTTCGATGACCAGCGAGAATCATATCGTGAACTTTGTATAGGATTTCCTCGTTAATTACATCTGCCCGATGTTCCGGACGCCCCTCATCAAAATGGATATTCGATAGCGTTTAAAGTTGTTAAACCAATGCCTAAATGTTGTCTCACAGATGGCGAAAGTTCCACATAAATAACATCCAACTTCCTTTTACTATTGGCAAGTTTTCCCAACCAAAAGTAAAAAGCGAATCACTGAGCGATACTGCACTTTTTCCACTTTAGCACACATTGAACCAGTAACTGAAATGTCTGCCAAATCCAAAGTAACCTATGAAACACACCAACTTTGTCCTTGCGATGGGTAAGAAATGACAGTACACAATGGTAACACCAATTTGCTTTACCAACACCATCTATTTTGAAACATGGGTACTTGTTGAACCGCCCTCGTATTGGTGCAAGCAGTCGATGGGAGTAAGGTTTTACCTTCTGTAGCACATGTGTACTAGGCGAACGTATTGTATTCCACCCAAAAATTCGATACCGAGATTTCCACGGAAATAATGTTTTGAGAACCCCTGAAACCATAAAAAACATTTTAGAAATAAACCTAATCCATATGTGTGTGTGTGTGTTTGTGTGTGCGCGCGTGGATAATAGAAATACTGTAAGTAGGTTAAAAATCAAACGGGGTAATTAAGTGAAAATATTTAGAAAATCCCCCCATCCCCAATTACATTTTTCGAAATATTAGATTTTATAAAATATGACTGTAACGATTTTTATTAAACTCTCGCATATTAAACATATTTACTTGGTATATAAAATTTATGTATGTCCTGTATTCCTAGTAAGAGCTCTTGAAATTCTCTCAATTTTGAATGATGTTTGCATAAGTGGCAAAACGCAAGAAATAGACGGAATCCTACTAAACAAAAAATGTAGATCTCGTGAAAACACACAATTTATGTCATATGCTGTTTTTACTTTCTCTATACGAACTATGTGCATTGTGTATAGAGCAGTATTGTATTGTACCAAAAAATTCGATACCGAAATTTCACCGGAAATACATGTTTTGAGAGTACCTGAATCCCCAAAAAAAACATTTTTTAGAAAAATGTCCGTGTGTGTCTGTCTGTGTATGTGTGTGTGCGTGCCTGTGGGCAGCATAGCGCAAAAACCGTTAAAGCCCAAACTTGATATTTAAGTTTGGTATCTTCAAAGGATGCGACACGAAGATTTTCAAGAAAATCCCCCCACCCCAAACTACCCTTTACATGGAAAACATTTCGAAAATTTTGATTTTCTTAAAAATGACTCAAACGAATTTGATTAAAATATCGTGTATTAAAGATATTTACCTGACAATTAAAATGTGTATCTTGAATTTTCTGGGAATAGCCCTTGAAGACTACTTTATTCTGGATGAATTTTACGGAATTGTGTATAACTGCTAAACCGTAAGAGATGGACAAAAGCTTACCCTACAGAAAATGTAGCTCGCGATAAAACACACAATTTATGTGATATACATTTTTTTCGTGGAGTTGTTCATTTTTAAGATATTCTTGGTTTTTCGTTTCTGCTTTGTAAAACATTCTTCTCTCATGCAGGAATTTGTTAACTCCTGTCCATACAAACAAAGGAACTTCAGTCACATAGCAACTAGTTTATCATTTTATGCTATGGTACTCCCTGATTTCGCTTCTACTTACAAGGAAGCAAATAATAAGACTATTTCTGCTAATTTTTTCTCGATTAGCATGAAGTAAATAGAAGCGTTAGCTTTTTATCTAAAATTTGTTGCAGATATGGAGAGAAAGTCATGTGAATGGAACACATCAGACATTTTTTTCTTTTGTAGAACTAACAATTTCCGAGATATTCTGTGTTATTGGTTTCAATTTAAAAATGCCTTTCAAACGGGAAGTCCTCATCCGTTTCATATCCTTTTTTTACTCCTGGTCATGCAGAGAGAGCTATTTTTTATTGTTGTTAGTGTTTAACGCCCGCTTTTACTACTTGTGGCACCGCAGGCGATGACACCAATGATACATGGAATGAAGATGAAGCACCGGTGGAATGCAATGTCGGAGGAAATCGGAGAACCTGTAGAAAACTCGCCCCTGCGGCGCATTGTACACCACAAATCTCACATTCCCTTATTTCCTTCTACCTGATAGGAAAGACCATTTCTGCTAATGTTTGTCTTGATTAGCATGATTTTGATATAATAATAATCTTTTGTAAGAATAGTTATTTGCTGAACATGATAGAGAAGAAAGCCATAAGAATGGAACCCATACATTTTTTTCACTGGTTGAATAATGTTCGACTATGAAAATAATGTAAATGGCAATGGAAATAGCATTAAGATAAGATCTGTTGCTTAACAGGTGGCATAAATTTCACAGAAAGCTCGTGGTGCATACGTTTTACACTTCAGCTGTTAATAGACAACTTCTACTCAGTTGATTCTCATGAAGAACAATGTTGCTAA
Organism: Hymenopus coronatus; assembly: GCA_030762935.1. Lineage (NCBI taxonomy): Eukaryota > Metazoa > Arthropoda > Insecta > Mantodea > Hymenopodidae > Hymenopus > Hymenopus coronatus. The sequence goes on along the minus strand of CM060892.1, from coordinate 177,745,995 downwards.
CTTTGGCCCTTATTGCGATGATTATAATTATTGTGACTGACATATGGCCTAGCAATAATCAAGTAATAATAGCTTTGATGAACCTTAACGTGTACAATAGCAAACCAGTAAATCAACTGCATCAAAATGGGTTTTAATAGATAATTGTCCGCAACGAAACACATGTTTCATTACAGTCATATGAACACCAATCAATTTCAGTTTATTTTTAATTGGTTAGATGAACTATCTATTGTATTCCACCCAAAAAATTCAAAAGGTAAATTTCACTGAAACATGCGTTTTGACTTCTTTTGTAGCCTCAAATGAAATATTTTTTTATTCCAATAAAATTTTATTAGCCATAATTTCTTTTCCAATTATCCTCACAAGAATTTATTATATCAATATAAATTACTCCATAAATTTATACGAAAATTTAGTAAATAGATTAACATTAAACGAAAAGAATAACATACTGTTAAACCTGTAGAAAAAAAATACAAAAAATACATAAATATATTTAAATTTCTTAAAGAATTTACGCCTAATTTTACTTTCTCTACAACAAGTATATATAATGTATAGAGAACCTATTGCACCTCATCCCAAAATTAAATATCGAGATTTCACATTTTACTGTCCCCCGTAAAAAAAAAAGGGGGGAAAAAAAAAGCATTTTAAGAAAAAGGCCCGTGTGTGCGTGATAACTCAAAAACGAAAAGTCGGTATAATATCAAACTTGGTATTTAAGTTTAGTATTTTCCAAGAATGCGACACGAAGATTTTCAGGAAAATCCCCCCATTACAAATTACCCTTTACATGGAAAATTGTTTGAAATTTTTGATTTATTCAAAAATGGCTCTAACAATTTTGAATAAAATCCCGTATATTAAAGATATTTACATGACAAATAAAATGTATCGTTAATTTTCTGAGAATAGCCTCTGAAGACCTCCTTATTCTGGATGATTTTTTTCTAACTGGTATAACCGTAAGAAATAGACAATAACTTACCTTTCAAAAATGTAGAGCTCGTTAAAACATATAATTTATGTCATACCTATACAATTTTTGTAGATTTGACATTTTTTATAGATATTCCTTGTTATTGGCTTCAGTTTTAAAATACTTGAAGCTTTTCACATACGGGAATTTGTCAACTCCTGGCAATGCAAAAAATCTGATGTGTTCCATTCACAAGACTTTCTCTACATATCTGCAAAAATTTTTAGATAAAAAGCTAACGCTTCTATTTACTTCATGCTAATCGAGAAAAAATTAGCAGAAATAGTCTTCTTACTTGCTTCCTTGTAAGTAGAAGCGAAATGAGGGAGTATCATAGGTTAAACTGATAGCCAAAAGCTGGTTGCTATGTGACTGAAGTTCCTTTGTTTGTATGGACAGGAGTTGACAAATGCCTGTATGAGAAAAGTATGTTTTCCAAAGCTGAAACCAAAAACAAGGAATATCTCTATAACGATCATCTCCACGAAAAAAAAATTATATAATATAAATTGTGTATTTTAACGTGCTCTGCATTTTTTGTTTTTTTTAGTTTTTTTCCCATCTCTTACGGTTTAGCAGTTATGCAAAATTCCGTAAAATTCATCCAGAATGAAGTAGTCTTCAGAGGCTATTCCCAGAAAATTCAAGATATACCTACATTTTATTTGTCAGGTAAATATCTATAATATATGATATTTTAATCAAAATCGTTAGAGCCAGTTTTTAGAAAATCAAAATTTTCGAAAAAAGATCCATGTAAGGGGTAGTTGGGGTGGGGGATTTTTCTCAAAATCTTCGTGTCGCATCCCTGGAAGATACTAAACTTAAATACCAAATTTTGTATTTTACCGACTTCTCGTTTTCGGGATAAAAGGGACTCTAGAACATATACTTCCGGTGAAATCTCGGTATGAATTTTTGGGTGGAGTGCAAAACTTTCTCTATACACTATGTACATAGTACGTATAGAGAAACTAAAAATCTGATGTGTTCCATTCACATGACTTTCTCTATATCTCTGCAACAAATTATTGCTTCTATTTAGTTCATACTAATCGAGAAAAAATCAGCAGAAATAGTCATATTACTTGCTTCCTTGTAAGTAGAAGCGAAATAGGTGAGTACTATTGGTTAAACTGATAGTTCCATTGTTGGTATGAACAGGAATTGTGAAATTCCTGTATGAGAAAGGTATGTTTTTTAAAGCTGAAACCAAAAACAAGGAGTATCTCAAAAACGATAAACTCAAGAAAAAATGCCCCAGTAGTCTTCGAGTTTAGAAGTGTTAGGGACTTCCGCGTGTCTGTACAGCCTATGTATCTGTGGTCTATAGCCTCCTGTGGTTCCTTCTGGGAGGTGGTAGCCGCAATATAAGCTAGTTATAATAAGTCGCAGATAGCAAGGTATTCCCACTGCGTTGTATAACCTAAAACTTATGTTTATCTAGAAGCGTCAGGCTTTATGTTCCATATTTTAATATTAGTTACATTATTGAGTTAAATATCTGTTTTCTTTTTATACTAATGCCTTTTTCCCGACTAGAATGCTATTCATTTGCTAATGGAAAAGGAGACAACAAGTTATATAAATGAGATAATAAATTAAAGCAGCGAGGAAGTGCTTAGTAGCGTAGAATCAAAGAGAAATCAAGTTGTTTAGTGATGCAACTGGTGGATCTGGACGGAAGCACCCTGGGCTATTCATTTGCTAACAAAGGGGTAAGGCAAAAGCGTTGCTTACGTTGTAGAGCGCCCTCTACTAAAGGCAGTTCAAAAAATAAATTATGTTTCTACACTCCTTTTTTTTTTTTTTTTAATCAAAATCGGAGAAATTTAATAAAGACATCAAAGAGAGAAAGTAGATTCCATTATTTCGGTTGAAGTTATTGTTGATACCAACTTGCTTCAAATACTAATACAAAACACAAATAAAAATTGAATGAAAGAGACCCAGCTATTGAGAAACTGAACAAACTAATGTTAGATATACCGCCTACTTTAATCAAAAAGTAAAATTAAAATTTCTTTTGAAACAGACGGCGCTGCTTCGATCAAATTAAGCTTTTGCGCTTCACTCCAGATATATTTTAAAAGAATTTGGTATATATGCGCTCGAGGATTAGAGATATTTATACCTTTTTTGTTATTGCAAGTGACATTTCCACTCACCTGGTTATAAGAATTCACCTGATACCAAACATCTCAACAGCTACACAAGCTTCGTTTGCTTACATCTCGTTTCCATTTTAGGAACACAGAATATCTTATGTATTTTCATCCAATGACTAACTAACCCTGCAATAATAATAATAATAATAATAATAATAATAATAATAATAATAATAATTCACCTGATACCAAACATCTCAACAGCTACACAAGCTTCGTTTGCTTACATCTCGTTTCCATTTTAGGAACACAGAATATCTTATGTATTTTCATCCAATGACTAACTAACCCTGCAATAATAATAATAATAATAATTCATATTATATGCAGATAATGCTTTAGGGGTATTTCAAAACACATCTTCTTTCATTTGCAGACTAAGAAAAATGATACCCTTAATATGCCGATAAGATAATTTGGATTATGGTGAAAATTCACTTCCAGGATTCATATACACCACTGTTTAAAAAGTTTAAAAAATTTAAAATAATGTGTTTACCATCCATGTACATTTAGAACTAATCATATCTATAAAACAATACTCATTTTTACTTTCTCTACACGTACTATGCACAGAGTGTATACAGAAGGTATTGCATTCCACCCAAAATTGGATACCCAGATTTCACCGCAAATATACGTTTTAGGGTTCCCTGCAGCCAAAAAAAAAAAAGCATTTGTGTGTGTGTGTGTGTGTGTGTGTGTGTGTGTGTGTGTGTGTGTGAATCCGATAACTCAAAGACGAAAAGTTGGTAAAATGCTAAACTTTGTTTTAAGTTTAGTATCATCCAGGGATACAACACGAAGATTTTGAGAAAAAAAATCCCCACCACAAACTACCCTTTACGTGGGAAAATTTTCGAAAATTTAATTTGCTCAAAAATGGCTCAAACGATTTTATTTAAATACTGTATATTAAGATATTTATATGGCACATAAAATGTACATTTTAATTTTCTGCCTCTAAAGACCTCTATATTCTGAATGAATTTTGCTGAACTTTGCATAACTAGTATACTACAAGAGATAGACAAAAACTTATTGCTCAAAAAATGTAGATCACGTTAAAACACACAATATAGTCATGTAGGGTTTTTTTTTTTTTTTTGGTGAAATTGACCATTTCTGAGATATTATCTTATTATTTGTTTCAGATTTAAAATACTTAAAAGTTTTCTCACACGGAAAGTTGTAAACTCCTGGCCCTGTATAGAAACGGATTTCAGTTACTTGGCAACCAGCCTTTAAAATATTTGATTATCGTTTTAACCTAATATATTCCCCTATTTTCCTTCTACTTACAAAGAGGCAAGTAATTAAGACAACTTCAGCTGATGTTTATCTCGAGTATCATAAAGTAGTTAGAAGAATATGTTTTTAATAATAATTTGTTACAGCATGTAGAGAAAGGCATGTGAATGAATAACATCAGATTTTTCAGACAGTAAAATCGGTGACATAACGCCAGAAAGAAAACTAATATTCCAATAAACAGGCTAGCATTACTAGAAAGAAATCTTCACTATATGAAGTTTTTGACAAAACTACCCCAATAATAAAGAGTCATTAATTCATGAGAGGTGAAGTGAGGTATTTTCGGACCCCATTGAGTTTTATTTGAAAGTTGTGTATAATGATTTCAGATACGTTCACTGTCTTTTCCTTATCTTTCGCTGCAGTTCTTGGCCTTTGTCAAAAATCGTCCATTAGCACTGGAGAGAGGCAGTACGTTCCTAAAAAATGCTGTTTGTGAAAGGAGGGAAGAAAATACCCCATGCCACCTCTACCGTTGCCTGTTATCCATCATATTGTTTTATAGTGATCCTTGTTACGCACATGTGGTATTAATATAATTTTTTTGAGTTTTATGTAGTAGTGATTTTATGGCTCATTATAAATTATAAGGAATATCAGGCAAGATTATTAGACCTAATAAGGGAAGTAGGGCGATGAAGGCAGCGAAAACGAAGATGAACTTTAAATAGCGAGATCGAAAGCTGAAAATGAACAACGTGCAACAGAGGAAGAACATACTCAAATGCGCACTTAGAGACAAACAAATTTGACAAGGAAGAAAGGAAAAATCCCTACAGCTTGTCACCAATTAGGGACTTAATTTGAAACGTTTGTGCTCAACTGCATAAGTAATTACTCAATTTGTGAATACCGCGTGATCAGTTAAACCTGGGGGATCCTGGGGAAGCTGTTCATTACCTCAATTTATGCGTAATAAACTTGAAAAATCTGATGTGTACCATTCACATGACTTTCTCCATATCCCTGCAACAAATAATTCTTAAAAAGCTAATACTTCTATTTACTTTATGCTAATCAGAAAAAATTAGCAGAAATAGTCTTATTACTCGCTTCCTTGTAAGTAGAAGCGAAATAATGGACAGCCGTAGGTTAAAGTGATAGCCAAAAGCTGCTTGCTATGTCAATGAAGTTCCTTTGTTTATATGGATAGGAGTTGACAAGTTTCTGTATGAGAAAAGTATACGTTTTTCATAACAGAAACCAAAAATAAGTGATGTTACAAAAACGACGAACTCCACGAAAAAAATGTATATAACATAAATTGTGTGTTTTAAAGTGCTCTACATTTTTTGTGTAGTAAGTGTTTGTCCATCTCTTGCGGTTTAGCAGTCATTCAAAATTTAGTAAAATTCATCTAGAATAAACTACTCTTCAGAGGCTATTCCCAGAAAATTCAAGATATACCTACATTTTATTTGTCAGGTAAATATGTTTAATATCCGAAATTTTAATTAAAATCGTTAGAGCCATTTTTGAGAAAATCAAAATTTTCGAAAAAAGTTCCATGTAAAGGGTAGTAGGGGGTGGGGGGATTTTTCTCAAAATCTTCGTGTCGCATCCCTGGAAGATACTAAACTTAAATACCAAGTTTGGTATTTTACCGACCTTTCGTTTTTGAGTTATCGTGTTCACAGACACACGGACACACACACACACACACACACACACACACACACACACATACCCGCGCGGACCTTTTTGTGAAAATGCTTTTTTTGGATATTGGGGACCCTAAAACATATATTTCCGGTGAAATCTCGGTATCGAATTTTTGGTGGAGTGCAATACTTTCTCTATACACTATGTACATAGTGAGAAAGTAAAAAGGTATGAAAACCAAGGTAACACCTATTTTTACTTTCTCTATTTTAGTACATAGGTAGAGAAGGTATTGCACTCCCAAAAGTCCGATATCGATATTTCACCGGAAATACACTTTTAGGGTCCCCTGTATCCAAAAAAGCATTTTTAGAATGTGTGTGTGTGTGTGTGTCCATGAGCATGATAACTCAAAAACGAAAATTCGATAAAATATCAAATTTGGTATTTAAGTTCATGAGCAAGGATGTGACACGAAGATTTTAAGGAAAATCCCTTCACCCCAAACTACCGTTTGCATCGAAACAATTTCGAAAATTTTGATTTTCCCAAAAATGGCTAACGATTTTAACTAAAATGTCGTTTATGTAATATATTTATATGAGGAATAAAATGTGTATTTTGAATTTTCTGGGAATAGTCTCTGGAAACCTCTTCATTCTGGATGACCTTTGCATAACAGGTAAACCTTAAGAAATAAGTCCAAAATTTACTGCACAAAAAAGTAGACCTTGTTAAAATACTCAATTTATGTCACGAACACTTTTTTCGTGGAGTTGGCCGTTTCCGAGATATTCCTTGTTATTGGTTTCAGTTTTAAAATACTTAATTATTTTCTCCTACGGAGCTTCCGGCCATGCACTTCTTAGATTAGTATGACAACCTAACTGTTAGCCTCTGATTCCCAAGGTTGAGGGTTCAAATCCGGCGGAGGGCGGTGAATATTTTCGGGCATAAGAATCCTTTGCATTGCTTCCTTCGGAAGCCGTTGGTCTCGTATCGTAGATTTACGACACGTTAAAGAACCTGAAGCTTGATAAAGAGGTTTCTAAGCAAAATTAAGCTTCTTTTACGCCCAGTATAGAATGCGGCGCTAAGAACTGCAGTAGTGAAAAAACGTCCATAAATAAACCTAAATTTAATTCAATATGCAGCAAGGGAAAACTGCAGTCATTTGGTCCGAGTCAAGCTGCACTCTGCCGCCAAAAGTCTCTATTTCTTGGCCGGAACTATGCTGTTGGTGGGGTGTGGGGAAGCCCGTCGTGTGCTCTATCTCGCCTGTGGTTTAGGATGGGGAGGGCCCAGGTTAAATAATCGGTGGTACGATATGTCTGGATGATGACGGCCATGTAGAAGTACCCAGTCGGAGACCTACTTTCTAAATTTTGAAACATATTTTTGGTAAAAAATCGCGAAACAAAATTAATTTCATTCAGACAAATAACTAACGTTTTAATTAAATCGTAAAGTACATAGGTTATAAATGTAAGGTAAATTCGCGTATGTGTTGCAACTAATGGGTGAACGTTTTACAATTACTTTGTATGACCAGTTAAAAGTGAAACTTTTAGACGAGTATGGTGTAAAACAATCTTTAACTTTGTATAGTAAACAACGAATGTTGGAATTTGTTGACGATTTTAATTCTGTACCCATTACAACCAGATTTAAATATGTTAACAATTTTCTTTAAACTTTAGTTTGTAGTACTTGAGAATATTGCATTAAATGTTTCGCCTATACATCGTTCATGTTTAGTGAGCTCTTCGCATAAACCATACGAAATGGCTCGTCTATACATCGTTCATGTTTAGTGAGCTCTACGCATAAACCACATTAAATGGCTGGTCTATACATCGTTCATGTTTAGTGAGCTCTACGCATAAACCACATTAAATGGCTGGTCTATACATCGTTCATGTTTAGTGAGCTCTACGCATAAACCACATTAAATGGCTGGTCTATACATCGTTCATGTTTAGTGAGCTCTACGCATAAACCAATTAAATGGCTGGTCTATACATCGTTCATGTTTAGTGAGCTCTACGCATAAACCACAATAAATGGCTCGTCTATACATCCCTCATGTTTAGTGAGCTCTACGCATAAACCACATTAAATGGCTCGTCTATACATCCCTCATGTTTAGTGAGCTCTACGCATAAACCACATTAAATGGCTCGTCTATATATCGTTCATGTTTAGTGAGCTCTACGCATAAACCACAATAAGTGCTTACCAATTTCAATCAAACTATGCGTTACAATTTCTCTGCAGACAATATTAGAATTTAGTTATGTGCAGTGATTCGTGAGTTGTTTTATATATAAAACCAAAATCACATCCACTGCAAAGGATCTATATAAAGGCAATAATAAATGTTTATGGGTGCAGAAATGAAAAAACCTACATCTCTAGAACACATTTTAGCGAAATGTATTTTTAAATTCGAAATAATTCTTATTTAATGTCAAAGCTAAGAATTATTATCAGTGCTTTAATTGACGTTTCTCATTATTATGTCAATGTTTACGACTTTATTAACTTTATTCCTCCGACATTTTAAATCATGTACCGTGATATAGCCGGATATTATGTAAAATTTGCTGTACTAATGCAAATAAAATAGCCTTGCGAACCCCACACAAAAATTTGAAAAAGATTATGTAATTTTTAAAAAAATGAATAAGGCCAGAGCACGTAAACTGAAATATTGCCTGTTCTTTCTGAATACTAAAAACTGAGAGAATTTTCTCTCCGTCAATATGGCTGCAAGAGTTTTTAGGGTGGAAAACCAGTAAGCATTTTAAGCTTGAAAAATGTTTATTTTCATCAGCTAATTTAATTACTCTCCAAGTTAGGAATTTTAATAAACATATATTTACAAAAGAAAGTATTATTCTAGATAAACGAAAATGTTCATACCTATTATTACCAAAAATCTATTGGAAAAGTTATTTAGTTGGATTTAAAATGTGGAAAACAGAAAAACCATTATCACATACAGTTAGAAAGAGGTTGGATTTCTTATCTTGCGATTTAAGCTGCTAACAAGTAAAAGTTTAACAGGCATACTCACATAGTTTCTAAAGAGATCGGGATGATCTTTTTCCAGGCCGTCGTCCAAGATTGTGACGACAACTCCTCGGCCTATGACACCTTCCTGCCACGCAGGCTGCACATTCATGTCCAGACCTTCTCCTCGATTCTGAAACAATTCACAATACATCAACAATAATAACCAATGAGGATATATCAAAATTAATTTATTTATCTTTAAGTTAGGAAGAGCTTGTTGTTATACGTGCAGCGTGATACCCAAATTCAGGTTTCATTATTAGTTAATTACCAGCACCTTGTTATTATACGTGCAGCGTGATACCCAAATTCAGGTTTCATTATTAGTTGATTACCAGGACCTTGTTATTATACTTGCAGCGTGATACCCTAATTCAGGCTTCATTATTAGTTAATTACCAGCACCTTGTTATTATACTTGCAGCGTGATACCCTAATTCAGGCTTCATTATTAGTTAATTACCAGCACCTTGTTATTATACTTGCAGCGTGATATCCTAATTCAGGTTTCATTATTAGTTAATTACCAGCACCTTGTTGTTATACTGGCAGCGTGATACCCAAATTCAGGTTTCATTATTAGTTAATTACCAGCACCTTGTTATTATACGTGCAGCGTGATACCCAAATTCAGGTTTCATTATTAGTTTGATTACCAGGACCTTGTTATTATACTTGCAGCGTGATACCCAAATTCAGGTTTAATTATTAGTTGATTACCAGACCTTGTTATTATACTGGCAGCGTGGTACCCAAATTCAGGTTTCATTATTAGTTAATTACCAGCACCTTGTTATTATACGTGCAGCGTGATACCCAAATTCAGGTTTCATTATTAGTTAATTACCAGCACCTTGTTGTTATACTGGCAGCGTGATACCCAAATTCAGGTTTCATTATTAGTTGATTACCAGGACCTTGTTATTATGCTTGCAGCGTGATACCCTAATTCAGGTTTCATAGTTAATTACCAGCACCTTGTTATTATACTTGCAGCGTGATACCCTAATTCAGGTTTCATTATTAGTTAATTACCAGCACCTTGTTGTTATACTGGCAGCGTGATACCCAAATTCAGGTTTCATTGTTAGTTAATTACCAGCACCTTGTTATTATACGTGCAGCGTGATACCCAATTTCAGGTTTCATTATTAGTTGATTACCAGGACGTTGTTATTATACTTGCAGCGTGATACCCAAATTCAGGTTTAATTATTAGTTGATTACCAGACCTTGTTATTATACTGGCAGCGTGATACCCAAATTCAGGTTTCATTATTAGTTGATTACCAGGACCTTGTTATTATACTTGCAGCGTGATACCCAAATTCAGGTTTCATTATTAGTTGATTACCAGACCTTGTTATTATACTTGCAGCGTGATACCCAAATTCAGGTTTCATTATTAGTTGATTACCAGGACCTTGTTATTATACTTGCAGCGTGATACCCTAATTCAGGTTTCATTATTAGTTAATTACCAGCACCTTGTTATTATACGTGCAGCGTGATACCCAAATTCAGGTTTCATTATTAGTTGATTACCAGGACCTTGTTATTATACTTGCAGCGTGATACCCAAATTCAGGTTTAATTATTAGTTGATTACCAGACCTTGTTATTATACTGGCAGCGTGATACTCAAATTCAGGTTTCATTATTAGTTAATTACCAGCACCTTGTTATTATGCGTGCAGCGTGATACCCAAATTCAGGTTTCATTATTAGTTGATTACCAGGACCTTGTTATTATACTTGCAGCGTGATACCCAAATTCAGGTTTCATTATTAGTTGATTACCAGGACCTTATTATTATACTGGCAGCGTGATACCCAAATTCAGGTTTCATTATTAGTTGATTACCAGGACCTTGTTATTATGCTTGCAGCTTGATACCCAAATTCAGGTTTCATTATTAGTTGATTACCAGGACCTTGTTTCATACAAGTTACAAGTAGAAGCCTTCGTTAAACGTGGAACTTGATGCTTGATAAAACTTTAAAATTGAAGATATTTTCAAAAATCTTATAATCTCTAGATATTTATGAAATAGCTCAATAATATTACTACTATTATATTTTATTATTTGATATTACTATATTATACATTTGTAGAACTACCATTGAAGAAGTCTACTCCTGCCTACGCCTGTTTGCATAGAACACAGTACGATATTCGTCATTTTGAGGAGAGGCAGCTCTCCAATCCTTCTCTTCACAGGCCTAGTACGGTCGAGACCTAACAGTTGCTATGTAACCTACAGGACCCGTAACCTTACTGGACATGTAATAACTAAGGTTTGTCGGCGTCACTTACATTGGGATATCGAGTAAAATAATGTTTACTTTGGAGATACAATGTGAAGCACAAATCATCCTATGCAAATATACGGCATCTTTTTGCTTTCTCAACGCGTACTAACCATACAATAGGTATAGAAGATAATATTGTGCTCCACCTAAGAATTCGATTCCGAAATTTCACCGAAAATATATGCTTTTAGGTCCCCTAAACTCAAAAAACGTATTTTTAGAAAAGAATCTAATGTGTTCCATTCACATGACTTTCTCTACATCTCTGTAACAAATTATTGCTAAAAAGCTTATTCTTCTATCTTCACCATGCTAATCGAGATAAACCTTAGCAGAAATTGTCCTTGGTTCCTTGTAAGTAGAAGGAAAAAAAATTAATGAGTTCCATTCACACGATTCCTCTAGCTGTTGGCAAAGAAACCTTTTATTCAAAAGATTAAGCTTTTAGCCACATCATGCTAATCAAGATAAATATAAGCTGAATTAATCTTATTACTAGCTCCCTGTAACTAGAAGGGAAATGAGAAAATACACAGACTAAAGCGATAGTCCCGCCCTTTAAAAGCCGGTCGCTATGTGAAACAACTGAAATTGTAATCTCTTTGCTAGTCAGGAGTAAAAAAACAGACATGAGAAAAAAATGTCTTCCCATTAGTGAAAAGTGGCTAAAACGGTTAACTCTACAAATAAAATGCATATAACATAAATTGAGTTTTAATGAGATCTACATTTATGTGTAGTAAGTTTTTGTATATCTCTTACCAGTTATACAAAAGTCATCCAGAATGAATAGTTCTTCAGGAACTGTTCCCAGAAAAGCCAAGATATACATTTCGTTTATCATAAATATATCTTAAACATAGGTATTTTAATCAAAATCGTTAGAGACATTTTTGAGAACATCAAAATACTCAAAAAATGTTCCATGTAAAGGGTAGTTGGGGTCGCGGGACTTTCATGAAGATCTTCGTGCCGCATCCTTGGTAGATACTAAACTTAACTACCAAGTTTGGTATTTATCGGTCTATCCGTTTTTGATCTATGCTGCTCGCAGACAGACAGACAGACAGACACACACACACACGGACATTTTTCTGAAAATGCCTCTTTTTGGATTCAAGGGTCTCAAAACGTGTATATCCGGTGTAATCTCGGTATTGAAATTTTGGGTGCAATACAATAAATACCTTCTCTATACACTATGCACATGGTCGGTGTAGAAAAAGTAAAAGGTGTATATGTGTCTATGTATGTGGACAGCATATCTCAAAAATGAAAATACCGTTAAACACTAAATATGGTACTTAGGTCCAGTATGTTCCAAGGACGGGACATGAAGATTTTCAAGAAAATCCCCCATCCAAAACTACCCTTTACATGGAACATTTTTTGAAAATTTTATCTTTCTAAATAATGGCTTTAGCGATTTTGATTGAAATGCCGTATTTTAAAGATATTTGATGAAAATTAAGTGTATATCTTGAATTTTTTGGGAATACCCTCTGAAGACTACTTTATTCTGGATCAATTTTGCATATCTGCTAAACCGTAAGAGATAGACAAAAACTTACCACACAAAAAATCTACATTACATTAAAACACACAATTTATGTTATATACATTTTTTCGTGTACTTGATCGTTTCTTAGATATCCCTGGTTATTGGTTTCAGCTTTGAAAAACTTACTTTTTTCATACAGGAATTTGTCAGCTCCTGTTCACATAAACAAAGGAATCAGTCACATAGCTATCAGTCTGTGACTATCACTTTAACCTATGGTACTCCCTTATTTCGGTTCTACTTACAAGGAAGCAAGTAATAACACTATTTCTACTAATTTTTTCTCGATTAGCATGAAGTAAATGGAAGAATAAGCTTAGTAATAATAATTTGTTACAGAAATATAGAGAAAGGCATGTGAATGGAACACATCAGATTTTTTAGCAATAATTTTATACAGAAATGTAGAGAAAGTCATGTGAGTCAACACACATCAGATTTTTTCCCCCTAATTACTTCAGTATATCGATAAAAACAATTATAGAAGTTCCTTGCAAATAGCGTGGGAATAAGAGAAAACAATAGGATAAAGCGTTAGTCAAATCTTTCAAAGCTGGTCTGAATGTCATACCTTCCTCTTTGGTGCACCAGGAGAAAGAAAAGTCTGATGTGTATCATTCATTAGAGTTTCTCTACATCTCGGTAATAAATCATTCTTAAAAAGCTTTTCCTTCTATCGACTTCATGCTAATCGAGATAAACATGATTGACTTATTACTTGCTTTCTTGTAAGCAAAATCTAAATGAGGGAATACATTAGGGCTGAAACGATTGTCAAATCTTTTAAAAGCTGGTTGCCATGTGGATTAAGTCCGTTTCTTGGCATTGCCAGGAGTTGACAAATTCCCGTATGTGAAAAAAGTTCAAGTATTTTAAACCCAAAACCAATAAGGAATATCTCAAAAATGATAAATTCCACGAAAAATGTATATGATAAAAATTGTGTGTTTCAACGAGATCTACCTACATATTTTGAGTAGTAAGTTATTGTCTATCTCTTACGGTTTACTAGTTTCCATTATCTAGAAAATTCATCCAGAATAAAGAGCCCTTCAGAGACTATTCCAAGAAAATTCAATACATGTATTATATTTGTGTCGTAAATATCTTTAATATAGGTGTTTTAATAAAAATAGTTTGATCCATTTTGAGCAAATCAAAATTTTCGAAAAGGGGGTAGTTTTGATTGAGAGGATTTTCCTCAAAATGTTCGTGTTGCACTCTTGGAAGATACTAAACTTAAATACCAAGTTTGGTATTTTACCAACTTTTCGTTTTTTGAGTTATCATGTTCATAGGCACACGGACCTTTTTCGAAAAATGCTTTTAGTTTTGTTTGTTACAGGGCACCCTAAAACGTCTATTTCTGGTGAAATCTCGATATCGAATTTTTGGGTGAAATGCAATACCTAGTCTATACCAATGTACATAGTACGTGTATTGAAAGTAAAAATGAATAATATTTGCCATTTAAGAAATGTAAATAGAGAATTTTATTTTAAAATTTAAATCAATAGCTTCGAATATCTGGGAAACGGTTAACTCCACAAAAAAGTGTATTTGTCATAAATTGTGTTTTAACGAGATCTACATTTTCTGTTTGACAACACTGTCTTACCAGCTATACAAAATTCACCCAATGAACAGGACCTCAAGGTCTATTCTTAGCAAATTCGGAAATTAATTTTATTTAGCATAAAGATGTCTTAATGATATGATATTTAATAAAAATCATAAGCTACGTGTCGCATCCTTGTAAGATGCTGAACTCAAATAAATTTGGTATTTAACCGACCTTCGTTTTTGAGCTCACACATGATCGCGGATAAAAACTTTTCTAAAAATGCTCTTTTGGATTCAAAACGTATTTCCAGCGAGTCCCGGTATCGAAACGTTGTGTGGAAACCTTCTCTACTTACTGCATACACTCTCATGCTAGAGAAAGTAAATCCCTTTAAACACACGTAACTCGACGTAAAACATAAAATCAAGAAGTATTTTAGAATACATTAATCGCTCGCCTTAATCGAATTCATATAAGCTTTAAATGGCATATAAAAGTGCACACCCGTTAGCATATGCAGTTGTATGGTAAACTTGTTGCGGATATTGGGGCCCCCAACTTCGGTTGGTTTCTGCATCGTTTCCAAGTTGCAATGCCACGTTTCTTCCCTACTGTCTTACACTCCCTCGTATGCTGGGGTACACGTCAGGCAGGTGTCTAACCGAAACAGGGTCGGAGTATTTTCGCTCGCGGCTCTGAGAAAGGAACTCAGTGATACGCGTAAAGGCAAGAGGAATGCTGGTAAGAAAGAACAAGCGGCTAACGGGAGCGCATGTATTCCGTAAATACGTGGTTGTAAAACAAAACCTATCCCTCCACCATGCCACAAATCCCCAAAACGGTGTTATGTCACATGAATGTAACATCTTTCACTATGTTTTAGCTTGCACCAGCATTCAATCAGGTGATTGAACCGGATGTGGCACCATCATCGGGAAAATGTGATGACAAATCATTTTATACTTAACTGTACACTGCACGTCATGCTTCGTCAACTCTGACTTTTAAAACTGTTTGATTTTTAGACGTTAAGGCTTGGTTAATGTTAATTAGAAATCATTTGATATCGCCAAGGAAAAAAGGCAGAGAAATATTACACAAAAAATAAATTAAATAAAAAGCGAAACTCCAAACGTATCAACCTTGGTTCTTTGCATTACAATAAAAAAACTTCAAAGATGGTTATTGCTCATTAAACAAAAGGATTTGCTCATCCCTCAGGTTTTTTTCACATCGCTACAAGGTACAAGGATAAACGCTGCCTAACTGACACAATTAGATACAAAGTGTAACCTTTAATTACACGGAGAAGCATTTTTCCTGACATTACAAAGACTTTAATTAAAACGTCATTCATTAAACCTTCTTCTAGGATACATCATAGCTGCAACCATGTTTCACGTGTTTGAGGTTTATATTTTAATCAGAGGCATTAAATACAAACTGAGCAAGGTTATAATTATGCGGAAAAGGCATGTGAGTCATCCAATATGAATTGCAGCTTAATTACTTACTGTAGGAAATAGCGACCGAGCAGGCAGTTTGAATGCCATTGTTTGTCCACACAATACTGCTTCCCATATGGCCGCTCTACGCCGCATAGCATTTGTTTTCCAGGATAAAACACGCTAGCCTACTTTGTTAAAGCAAGAAATGAAGCTCGTTAGTTATGGAGAGAAATCATTGGCCCATTCAACAATAATGGGTTAAAATTCCGTTATGTCACTATCTTGCCTGTAAACTAGGTATATTTGTTTCTTTATACTACCTCCTCTTCTTCTGCACTTCAAGGCTTAAGCAATATGGCTCCACAGAATTGGCTCCATATTTTCCTCGGCCTTGGTATATTTCGGCAGGCTTGTATTTGTTTACAACAGCTGCAAATCAGTTTTCCTCCAGCCTCCTGAGATTTTCCGGCTTTCTTTAACTTTCTCAATTAGAAATTCCCAATTCTGTCCGGATCTGTCGTTTTTATCTGGCTCCTCCTTGGTGCTTAAAACTTGTTTTCTGTTCATTGTATGCTATGTTTACGTTTTCTTGTCAACCCAGGCTGTGCTACCGTACAAACACTGCCACTTATTTTATATATTTTTATTACTGTATTTTTTCTGACTAGAATTATGCCACTGACTAAAGAGCTGGAACTATAAGCTTGCTTAACTAGGCAGGTATCTTATTTTCAGTAATCTTGGATCAAACTGGGACATGTTCTTAACTGACCATATTTTTTATTTCAATAGCAGAAATGTTTACCCTTCCTCTTTCTCAATTCGTGCGTAGCTTTTTATAAAATGTTTTAAATAAGGACCTTAAAACGTGTATTTCATGTGCAATTTTGGTAATGCATTTTACTAGAATGCAAAACCTTCTCTACCTAGTATTACATAGTAGAGAAAGTGAATATAAAGCATTGTAGATAGCTTATAAGACACGTATCGAAATCCTTAAACGGATATCTAGAATAGTTTCCTAAATAACGGGTCCTGATACCTAGAGCGGCGAGATGGAGCTTTTAATCTCCTTAGGTAATCAATATGACATTAATGTTGGTTGAAAATTACAGATACTTCGCAAAATATGGATTTTAAGTTGAGTATAATTATTAATGCCTGCGCAATCCAGTGAAATTATGGAAATATGATCTAAAATGGACTTTCATATACTTGTACTTTCCAGTTTTAGGATTTATGTTTTCCGCAGACATACACGCAAAGGGGTATTTCGCAGTACAAAGGCGTAGTATTTTGTGTCCGAGGCAATACCACTACGCTGGAATGGACCAGCGCTTTCAGAGCATATGGTTAATATAACTTATGTTTTAAAACTTTCATTTACATTACACAGCGCTTTAAAAACTGCCAATAGTATCTAATGGTCAGTGTGCAAACTTCTGTAACCCCGGTTCCTATTAGACGAATTTCTAACCTACATTGAGTGACATCAGAAATCATTTAAATATATATTAGGTATTCAGTCTGCGAGAGATTTTCATAACACTGCATTAAAGTCCTATTTCGAATGTGTTTACACACACAAAATTTTTATGTGTCCCATTCACATGATTTCATCTACCTAGTCTGTAACAAACTATGTACTCTTATACTAACTTCGTGCTAATTGAGATAAACATAAACAGCAATGGTATTATTGCTTACTTCCTTGTAAATTAAAAAAAATTGTTTCTGTCAACCACCAAGATCTTATCGGCACCATCGTTGTGCCGGAATTTCGTTTCGCATGTTGACTGGAAAAGTGTTAACTTAGTGTACCTATTTTAGCTTCTAGAAGGAGTTAATTAATGCGTGCTAAGTTACAACTATATTAAAGCTTGCACTCAATGTTCATTCTGACTGCCCTCAAGGTCAAGTACTAAACATCTATTTCAGACTGGGTGGCAGGTGAATGTTTCTTCTTCTTCTTCTTCTTCTTCTTCTTCTTCTTCTTCGTTCATCCCTTCTGTGTATGACAAGAATAACCGAGCGCAATGGTTCAGGCCTACCTGATCCATTGTTTCTTTCTTGGGAGATTCCCCGAGTCGCCAGGCAATGTTGGGTGGGTTTCTTCCATCCCCATAGGTCGCTGCCAATCTTATTTCATTCATCCTTCGTTGGTTTCTTTTAAGGTTGGAAGTGTCGGCGAAGGTGCTCTGTGCAGCCTGGTAGGGAAAAACCATTCTCAATGCGAAACTCCGTCCCCGACATCGACTGGCTCCCGGGATGGTGGCGGCGTTAGACTCTGTGTATTCTCAACCCTCCTTTTCGGGGGGCCCTGCTCGTGGAGTATAGGCAAGAAAAGAAGCAAAAGCTATTTGTTCTGCGCCAGTGATAGTACTTATATCTATAATTGACGTATCATAGGCCGCCCGTTCATTCTTAATATTATATAAATGCTTAATTTTCTTCATGCCTTTAATTCATGTACGCCATTTTAAATAGGTTCAGCATTCCTAAAGTCAAACCAGTAACAAAGGAACATCGAAAAGCTTAATCCACAAAAAATTGATATGTATTGAATACTTTTCCAGATCTAAATATTTTGGGGGCAGTAAGCTTCTATCTCTTACGGTTTACCATATACAAAAAGCCATTCAGAAAAAAAGAAAACTTCAGAGGTCATCCCAAGAAAATTCAGTATATTTCATATGTCAAGGAAATATTTAAACATGTGACCTTTTTGAGAAAATCCAAAATAAAGAAATTTTCTATGTAGACGTTAATTTGGGATGAGGAAGTATCTTGAACATCTTCGAATCGCATGCTTTAAGGATACTGCGATTAAATACCATGTTTTGTATTTAATCGACTTCTTTATTGTTGAGTTATGCTGTTCATAGACGCAGGAATACATAACCACACCCACCCCCTCCACAAGATCCTAACCTACACAGACTATCCAAACGGTCGTGAGCAGTGTGCCAGTCCAACATTTGATATCGAGATTTCACTGCATATATAGATAGGACTGGCACACTGCTCACGACCGTTTGGACAGTCTGTGTAGGTTAGGATCTTGTCTGCTCAGCACATAAACGTGCTGTGAGCAACCGTAAGAGGAAAATGTCAACCTCATTCATACCCTCTCTCCTTTTTTAAGTGCAATGGCGGGTCAAGTTTAGTCCTATCGGTTAATTCTCACTTACCAATGATTGGTAAGATCAAAGCGTAGCTCAACAAGCTTCAACCTTCCTTGGGAGGGAATGTTTTATTGTCACACAAGATAAATGATGTAAATTAATTTTTAATAACGACGATGTTAAACCATATAACAATTATAATCCTTAGCGTCAATTAATAGAAAAATACCAAGCAGAAGAAACATCAGCTTAAATGGAACATTCAAAATGTACCGAGTTTCTGGACGTAAGTACAATACATTTTATCGCACTGTACCTTAATGCTGTTGCTGAATTTGTTAATGCTGGGCAGACTTACAACTTCTATTTGTACTGTTTCTCTTTCTTTCTGTTTGCTTCGAACAAGTAAATGCTTACTCCAGGAATCTGCTAAGCAAATATTTTAAGCATGTTTGGGTCCACGTATCTGTGTGAACAGCTATTTTCGTTACTGAAGATGAGCAAACCTAAACGAAGAAGAAGGTTTGGCGATCAAAACCTAAAACTTGTTTTACGACTTGCTGGTAGGCAAGCACTGTACGAAATATTGATAAAATAGTAAATGGCAAAAGAGCGCGAAGATTTTATATAGCGGGTAGAAATATATATGTTCTAATTAGAATGACATGTTATTTTTATAACTTGTTATTTTCAATTGAAATTTGGTGATAAATACATTCACTTTCCAGCTTATTTGTTAAAAATAAGCAAGTATAGCTTGAGGTGTTTTCATTACATCCATGCCCAAAAATATGAAACAATATGCATAAGTACTATTTTCCTTAAAGCTTGTGTGGTAAAATGTTTTGTTTATACAGCACAACTGGCCTCGTAATATTGGTCAGTATTTGCAGATCCATGCGAGTTATTAGGTGCTTTAATGATGTATATTATTCATTGATTTTGTAATTCGTCCAGCAATGCACAAGATAATAAACACTGTTTAACACCGCTAATTGAATAATTTAATTATTTATTTAATTAATAGTAATAATGTATTATTAAAATATAGCAATTCGCAAATCATAATGATTAAAACACCTAAAGTCCACTCTATTGCAAAGTTACACCCGTGCAGATACAGGAATTGCCACTGAATGTAGAACTGCTCAGCTTTTCTTGTAGCTGACACTAACGGGAGCGAAGCAAGTGAAACCGGTTCCGTCGGCGTAATAATGATACTTGGCTTAAAAGATGCTTCCTCCTGCAAGGTTTAAAGTACATTATCACGGGGCTTAGGACACGGTTGCAATTTCGTTGAACACTGGCCGCAAAATAGTTACACACAGGGTTTCAGTGGGACCTCCCCCTCTCCAAGCATTGCTGGTCATTCTCTCTAAGCAAGCGACCAGTGTATGTACAACCTGTTCTGAAGTTACGAAGTCCAACAGAAGGCGTTTTGCTTTTGATAAATTCATAGAATATATTGTAATCCATTGCAATAAATGTCCACGCATGTAAACAGATTCTTTCATCTGCCACAATACATATTTATTATCTTGTTCATGTTATTTATATTTTGTAAAAATCTTACGTGTTCCATTCACATGAATTTCTCTACCTCTTCTGAAAGCAAACTCTTCTTATACAACATTTATCATTTATCTACATCATGATAATCAATAAACATAATACTCGCTTCCTTGTAAGTACACAGGAAATGAGGAATATGAGGAAATGCAATAGGCTGAAGTGATTGCTAAAAGCTAGCCGTTATGTGGTACAATTGCAATTCGGTTCTCTTAGCATAGACAGGAGTAAAACGAGAGAGATGAAACGAATGAGGGCTTCCCGTTTAAGAAAAATTTAAGTATTTTAAAATTGGAATGAATTAAAATTAATATCTGGGAAATGATTACTCTACAAAAATGGGTATTTTAACGAAATCTGTATTTTTTGTTTTGGTCTATCTTTTATGGTTTACCATCCAGAATGAAGAGGCTATTCCTAGAAAATTCAAGATATGCATTTCATTTGTAATAAAATATTTTAAATGTATAGTATTTTAGGCAAAATCGTCCAGAACCATTTTTGAGAAAATCAAAATTTTCGAAAATATTCAATGTAAAGAGTGGTTTGGGGTGTGGAGAATACTGAAGTTAGATATCAAGTTTGGTATTAAACCGAATTTTGCTGTTTAAACATACACACGGACCTTTTTCTATTTTTTTTTGGATTCAGAGGACCTTAAAACATTTTTCCGGTAAAATCTCGACATCAAATTTTTGGGTGGAATACAATGGCCTCTCTACGTGCAATGGATAAAGGTGTACAGAAAGTAATAGGTAATAAACAGTAATAAAGCGCATGTTTGTTACAAAACTTTACACCTATTTCTGTGCCCGGTAAACTCAGTAGCGCACCTCTCAGCTCGCTCGTAAACAACGTACCAATGTACTAGAAGTTAACTTAACCTAAAGTCATATCCAAGGCCTAATTATGGCGCAAGGCTGTTCTTCAGTTAGAAACGGCATTCATGAATTCCAAATACAATAACTCCGCGCCAAGAGCATGCTTTAGGGCAAGTGTTTTCCAAATTCTAATATTTGATACATGCTATAACGCAAGGATACGGTGACAGTATCACGAATTTGAGAGATAACAGATAACAATTTTAAAAGAAACAACATTTGTGATAACAGCGTTTACATTTGACATCGCTTGGAAAAACCGACACTTAGAAGATAAATTAGTAACGTGTTTTTGCTCTGTGTTCTTAGAAGGAATACACAGAAGCGACTGGAGACCATGAGCACACGCGTTTAAACACATTCGCGATCATAATTGTGGCCGATTCACCTAGACTGTATTCTAAAAATCAGAAACTTAAGAACTAACCGATGAACGATGTTACAACTGTTGTGCTATGTAAGCGTAGGTCACAGACGTTCTCTATTAATGGGGCAAAGAAGTGTCTTTTTTAAATAGCGGTTTTGATCATAAAAATTGAATTTTGGATTTTTGGAGAAAAAAGTGCATCTTTGGAATGTATGATTCTCCTAGGAGGAATATAACACACATTTTGCTCGCAATTTTAAATGGTTGCGCTAGCTAATTGAACACTCTATGCCAAACTTTAAAGCAGTTTTTCAGGTTTAATTTTTTTTGTTATTTTCGCATATTCAAAACCTATCTTCATTACAAAAATACAGCTAGAAGTGTGAACATTATCCCCAAAGCATGTAACATGTGTGTAATGAAATATCTGGTTGTATTTTTCATAACGATCGTAGATAAGTTTTAAAAAAAAGAATATAATCAAGAGCTCCGCTTTTGCAGATATTTCCACTTTGTGATATGTTTCTTAAATACTATTCACAACAGGAACATTTCAATCAGATAATTTGTTACAAAGGTAATAAAGCATGTAATTTTAAAAATGTAACTCAATATCTGAAAGGGAAGATAAATAATGATTTTAACTAATTAAATCGAATAAGTGAATTAATCTATCCAGAATTAAAACATATATTTGAATCAATCTTCCTGTGTTGTCAGAAATGTACAAAAACTGTGATGTGTTCCATTCTCATGGTTTTCTCTAGCTGGTCTACAAATTCTGTTCTTACAAAACCCTGTTCTTTTATCTATATCATGTTGATGAAAGTAAACATTAGCAGAAATTGTCTTATTACTTGCTTTCTTGGAAGTAGAAGGGAAATAAGGGAATACACTAGGCTAACGCAATAGCCAAATCTTTTAAAAGCTTTGAAATTCCATTCTCTTTGCGTGGCTACAGATAAAACAAAGGAGATATCAAACGAAACATGACTTTCTATTTGAGAAAAATTGAAGTAGTTTAAAACTAAACCAATAACAAAGAATATCTTGGAAATGGTTTACGCGACAAAAATGTATAGGTCCGACATAAATTGTGTGTTTTAACGAAATCGATTTTTTTTTGTGCAGAAAGTTTTTGTTATCTCTTACACAAAATACTCCAGAATGAAGAGGTATTCAGAGGCTATTCCCAGGAAACTCAAGATATACATTTCGTTTGTCATGAAAATACTTTAAACACAGCATTTTAATCAAAGTCATTAGATCCATTTTTGAGAAAATAAAAATTTTCGAAAAAATTTTCTACACAAACGATAGCCGGGAATGAAAGGATTTTCTTTAAACATATCGCGTCACTTCCTTGGAAGATACTGTACTTAAATTCCCAAGTTTTTTTTTTTTTTTTTTTTTTTAAACAGGAGTCAGCAGAATTAGTCTTATTATTTGCTTCCTTGTAAGTAGTAGAAGGGATATAAAGGCATTCATTAGGTTAAAGGGATAGTCAAATCTTTGAAAAGCTGATCGCTATGTGAAACAATTGAACTTCGGTTCGCTTTGCATGGTCCCGTTTGAAAAAAGTTAGGTGCTTAAAATTAAACCAGTAACAAGGAATAACTCGAAAACGCTCAACTGTTCAAGAAAAACATATATGGCATAATTGTGTGTCTTATCGAGATCTACAGTTTTTGTGTTGTAAGTTTTTGTATCTTTCTTACGGTTAATCGTCATGTAAAATTCTGGAAAACTCATCCAATATAAAGAGGTCTTCAGAGACTATTCCCACAAAATTCAAAATATACATTTCATTTATGATATAAATATATTTAACATACGTTATTTTAATCAAAATCGTTACAGCCGTTTTTGAGAAAAACCAGATTTTCAAAAGTTTTTCCATTTAAAGTGTAGTTTATAGTGGGGGATTCTCTTGAAGATTCTAAACTAATACCAATTTTGATATTTAACGATCTTTTCGTTTTTGAGCTATGCTGTCCACAAACATATATACACACACAAACAGACACGCAGACCTTTTTCTAAAAACGCTTTTTTTCGGATCTCAAAACATGTACTTCCGATGAAACTTCGAATCTAATTTTTGGGTGGAATACAATGCATTCTCTAGCCTCTATGTATATTTATGTACATACGTGCTAGAGAAAGTAAAAATATAAAAAGGAAATTATAACATTATTATGCAGCACTCTAGAGCTAGTTGTGAAGAAGGATTACGTGCACGTTTCATTAAAATGGACAACGCTACGATACGAGACGTAGAGTACTGTCGTTATCGAATGGGAATAACCAAATGGTAGAAAAATGTAAGCTTCGGCAAGTCGACGGTGCTTTAGGGGCTTAACAACCCAACGGCTAGAAGCAAGTTCTGAATAAAGAGGTAGGCCCATTCCATTATGCGCCACATTTTAAGTGCGCGAGTTTACGTTTCAGGATTGCTGAATAAAAATGTTTAAACATGTACAGTATTTGTTTAGTGAAAGTAGCTACATATTAGGAACTGTAAAATAGGAAAGGTTTGGAAAGTCCAACTGTTCTCTACGCTACTGAAATTGTCAAGGGGAAACCAAAAGGCAAAACTTCCAATATGATATTTATAACTTTTTAATTAGCCTTAAAAATTTAAGTTTCCACTTTAGTTTGATACGTATTTTATAAATGTAGGTACATCACTTATATTTTAAACGTATTTTAAAATGGCACAAACTGTGAAATTTGCATTTCTTCGCTTTTTTATCTAACTACCTTACACTTTTGACTAGAGAGTTAAGCTTCATTTCTTCTGTAGCAGATGTTTTGCTCTAACATTGTACTACTGTTAAGTACGGTAGCTTTTGTGTCAAGCCACGTGGTTTCTTTCTTTGCAAACATATGTTTTCTTCATTATTACTCTGAATAAGTTTTTCTATGTATGCCATTTTTGGTATAAATGACATTTTTATCAGACACTATTGGAGTGATTTAGAATCTCTAAAGCGCGGTTGTGGATCTACCCTTATATTGATATTTTAAAACGTGCTACATTTAAATCAAAAGTTGATGTAACTAAGAAAATGTTCCTATGTTACTTAATAAAAGGATCTAATGTGTTACATTCACATGCCTTGGCCTACACATTATTCTTTATCAATGGCTCTATAAGGTCTTCTTATTTTTCTATCTACTTCATTTTAATCGAGATAAAATTTTGCGGAAATAACTTATTACACATTGTGTTACAGATACGAAGGGAATAGCGATAGTCAAATGTTTAAGAGCTGTGCGTTATACGTTTGCCTTAAAATCCCATAGCCTTTCCATGCAATGACGAGAAATAACTGAAAATCGACAGGACTAAAAATGATAACTATGCAATGATCAATTCGAACCATTAATAAACGGATTTCTCACAGGTTTTATACACAAAAAAAGTTAGCTATAAAGGCTATAAAAAGTCTTCCTGAATGAAGAAGACTTTACAGGCTATTCCCACAAAATTAAGGAGATGCAATTTATGTTTCATGACAATATTTATGGTATTTTAATAATAATCGTCAGAGTCAGTTTGAGAACATAAAACATTTCGAAGGATGTAGTCGGGGTAGGGGGATTTTCTTGAAAATCTTTGTTGCCTCTTTGGAAAATACTGAATTTAAATATCAGCTTGATACTTATCCGACTTTTCATTTTTGAGTTATGCTTCACAGACATTCATACGTAAAGCCCTTTTTATAAAACGTTTTATATTCAGGGGACTTGAAAACATGCATTTCAATAATATTTAAGTATGTCTTAAATAGTATGAGATAAGGTTTCATGTTTTAGCAGATATAATTTCATCATATCGTCATAAGCGTGTATTAGCCCTTGCGACATGTTCTGTCTTCTCCAGGTCATAATGAGCCCCCCCCCCCGCCCTCGCTAGGTTTGTATTCAAAGATCCTCTTAGGAACGTGGCATTCGTCGGGCATGACATGATATTGTATATTTAATACCGGTGGTCCAACTGCCGGTATTTGACGTGTACAGATATCCGTTTGTGCGTCAGAAGAGTTGCAGAACTCAATGGGGCTATTTCAAGTTAAAACCGGTGAGTGGAGACCTGGCGAGACCTCTCAATGAGCACAATCCGCTCACCGTCTCAGCTGATAAGCAAAGAGGGTAAAACGAAGGTTCTTAACCAGTTATCGACTTAGTAGTTTTAACTTGAAATAGCATCTTAGACTACCACAACACGTTTAACGCACAAAGGAATGTCCGCACACGTGAAATACGGGGCGGTTGGGACACCGGTATTGACGGAATAAAGAGTTTGATTTCTCCGCAGTTACTTTCGGTAGTATAGTTGTGGCCGAACGGCGCTTGTTTGCTTCTGTTTCAGAAACCTATTGTTTCTACAACAACAAGTTAAGATGGAAGTCAGAATATTACGTAAGGATGTACACCTTTTGTTATTTCCACATACACAGACACAAACATTTACATACACACAAACAAGGCGGGACTGGAACCCATGATCCTCTGCGCCACGAAGCACCACACTTAGGCCACATGTTGGAAAGAAGGCACAAAATGCTCGACCAAAGACGGGTCACATCCTCTTCGCCGGATATTTTTCAGATTCATTGGAGTGAAGGAGGATGCAGTGCTACGATTGTTAGTGAGGGGAAGAAGTTTGAAAACTCTTTTGAAAATATCTCTTGTTCTCATCCTCCTGCTGGTTGTTAGGCAGGGAACCACCCCCTACACGCAGTTCGTAATAACGGGGTGGACCGACGACGAGAGAGACATAGCCTGCCTGCTGCTCTTTTGTTTTTAACTGTTTTTATTTTGCCGCAGTCTATATAACACAGATGCAGTCACATTGGAGGGGAAAAATCTGCGAAAATTGAAAACGCGCGGAGCTACAGTCAGAAAAAAAATTTGGAAACGGAATCAGAATGCTTTCTGTTGTAAAATTACTTACGTTTGCTTGAAAAATATAACGTACACTGCCTGCTTCTTTTTCCTTTTGCGAATATTAAATCCTAAAACCAATCCCTTTCCTGGAGTCAGTTATAGGAATCTTGATTCCTTACCCTTAGAAGAAGTGAAATTAAACATATTATTTTCGGCACTTAAACTTGCAGGTCTCTAATGTATTGCAAATATGTGCTTATACTTACACAGTTCTAGAAATTACAAGTATTTTTGCTTTAGCATTTCATATATATCTATATATAATATTCCGTAATATTTTTTGCTAATTCACTTTTCTAAGTAAGATACATCTATATCTCAACAATTACCAAATTTCTGTATGTTATTTCAATATTTACAGTGTTATTTAATCATTTTGGTGCTTTATTTCTGGTAACTAGGTAAAATAAACAAAATTCTGGGCCGAGTGTGGGGTTAGCGTGTCTGCCTCTCATTCAAGAAGTTCCGAGTATAATATGAAGTGTAATCAGGAGTTTATGACTAATAACTTAAGACTTTATGTGATGCAAGCAAATCTAGTAGATATGGAAATAACTTATTAATGGATGAATGGATTACTATAACATTCTAATATTATAAAACATAATCAATAAAGAAAAATGCAAATAGAGACAATGTAAAGACAAGCGCTAAACTAGGCAGGAAAGAAGTGAACAGGATTTTGAAAGGAACCATGAAGTCACCTTACTCTCACTCGCAGAAGCAAAGAAGAAGACTCTTGTACAAATATTAAAAAATGGTGCGAACATTTGAAGAACAGTATAGGTGAGAGCGATGGATGAAATCTCCGGGACCTTGCGGATATACCAGCAAGATAGCTATGTGCTCTAGCAGGTGATTCTTATTCACAATTCTTCTGAGGAAGGACAAAGATATGTAGAAAACGGAGTTTTAATTTTCAACTAAGAGGGACTTGGAATACACACAAATATATAAACAATACAATCTTATGGTTTTAGCAGCATTCTCTCAGCACGGATATGGCTAAATGCTTTTAAAACCCTTCGAAAATAATCTGATAGATACTTTTTATTACTTTCAATCAATCTACGAGGGAAGTGCGGAAAGTAAGTGACGAATTGGTAAAAAAGACCAAATATTTGTTTTCGCAACAGCATTTAGTTGTACATAAAAAGAGCATTTTAAAACCTATTTTCGACGTAGTTGCCACCATTGTTCATCCTAGCGGGGAATCAACTTCTGTGGTCCCTGTTCAAAGAAAGCTGCCGCCAGTGAAGTTAGCCACTGTTGAACAGCGTGCCTTGGTTGTCGTCGCTGTTCAAAGCGACTTCCTCCGAATCCACTCTTCAGGTTCAATAACAAGTGTTTAGGCAGAAGGCGTGAGATCGAGAATGTACGTGTGATTCGCTTCTCCCAACCAAAATGTTGAATACGGTTTTGTGTGACACCAGCAGCATGGGGACGGGCGATGTCATGAAGCAACACAATACTTCGACTGAGCTTTCTACGCCTTTTGTTTTTAATAACGCGCCGAAACTTTCTGTTTTGATGGTTGCATCTGTGGGAAGGAACTCAATAAGCAGAACGCGCTGTTTATCCCAGAACACAGTGCACACGATTTTTCTGCTGGCAATGCTATTTTGAATTTTTGTCGTTTGGGGGATCCTGTTGTTGTTTTGATCCTCAAGTGACATGAGAAACTCAAGTTTCATCACGGTGAGTATTCTGCTTAAGAATTCATCTCCCTCGTCACTTTACCAGGTAAGAAATGTCAAAGCACTGTCCAGTCGCTTCGATTTTTGGCTATCTGTAAGCATCTTCAGAATCCAACGAGAACGCAGTTTGCGATAATTCAAATTCTTTGTGACAATCTCATGCAAATCAGATTTCGAAATTTGTGAAAACATTACAAAGAATTCTGACCCGTGTTTTCAAGAAGTGTCTCATTCACTTGTTCAACCAAACCAACAGCGATAACAGTAGGTCGCCCACTTTGTGCTTCGTCCTTCATGAATTGCCTAACCCGCTTTCTCACCATTCCACCATTTCACACATTTCCACCGTAAATCTTTACAAGTTGAACATAAATTTCAGGTAGGTTAACATTACTTGCGTTCAAAAACCACATTCCGGAACGCACTTGAAATTCCCTTAAACATTTTGAACGATCACTAACAACTGTAAACAAAACATCTGGCTGTAATGCTTTGTGGACGAGGGCCCATGCGTGGACTGCGATGGAAATGGTGCTTTCTTTCCAGACACGCCTCATATGCTTTTGGTAGAAGAGCTAGGAGAAGAAGAGTAATTTCACCTCGTTATCGTACCTATATGTGTAGTGTATACCAAGCCAGAATAGAAAACAAGCGACGTTTAGCACAGTTTATTCCAGCTTGTTGATGTAGGTAAGCACCGTTTATATTTGAAGAGCCTCAAAAAGAACGATTAGAGGGTTGAACGACAAACAGTTCTTGCGCTATTGGCTTGGGTAACTCTGTGATCTAAACCGAAAAACAAATTCAATTCACAAATTTTTATGCTCAAAAATTATGAAATGACGAAAATTACAAAATTAAGAAATACCAGAATAGAGTATGTGAGAACAATAGCCCGTCAAATCTATGCTTAAATTAATTGTCAAGGAAAAAAATCTTGTGTGTTCTATTTACATAACTTTCTCTATCTGTTCTACATACAAAATCTTTTTATACATTCCTTATTCTTTCGTCTACACCATGCTACTCGAGATAAAGATTAGCAGAATTGGTTTTATTACTTCCTTTCTCATAAGTAGAAGCAAAATAAGGGGGGTACACTAGGCTAAATAGATAGTCAAATCTTTTAAAAGCTGCTCGCTATGTGAAACAATTGAACTTTGGTTCACTTTGCATGGCTAGAAGTAAAACAACAGAGATGAAACGAAAGGTGACCTGTCATTTGACAAAAGTTACGTAGGTAGTTTAAAATTGAAACCAATCACAAGGAATATCTCGAAATGGTCTACAAACAAAAATTATATGACATGCAATTATGTGCTTTAAGGATATCTATATTTTTTTTTAATAATAAGCTTTTGTCTATATCTTACAGTTTACCAGTTATCCAAAATTCAGCAAAATTCATCCAGAATAAAGA
Organism: Hymenopus coronatus; assembly: GCA_030762935.1. Classification (NCBI taxonomy): domain Eukaryota; kingdom Metazoa; phylum Arthropoda; class Insecta; order Mantodea; family Hymenopodidae; genus Hymenopus; species Hymenopus coronatus. Next base: position 177,715,944 of record CM060892.1, on the reverse strand, counting down.
TGTCTTCCGAGGCTATTCCCATAAAGTTCAAAATACACATTTTATGATGTAAAATCGTTAATACACGGTATTTTAATCAAAATCGTTAAATCTATCCTTGAGGAAAACAAAAATTTCAAACATTATCCATTTGAAGGGTAGTTTGAGGTGGGAGATTTTCCTGAAAATGTTCGTGTCGCATCCTTGGAAGGTACTTGTAGTCTTCAGAGACTATTCCCAGAAAATTCAAGATATGCATATTATTTGTCAGGTAAATATCTTTAATATACGATATTTTAATCAAAATTGTTAGAGCCATTTTTGAGAAAATCAAACTTTTCGAAAAAAAGTTCCATGTAAAGAGTAAGCTGGTCACATGGTGTTGCATCCTTGCAAGATACCAACCAAAATACCAAGTTTTGTATTTAATGATATTTTCGTGTTTGAGCTATGCTGTCCACAGACACACACACGCGCACACGCGGACCTTTTTCCAGAAATGCCTTTTTCTTTATTCAGGGAACCCAAAGCATGTATTTCCGGTGAAATCTCGGTATCGAATTTTTGGGTGCATTGCGATACCTTCTCCCTACACTATGTACATAGCACGTGTAGAGAAAGTAATAGTTCTTCAAGTTCCGAAAAAAATTATATATATATATATATATATAAAATGTATCACGAGGCAGCTAAATAACTATGCAAGCTAGAATGTTGATATTAATCTGACATCATATTTTGTCGTATCAGTACTTGAAACACTGAATCGCTGATGGCGTCACACTTGTCAAAAACTTCACAATCTGTCTTGCCTTTGTATAATGATGACATCACTATTGTTGTGTATAATTAATAGTATACATTTCAATAGGATACTTTAAATACTCTGAATTTTACAAATTTCAGAGATTTTATAAATGTTAAGAGGTGTCTTATTTCGGCCGGCTTCGGTATATTAGTAGAGTGTTACTAACTTACCGTAGCCGGCCGAAGGCAATATCTTTCTCCTTCCAAACTGTCTCCAAAAACCAAACATCCCACAGTTAAGTGATATAAACATAATTCCAAAACAAAACAACCGTGGCTTAGAACTTCATTGCCATTCGTGGCTGTATTAGCAAAAAGGAGCTTGGTTCCAATTTCACTTTTTATTACGGTATTTCCGATCGCAGGAAGGTACTACTTTATATTTGACCAATATTGCAATGTGCAATTGAGGGTAGTAAAGAAACACGGCTGCAATTAGCGCACAGATCTAACCATATGCACGATAAATCAAGGCTCAAAATGGGAAAACCTCTCGCAGCGAAACACATGCGCATCTCGTAAAATTAATTCAGATAACACTGGGAACAACTGCAAGCAATGGTTATGTGCATTAATGATACACGCTTTAATGGCCTGTTTGGTCCAATGGTTAGCCTTTTAAACATTTTAAGTCTATTCGTTAATGATAGAGAAAACAAGCGATAATGCCAAACGCGATTGTCAAATGGAAGCAATTGTCAAGTAGTAATGACTTGCATTATTGGTTACATTACTTAAAAGTTGTATCTCAAGTTAATAGTCCATTTTGTTGACTATGTATGACATATTCTCGCATTATTACAGAGTGATATCATAACAATATGCTAAAGCGTATGGGAATATTCAATATAAAATACAGGCATTCAAATACTGGCGACCAATAACAGTGCCTTAAGTCACTGAGTATTTCGAAAATGTGGATGAAAATAATAAATAAGCTTTATTACATTTAAGAAAGAAAGCTTTGAACACAGGAAATACGTTTAATCTTTTGTTGCATCTGTTACATGTTATCAGGGGTGACATTCTCTTTCTGAAGTGTGAAGTGCAACTCTGAGATCCCTTTCACTGTTGTATCTACCTACCATTTCATAACAAAGAAGCTTCGCACATTCCAATAAATAAACAAATACATTTTTTTAGAACAATTTCAGTATTTGTGTGTGTGTGTGTGCCAACAGTGTAACTTAAAAAGGGAAAGTCGCTTAAATACCAAACATGTTCAGCCTCATTCAAGGATATGACACAGAGATTTTAAAAAATCTGACTCCCCAAGCTGCGCTTTGCATGACATATTTTTCGAAAATTTTGAAACTTTCCAAAACGGCTTGATTAAATTATCATGTATTAAATATATTTCTATACTAAATGAAAAGCATATCCTGAATTTTCTGGGAATAGCCTTTGAAGTTGCGTTAATTCTGGATGATTTTTACACCATAATCTTGTTAAAACACACATTTTTTTTTTTTCATTGGTTAACTCCTGGTCAATAAAAGAGAATTTAAATATTACATAGCGACCAGCTCTTAAAAAATTTAACTTTAGCTTGGTGTATTCCATTATCCCCACCTATCTACGAAATAAGTAAGTACGTAATAAAGGTAATTCTCAAAATGTTTATCTTGATTAGAATGAAGGATATAGAAAAATAAGCTTTTGTAAGAACAATTGAAATGTGAGTGCAACACATCATATTTATACTATTTTTCTTTATTATGCACTTACAGTAAAAAGAGAAAGTAGCTATTGCATTCCACGCAAAAACTCAATGATAATATATCTATGTATTTTGAGGCCCACTGAGCCCAAAACACTTTTTCTGAAGATGCTACTAGTATGTGCTGTTCTGTGAACAGTATAACGAAAAAATGAAATGTAGGATCAAAACTGAACATAGTATTTAGATTCTGAATCTTCCTAGGATACGAAAAAAAAAAGAACTAACAAATATCCCTTCTCTAAACTATAATTTACATAGAAAATTCTTCTAAATTTGACTTTTCTCAAAAATGACTATCGAGTTTAATTGAAAAGACATACGGTTAAGGTGTTTACGTGTCAAATAAAATCTATACCTTAAATTTTGAAATAGCCTGTGAGGTGTTCTTCATTTCGAATCAATTTGTACAATTGGTCAACGACAAGAGGAAGACAAAAACGTACAGCAGGAAAATGTAGATCTTTTTAAGGTTCAGAATCTATTCAAACAACTCTTTCTTGGCAAAAGCCATTTCCGTTACACACACACACGCATATATATATATATATATATATATATATATATATATATATATATATATATATTTTAAGCCTATCACTATCGGAGAGAAGTAAATACAAAAATCACATAAGAGTAACGTTTTAGAAGGCTGTTGTGTGATCGCGCAATGTTTCAAGTAATCGTTGTGCAAATTAAACTTTTGGTCAGCTCCAGGGCTTACTCATGGTACTAGTGATTGGAGTAATCGGCGGGCGATTCCGGAATACCCTACCATCACTGTCTCAGCGCCACTGCCGTTCCTTGCCCTGGTAATAGGCTGGGCAGACAACACCTGGGGCTACACCATCACCGATGCTGTCAAACAAACAAATCTGACATGTAAGGAGGGTCTGAATATCATAACCATTAACCTTTGTCTTGGGTCTTCAAGAAGATACATCCATGTATACCGAAACCATGAGGTGCAGAACGACTCAAGTCCAGCTTATACAGCTTACATAATATACAGGCTGGAAGGAGCGGGGTGTGAATATGTGCAAATACAAATATTTGTAACAGTTTTGTTTTTTATATATATATATATATATATATTTTTTTTTTTTTTTTTTTGCTATTTTAAAGGTTGTGTTCAGGAGGAAAATTTAACGATGCTTTTAGGATTGCTATTACTCCATATCTCAGACATTCGGTGACTGTTTACGTAACAGGTCAAACCCTTTGCCATGTCCGACTATGGGTGGTGTGATGTGAGAGAAGAATATTGATCGCACTGAAACTTCAACCTACATAATCATACGTTTTTGTTATCACACAACATTATCTGATTAGGATTCACAATCATTCAGTGTTAAACTTAAAAATATTGAACACAATGTCCTTATCCTTTTCTTAAATTTGGTTTTATTGAGTAAATACCAATGTGTAAGCATTTACACTTCCTATCTTTCAACTACAAAATAACTCTCATTACTCTTACAAAGCAGAAAAATTGAAACTAAATCTCAACTCTTAAAAAAAAAAAAAACTTTAAATCGGGAGTCAAAAGAAACTGTGTAATAGATCCTTTGATAGACTGCAGATAACGTTCGTCAGAACATGGTAATTGAAATCGCTGATGATAAAAGAGTCCCTCCCAACACTGGCAGATTCCTCATAAAAAAAAAAAAAAAAAAAAAAAAAAAAAAAAAAAACAACTTAAAATCCGGAATTAGGAAAACTTGTATCATACTTTGATACACTTGCAGCTGGAAAAATGACCATGTAGAAACAGCCACTGCAACAATGATAGATTCCCCATTGGTGGCGTAAATGAAATGAATATTTACTATTTCAGCCTATGTAAAGCCATTTTTTGTGTAAAGGAAAGTACGCTGCTGAATCGGTCCCTTGTTCCCTCACTGTGAGTTAACATGAATGCAGGCGGGCACTATATGAGTTGTAAACACAGAAGAGGCATAACACAGGGCCGTTCAAAACACACTAGATTCTGAAATTTGTGCTTTATTTATAACAATGCTATTAATAAGCTGACAAAATGAGATACACTTATGCGTTATACGCAATGTCTCTCCTAAATATCAAATTATTTGCACTTATTTACCTTTCACCCCTGTATATTGTATTTATGTCAGAGTTATACGATGAGAATCAAATTAGCTTTTTAACTAATATTATGGTGATAGTACATCACAGTGATGTTCAACTTTTATATTGAGGTAATGACGTCAAGCAGCCTCCTTCGTTTTGTAATGGCATGAAGCATTTTCTCTTAGCTCACTCAGCGACGGTTCTACACAATGACATGATGCTTCAAGCTAACCAAACATATCATATTCCAGAAAGAATGGGATATGAATATTTGTTTGTTGAAGCGGAAAACACGGTGAAATGTCTTATTTGCAAACACCACTTATCGTAGTCTTCCCGATATAATATGAAACGATACTTTGAAACAAAATCTTATGATTTCCTTTTACTTGACTCTCTATACCTATTCTACAAACAAATTTCTCAAAATTTATAAAATTCATGCTAATCGAGATAAACATTAGCAGAATGGACTTACCTTAGTTCCTTAAAGGTAGAAGGGAACTATGGAGGTGTAATAGGCTAAAGAGATTGTTAAATCTTTAAAAGTCGGTTGCTATATGATTACAATTCGATTCCCTTTGCATGCACATGAATAAAATAAAAACATATTTAATAAGTTCCTTTTGAGAAAACTTCTAAGTCTCGTATTTTAAAATTTAAACCAATAGCAACAAATATTTCGGAAATCATTAACTATACAATGTATAAATTGTGCATTTTAACGAGTAGTACCTTTTTTGTCCACCTCTTACGATTTACTAGTTATGCAAAAGTCATTTAGAATAAAGAGGACTTCAGAAGCTATTCCCAGATAATTCAAGATATTCATTTTATGTGTCATGTAATATCTTAAACTTGTGGTATTTTAGTTAAAATCGTTAAGAGCATTGTTTAGAAAATCAACATTTTGTAACATTTTTCCATGTAAAGGGTAGTTTGGGTTGGGGGGGGGGGAGATTTACCTCAAATCTTCGTGTCGCATCATTGGAAGATGCTGAAATTAAATATTGTGTTGGGTATTTAACCGACTTTCGGTTTTGAGTTTTTCTGTTTACAGACACACGGACACAGCACACACACACACACACACCCCACAGGGACCTTTTACTAAATGTTTTAATACAGGGGACCCTAAAAGTGTAATTTCAGTGAAATTTCGGTTACGAATTTTTGGGTGGAATGCAATACTTTTTCAACCTTTATACTATGTAAATAGTAGAGAAAGTACTAGATGAAAATAAAGTGTATGTCTCTGATCTACACATGCTTGAAGAACTTTAAAACATTCTAACACAAGTTAGGACCATTGGTGTAGAAGAACTGATTCGTGTGAACGATAATTTCATGAGAAGAAGTGTAATACATAAGACAAGATGACCACTACTCTCCGCATTTTCTATACGGGTGAGTAATGCGTAGTTTCACTGAATCTTTTGTGTCCAATTTGTACCGAGCGCTCGCAGCACGCGAGGTCGGGAGCTATCACAAACCGGCGGGCAACAGTTACCCCTCAAAGCTCACTGAGGACTTCCGCGCATCTCTGTAGCAGCCTCCTGTGGTTCTTCCACTTCATCCCTTTCTCTTGGGGGTGTTAGCCACAATATAAATCTACGTGATTCACAGACACGATGTCTCCCTCTGATGCCTTTACCTATTATAATACCATATTGTTTGCTTAAGTTTAATATGAAAATTATGAGGTTGTTATAGTAATCTTATAATACTATTTTCTTTCTTTGTACCTTGAAATATGAGAGAAATAGTAATTTAAAATATGTGATTCATTAGAACTAATTTTCTCTGCGCTGTTTATTAGAAAAGCGATATTTTGCTGTTTTACTTTTGCTGCTTAGTACACGGAACATAGGTAGTGGAGGTATTTCACTCTATACAAAAATATTATACCGAGATTTCACCGGAAATACACGTATTAGGACCCCCTTTATCAAAGAAAAATCATTTTTAGAAAAAGGTCCTTGTGTGTGTGTACAAACACGATAAATCAAAAACGAAAAGTCGGTAAATTAACAAACTCGGTATTTAAATTTAGTATCTTCCAAGGATACGACGCGAAGATTTTGGAAGAAAATTCCTCTAACCCAAACTATCCTTTACATGGAAAAACTTTTAAAAACTCTTGATTTTCTCAAAAATGGTTATAGTGATTTTTATTAAAATACCGTACATTAAAGATATTTATGTAATAAAATGTATATCTTAATTCTTTTTTGGAATTAGCTTTTGAAGGGCTTTTCATTCTGGTAAACCGTAAGAAATAGACAAAAAGTTATACAAAAAATGTAAATCTCGTTGAAACGCACAATTTAGGTGGTATAGGTTCTTTCTTGCTGTAGAGTTCACCATTTCCAAGATATTGCTTATTTATTGGTTTCAGTTTTAAACTATGTAACTTTTATCAAACGAGAAGGCACCTTTTGTGTTATCTCTCTTTTGTTTTACTGGCAATGCAAAGCGTACTGAACTTCAATTTTTATTTAACTGCCATCTTTTAAAAGATTTGACTATCGCTATATTTTCCTTCTTCTTACAAGGAAACAAGTTATAAGACCAATTCTGGTGATGTTTATCCCGATTAGTATGATGTAGACAAAAGAATAACCTTTTGTAAGAGTTTGTTTGCAGAACAGGTAGAGCAAATCGTGCGAATCGAACACATCACATTTTTTACTTAAATATTTTTATAGTAAAGCATTTAGGTACTAGCCTTGCAACTAAGCTGCCACAGAACATCTAGCTCAAGAAGAGCCAGGAGTCGCTGAAATAACTCGGTCACAGAACGTGCTTTAGCTAAAAAGAATTGGAAGTGAGGAGCCGGGCTTCTTTTCTTATATCCATTAGATTTTCGACACAAGTACCAGAGATGGTTACATTTCGAAACTGTGTTAAGTCAAATACTAAACAATGGCCTACAGAAACGTGATTTAACGAAATACTTAGTTTTAAAACTGAAGGTTTTCATCTATCTCTTATGCTTTCATAACCACATAAAATGGCATAAAATAAAATATTCTTACAGAAAATTAAACATCTACATTTTATTCTTATTATTTAATTAACAGCAATTTTTTTTTAATTACACTTTCTGACTTGGAATTATTTTATGACTCTCTCCCCCTTTCTCTCGCTCCCCTTCACACACACACACACACACACACACACACACACACACACACACACACACAGGAACGTTTTATAAAAATCGTTTTTGGGCTTATGTAATATCAGAAGTAAAGTTGGATATAGGTAGGAATGCAAAATTTCTGTAACACATAACTAATACTGAAATAAAAAAAAATCTGATGTGTTCCATTCACATGACTTTCTCTATATCCCTGCAACAAATTATTCTTAAAAAGCTTATACTTCTATTAAACATTAGCAGAAATAGCCATATTATTGCTTCCTTGTAAGTAGAGGTGAAATAAGGGAGTACCATAGGTTAAAGTGATAATCAAAAGCTGGTTGCTATGTCACTGAAGTTCCTTTGTTTGTATGGACAGCAGTTGACAAATTCCTGTATGAGAAATGTATAAGTTTTTCATAGCAAAAACCAAAAATAAGGAATGTCACAGAAACGACAAACTCCACGAAAAAACATATATAACATAAATTGTGTGTTTTAACGTGCTCTACATTTTTGTGTAGTAAGTTTTTGTCCATCTCTTACGGTTTAGCAGTTATTCAAAATTCAGTAAAATTCATCCAGAATAAACTACTCTTCAGAGGCTATTTCCAGAAAATTCAAGATATACATTTTATTTGTCAGATAAATAGCTTTAATATACGAAATTTTAATCAAAATCGTTAGAGACATTTTTGAGAAAATCAAAATTTTCAAAAAAAGTTCCATGTAAAGGGTAGTTGGGGGTGGGGGGATTTTTCTCAAAATCTTCGTGTCGCATCCCTGGAAGATACTAACCTTAAATACCTAGTTTGGTATTTTACCTACTTTTCGTTTTTGAGTTATCGTGTTCACAGACACACGGACACACACACACACACACGCACACACACACACACACACACACACACACACAATTTCCGAAAATTCTCTTTTTAGATAAAGGGGACCCTAAAACACCTATTTCCGGTGAAATCTCGGTATCGAATTTTTTGGTGGAGTGCAATACATTCTCTATACACTATGTACATAGTGCCTATAGAGAAAGTAATAATTACGTTAAAAATTAGGTGAGTGGACTTACGTCATTTTCCGTCTCATGTCTTCTACTACTTCTTGAATTAATGAACAGATGATAAGAATTTGGAACTACGTCTTTTGAATAATCAAACTGCTTCCAACGTAGAATGATGAAATGAACTTCCTCGAAGAGGGCAAAGAAGGTACATCTGTCTCCCAGAGAGGTTTAATAAAGGAAGAAGATAAACAGTTGTGTCTTTCGAGATGCAGGTAACGACCTCTGGCATCAACTCCGCTTCCTTTGTGCTGGCATAAAGACTGCTTTAACTTTAACAATAGCGGATTTTGCTGTTTCCCTCAGAGCGGTTTACAAGAGATCTCAGAAAATCTCAAGTATTGTGTCTGCAATAGAATAACTACACAAGACTAATAAACATAGGGTTGTAGGGAATGTAGGAAAGCTTTCACTCCTCTATGAGAAAGCAGAAGTTAATAAGGTAAGGCAAGAAAAACGACAACTGCAAGTCGTTTGTTGCCTTCAAATTAAGCCTTCCTTAAAACGTTTCACTGGAATGCTCAATTATTTTTTAAAATGTATTTATTTACAGCCGCTTTAACTACAAGGTTTTATCGCTACTTCTCACAATGTTTGGTCACAATGACTTAAAACTTAATGAAACATCTTTTAAACAAACAACCCATTTTTCAACAAAATATTTTTAATACCGTTGTTTAGTTATTGTGATGAGCCAAACTATTCTTGAAACAGCTTGTTCTTCTACCTAATGCATGCATTTAAATCAATGTTTCAATACATATTTACTTTAGACACAAAAGAACGAGGGATACACTAGGCTTAAGCAATAGTCAAATCTTTTAAGAGTTGTCACAACGTGAATATGTTGAAATTCTATTCCTGGTACCTTTTCTCATTCCAATTGAGGAAAGCATACGAATTGTAATATTGAATATTTTGGGAATGGTTAACTAATATGTATATATTTACCAATATGTATATAATAAGTTAACTAATATGCATATATACATGAGGGCTGAACCAGAAGTACCCGATCTAACAAAGAAAGCACAAACATTTAGGGGGGGGATCTTTATTTCTCTACATAGTCTCCTTTCAGCTCGATACGCTCTTTCCAGCGATGTTCAATACTACCATACCCTGCTTATGGTGAAAACTATCGAGGTCTGCAAAACTGCAATCAGCTACAGACCCCACATCTTCCATCACCAAGCCATTTCTTCAAGTTTGGAAACAGAAAGTAATCAGAGGGGGCTAAATCTGGCAAAAAGGGTGCACGGGGAAGCAATTCGAACTTTACCTTATTGATTTTGACCACGGCGATAATGCACGTGAGAACTGGTGCATTGTCTTGATGAAACCAAACTTTCTTTTTCGTTAATGTGGCCGTTTTTGCTCGAATTCATCACTCAAACGCTGTAACAAGTTCGCATAATATTCGCCATTAATTACTTTTCCTTTTTTGAGATAATCAATGAAAATTATCCCGCGTGCGTCCCAGAAAACTGGCGCCATGACCTTACTTGCAGATGGAAATCTTCGCCTTCTCTGGAGCCGATTCTCCCCTTCCAATCTACTTTTTGATTGTTCCTTCGTTTAGGTGTGAAGTGATAGACCCAGGTTTCATTCATTGTTATGAATCGACGCAAAAACTCAGCTTTATTACAGTGAAACATTGCCAAACACTCAACTGAAACATCCCCACGACGTTGTTTTTGTTCTATTGCAAGCAAACGCGGCACCCACCTTACACACAACTTTCTCATAACCAAATTTTCAGTCGGTACGTGATGTACAGAACTGTTTGAAATGCCTGGAATGTCTGCTAGCTCGTGCACTTTCAATCGACGGTCACCCAATACCATTTTGTAGATTTTCTTTACAATTTCTGGAATGGTAACATCATTTGGTTGACCACTGCGATGTTCGTATGTTCGTCTTGGCAGCTCGTTTGGCCGCGCAAAACTCTGGCACCCAATATTTTACTGATGTAAACGAAGGAGCAGACTTTCCAAAAGTAAAATCTAACTCAGCTTTAATATTAATTGGACTAAGATCTTTCAAATGAAAGTATTGTATTACATAACGATGACCAGTTTTATCATGTTTACAAATTCGCTGAGAGCATTCACTAATGATGGCTGCCAAACAAATGCTAAACAATGTACAATTGTCAAACTTAATCTTTCTAAGGTTGATACTTTTTACCATTGTTGTTGTTTGAAACAACAACCGCTATCTATACGTCGGATCGGGTACTTCTGGAACAGCCAGAAGTGCAAATAGCTTTTAGGTCTCTCTTACGGTTTATCAGTATGCAAAATCACCCAAAGTGAACAGGTCTTCATGATGATATTCCCAGGGAATTTACAATTCACATCTTGTTTTTCATGAACATATCTAAAACATAATATTTAGTCAAACAAGTTAGAGATAATCTTCTTTTAACGAGATATATATTTTTGTGCAGTAAGCTTTTATCTATTTCTTACGGTTTACCAGTTAGGCAGAAGTCGCTGAGAGTGAAGAGGACTTCAGGGGCTATTCTCAAGAAACTCAGGATATACATTTTGTCATTTAAACATCCTTTAATATGCGGCATTTTAATGAAAATCGCTACTGCCGGTTTTCTTAAAAAATCGAACTTTTCGAAACATATTCCATGTAAAGAGTAATCCTGAAAATCTTCGTGTCGCGACCTTGGAAGATATTCAATTTAAGTAACAGGTTTGGTATTTAACCAGCTTTTCGTTTTTGAGTTATGCTGTCCACACACACATGCGCACACACTCAGGCATACATTCGTACTTAGAAGAGCTTAATATAACCGTATCTGCTAATATTTATCTCGATTAGCAAGAAGAATACACTTGTGTAAGAATTGTTTATTGCAGAATAAGTGCCGTGCAGATGCGGCATGTTAATTTTATCAAATATTAACACTTTATTTGGGCTATCCAATGTAACCGTTATTTTCAGTAGAATTTCTTCATATTCCATGTCTGCACTGCCGATATTTTCTTAACAGAACCTTTCCAAGTGGATGTTTATCCAGTAATAGTAGCTTTAACTTAGAATCGAGGCGACTTTTAGATTTCTTACGCCCCTTCGCAGGTGCAACATGCTGCAATTGTTGTACCAACATTTGCCAACAGAATGTTGCCTATCAACTGTAGGGCTCTCCACGTCTGCAGCAGCTGACATACCTGGAAGCTTCCATTAGCTACTCCCTGTACTGCCACGTATTGACACACTTCCCCTTCAACCACCGTGCATGAAATGTTGGAAAAATCAAATTCGGGCTATATATCCACTTTCTCTAACAGCAGAATAAGCACTTGATGCATTATTACTTTTTCTCATACATATCTGAAGTAAATAGAGCAAGTATTTCATTCAACCCAAATATTCGATACTGAGATTTCACCGGAAGTACAGGCTTTAACAGTCTCTAATAAAAAAAAAAGCTGATGAGTTCCATTTATATGATTTTCTCTACATGTTTTACAAACAAACTTCCTACAAAAGATTCTTCTTTCTACTCCGAGCCAATCGACATAAACATTAGCAGAACGACCTTATTACCTAGTTCCTTTTAGGGAGAAGGGAACTAAAGGAGTGGACTAAGTTGAAGCGATAGTCAAATATTTTAAAAGCTATCGATATGCGATTGTTATTGCAATTCGCTTCTTTGCATGACCAAGGGTAGAAAAATAATCTGTGTTCCATTCATATAACTTTCTCTACATCACTGTAACAAATTACTGTTAAAAAGCTTATCCCTCTATCTAATTCGTGATAACCAAGATAAAGGTTAGCAGAAATGGTGCTTATTACTTAGTTCCTTGTATGTAGAGGGGAACAATTTAATGTGTTCCATTCACATGATGTCCTCTAGCTGTTCGGCATACAAACCTTTTACTCAAAACATTAATCGGTTATCTACATCTTTCTATTCAAGATAAATATAAGTAGAATTAATTTTATTACTAACTTCCTCATGAGTAGAAGGGAAATAAGAAAATACAAATTTAAAGGCAGCTCGCAATGAGAAACAACCGAAATTCCAATATCTTTGCTTGTCAGGAGTAAACAAGCGAGAAAAGAGATGTATATGACATAAACTATGTGTTTCAATGAGATCTATGTGTTTGGTGTAGTAAGTTGTTGTCTATGCCTTACGTTTGCCAGCTATACAAAAATCATCCAGAATGAAGAGGTCTTCAAAGACTATTCCCAGAAAAATCAAGATATACATTTCGTTTGTCATAAAATATATTATTACATAAGGTATTTGAATCAAAATGGTTAGTAGTAATGAATGATGTTGAAGATTGAATCATAGATTATTAGGCTTTTGAAAATGAATTAACTACACAGTTTATATTTAATTTGAAGCGCTCTTTGTAATATTATCACTGAAAGTCATCTTATTTTGTATTTGTGAAACTTTCAAGAGTAAAAAGTTTACTAATTTACATCAACAAATTGCTAATTCATTCTTATAGTAATCGACATTACAGTTATGTGCTACCATTTGGTTATATAGCACTAATGGCTGAAATTGGGTTGTTTTGTTTATTAATTTAACACCAAGAACCAGGAATATTTAACACAGTTTGTGACTTATTTCTTCTCTACAATCCTTTCCTAGATATTTTAATAGAACGCAAATACAGATTACAATCGCCACTGCGTGAACTCCGCCTGCGGTGCCATTAGTAGTTAAAGCGGGCGTTAAACACTACCCAAAAAAAAAAAAAAAAAAACTGCGTGAAGTAGTGATTGACTCATAGACGTATGCCTCGCCGGCATAGATCTTCAAGCCTGTGCTATTGGTTGTCCTGTAATAGAGCAACTGGTGTGCCACACCTGGGATTTGCTAGCTTAGGGAAATGCTAATAAGCTTGAAATTCCGTTGTTCCCATTATCTGTGCCGCTCTCCAAAGAGAAACGGAAACATTCTACCCCAAACAAAGCCAATTAATTCTATGTCGCAGATGGAGACAATGCCATGCTCCCCGGCGGTCACTTGTTTCCTGATAGGATGGAACAAATTGGAAACGCAACGACGTGGCGATAAATACTTCGGGAATGAAAATCAGAACGTTAGTAATTAAATTCAGTTCCAGCGAGAATGAAATTAAAATCGGGTCCACACCTCACAACTGTCCCCGTGCGCGCGCAACACAGAAATTAAATTTCCGGTACCAAGAAAATCACTGCGGTTTTCCTTTCTCTCAGATTAGCCTAGAAACGCTTTCTCGCGGTCTCTGTCAACTTCAGAGAAGTGTTCTAAGCAACCACTTCAACACTTCTCTGAAGTTGACAAGAGCAAAACGATAAGAGCAGTGGAGAAACTTTGTGATACCTCTTTAAAATTAACTTTGTTGTGTATAGTTCTACTTCCAACGAGATAATTGTCGTATAACGGAAGTTTAGTTAACAGCTTCCTCAACTTGTTCTACTCCCACTCTCTTATCTCACAGTTTACTTTTTACTTAGTTGCTATCCGGTAACAGACAACTGAAGAGCGATATACACATATTTATATCAAATTATTCGCAACTTGACGGTTCAACCAGTAAATGTCCTTGGTTGCCCCGGGTTCAAATCCCATGAGTCAGCCAACTCGACTGGGTTTATTTCGTGGTTTCACTCATTCACCAGATAAATACCAGTACAAAAATCCAAAATTCCAATCACAAGAGTAGAAATCAACTTATTTGTTTCTCTCTTTAGTTTTTTAATAGGTACACACAAACATGTACTTTCATGCTGAACAACCGTTTTCTTATCGCTCTCGGATGGCGGCAACTTGAACCTTGGTCTTCACATTGCTGATGAAAGCATATAAATGTTATAGTTTAACGATGCATGAAAATAATTCTTCACCCCTTTCTGCAGAAGGCCGAATTATGTGGTGTACCAATCACATGAAACTCTTTCATAGAGATGGCATCCGGACTACTCCAATTCACATCGATTGTAAAAGCGTTAATTGGTCGCCGAATTGCTTTCAAGCCAGTCACAAATAGAACTGATACCGGAGAAATAAAGTAAAATTGATCCCCTGAGCGTTGGAAACCGCGGAAGTAAAATCATTAATGCGATCTAGGGGATTTCTAATGTCCGAGTTATTTGTGCAGTTGAGTTTCTGCACCATCTACGAAGCAGCTTTAATTAACTTTCATTTTTACTTTCTCTATACGCACGATGTACTAGTATACCCAAAAATTCGATACCGAGATTTCACCGGAAATAAGTGTTTTAGGGTCCCCAATATAAAAAAAAAACAAAAAACAAAACAAAATATTTTCACAAAAAGGTCCGTGTGTGTGTGTGTCCGTGTGTCTGTGAACACGATAACTCAAAACCGAAAAGTCGGTAAAATACCAAACTTGGTATTTAGGTTTAGTATCATCTAGGGATGCGACACGAAAATTTTGAGAAAAATCCCCCCACCCCCAACTACCCTTTATATGGAACTTTTTTAAAAAATTTTGATTTTCTCAAAAATGGCTCTAACGGTTTTGATTAACATATCGTATATTAAAGATATTTACCTGACAAATAAAATGTATATCTTGAATTTTCCGGGAATACCCTCTGAAGAGTAGTTTATTCTGGATGCATTTTACTGAATTTTGAATAACTGCTAAACCGTAAGAGATGGACAAAAATTTACTACACAAAAAATGTAGAGCACCTTAAAACACACAACTTATGTTATATACATTTTTTCGTAAGTTCGTCGTTTTTGAGACATTCCTTATTTTTGGTTTCTGCTACTAAAAACTTATACTTTGCTCATACTGGAATTTGATAACTGCTGCCCATATAAACAAAAGAACTTCAGTGACATAGCAACCAGCTATTGATTATCACTTTAACCTATGGTACTCCCTTATTTCGTTTCTACTTACAAGGAAGCAAGTATTTCTGCTAATTTTTTACTGATTAGCATGAAGTAAATAGAAGTATAAGCTTTTTAAGAATACTTTATTGCAGAGATATAGAGAAAGTCATGTGATTGTAACACATCAGATTTTTATTTCTGTGTTTATTATACTGTATTTTAATTTTGCGCCAAAATACAACTAAGCATTGCCTAAATGTTACTCTGATAGTGGGAATGTGGACAACAAGCTTGTAATGTTATCATTCGGCCGGCAGTTTTACCATATTTTGGAGGAGGTAAGCATATTTTGCCAATCCAGTGGCATCAAGGACATAGTGCAGAGGCATGCTATCGCGCTCTGGAGGGGTAAAGTGAACAGAAGTGAGAAAGCAATAGGGGTGGACAAAATAAATATTTTCTGCCCGCAGTAGAGTCAACGACACAGAGCCATAGAGCGCTTGTCTATACTTAGCGGGCTACAGATACTATATAGGAGTGAACAAGGAACAGGGGTGAACAAAACACACGGTAGTCGTTATACACTATCATGTATGAAATGTTTAATAAATGAAAATAAATGATTCTATCATAGAATACATAAATTCTCGATAACACAACAAAATATAACAAGGATACTAATACCTTCACTAGTACAATTGAAAATCAACATATAACTTCTATTATTAGCACTTAAGTTACAGCAGAAACTTATAACAGAAACTGAAGTAAAGTAGATCCCAATTATTTCATAAATCGCTTGTAGAATATTTTGTGATACCTACTTTGGTACGTCCGGTGATATACTACTGGAGCAGGGAAGTTCAGCCAATATTCATCTCAGACTGTTTGACCCTTAATATTAGTTTTGTTAGCTTTATAAAAACTGTTCATGTGTCAGATCACTGGCTAACATTGTCGTGATTCTCGCTGCAAATTTTAAAATATTCTGATATTATTCAAAGCTCAAAGATGTATAAAGATCAATTACATCGTGATCATTTTAAGCAAGCTTTAATAGCATTTTATTTACAATATCGATAACCTCCAGCTGCAATGCGGATGGTACATTTTCTACAAGGGCTGATAGTTTTTCTTGAGCATTACTCAGAGTGCTTAAATCGAATTCCCCGAAGCTTATCCTAAATAAAGGGATAAAAATAAATAAATCATACGGTGCAAGATCGAGGCTATAAGGCGGATGTCTTATGTTGAACTGAGTCACAACTGCATGACATTTTATATATATAAAAGCATCACTTTACCTGCAGATCAACACTTTCGCCTTTTTTTTTTTTTTTTGGTGTTGGAGAACCAGGAGGTCTCCACACTGTGCTGCCTCATTTTTCTTCAGGATCATAATGATGCCGCCATTACTCATTACGGTGATACTGAATTTCAAAAACACAACCCCTCCATCAGCAAAGAGACGCAGCACATCATGGCTTGTTTCCATTCGCATAACTTTTACTTTGGGAGTTAACAGACTTGACACCCAACGGGCACAAACACGATTCATATGAAGATGATCATGTATAGTCGCAAAGACATGCTACATGAAATTCTCAGCACTTCACTGAGGTTAGGTGATGTTATCCACCAATCCTCACGGATAATCACAGCAGTATTAATGTTGACTTCAGTCACAGCAGAATCCGTAACGCTTGGCCCGTCTTATTTACTTAGACACGTCAGCATTTTTTGAAGTCCTTGAATCACCTAATCATGTTGCTCAAGTTAGTGCAACTTCTTCGCATGCTTGTTGCAGCTTTTCGTAAGTTCCAATGCCTGCATGGTTTAAACGAAATGAATATTTTATTGCGACGTACTACTTCTCTCCTGTCACCTCCAATTTGTGATTTGCGAAATCCAATTAGGGTCTACAAAATAGAACATTACTACCATCTAACTGCTACGGGAATGCTGTCCTCTTGGACATTATATATAAAACTCCGTTATTATAAAAACAGCTCAATCTTCTTTGATCAGCCCTCGCATATTTGCAGCTAGAATGGCGACAGAATAACTCCAATTGAGGTTTAATTTCCTCGAAATTCTGAAATCGCCTGTTAAAGTCTATTTGGAGATCTTGTAACATATTGCACTCCTCCTTGTTCCTTATATAGGATATCACAAGCTGGAACTTAGTGTGCCTTCTTTGCTGTGTTCATGGCTACTATGAATTGTAAGGTGTGCAGGCGTGGACACAAAAACTAGTCATCCTCAGATTCCATGTGTCGGTCGAAGAGCTTCATGTATCTTCGTAAAATATGTGTTCACAATGCACATGAAAGAACTGTACAACATTCTGTGACTGATAGCACAATGTACTTATGAGTACTGAAAACAGATCACAGAACAACGGTATGGTGGCCGATGGGTTAAAAAGGTCTTGTTTCCACTCATAAGTTCCTAGGTTCAAATCTTGCGCTAATTGTCATTTTTTTTTTTTGTTAATTACATAGTTGGGTATGTAGAACATATTATTGCATTAATATAAAAAAAAACGAAAAAAACACAAAAACGAGAAAATAAATATCTTCTAAAACTAAAGCACAAAAAACAAAGATAATTAATATCGGCTGTATGAACCCTCAGGCGGTATAAATGCCCTCAATCTTCGGTGCATAGATAAAATTAAATGCCTGCAGTAGTGTGGACGAGAAGCTACAATATCCCAGGCCTCTTGAATTTGTGCCCAGAAGCCATTTTTTATCCTTTGCCTATCTGCAGCTCCCTTTTTACCTCAGGCCACACACCGCCTGCGGTGCCATAAGTAGTTAAAGCAGGCGTTAAACACTACAAAAAAAAAACTCAGCACACATATTCTCAATAGGGTTCAAATCTGGTGAACAGGGAAGCCAGTCTACTACTCTGATAACCCTGCTTCTCTGAAAACACATTTGAAACCTTTTGAGATATATTATGGATAGGATGATTATCATACACAAATTCAACAATTTCATCAGGATACCTTCCTCACAGACGGAATAAAACATTATTGAGTATTACCGAGAATTGCACAACGTTCAGTGTATCGCCAAGCTGCCACAGCACACCTAGATCACTCCTTGATATCCAGCTCCAGCACGTTACAGATATGCGACCATGATGAAATTGTGAAGCCAGGATTTTGCGTCGTATCGGGACGGCTTTGGACGATAGACAATCACCTTTCCCTTACATATAGAAGAAAATGTTACCTCGTCTGAGAATATCACGTTATTCCAGTTGCGCTTGGTAAAAGGTATATTGAGTAAACATAAAAAAAAAAAAATCCAGTACTACCTCCCAAAAAATCAGATTTGCGCAAAATTGAATTCCTAAAACTGTTTCAAAATATTCCTTTTCTTAACAATATTTTAATATTTTTTAAAATTCCTTTTTTTTTCATTGAGAGAGAACTGTTCGTGCCTGATGTGTATGCGCACCAGATGCTTTCGTGTGCAGCATATTGCAATTCGGTAGAATAAACCCTTGAAGAAGCACCATAATAACTATCATATTATTATGTGTACGCAATGTCGTATATGAAATACGTATGTCTAGAATAAAAAGCCGCTGTGTGTTGATTCAACATCATTAAGAGAAGGGGTGGGGGGAATTGCTACTTGCGAGAAGCGAACCGGCGAGCCTACGTTTTGTCACAGGGCTACAGTGAAAACACTGGGAAGGTGGCAGGTTTAGTAATACCAAACAATACAAACTGTATCATATTTTGTGTCGTTAATATTTTTAGTTAATATTGATGGTCTGTTGCTGAAGAAATTTAAGAATATATTTGATTATGATTATTGATAATATGGGTTAGTAATATTAAGATTTGGAACTTGTGGCAACTTGTTTCTGCCGCTACACAATTGTATCGCGGATGGTGTATATACAAGGCGCTGTGGCATGTAGATCTTAGACGAATTTGGTGTTCCAGACATGACTAATTTGTTTTTGTCCTTGGCTGTACACTGTTTCCTTCTGGCTGCCTACAGCTACGTGCTCATACGTAGTACTCTGGCTGACATCCCTGGGCTAGAATGACGCTCGCGGAGTAGAAGAGTTCACATTGACAGAGGGTGGGGCTTGAATTGTTAGTGTCAACTTAAACAGCTGTGTTCCATTAGGCACCATTTTTTATGCACGTTAGTATACCGACTCAGTAGAGTATACTGCTTCACGATTTAAAGAAGTTCACTTTGCGTTTAAATAAGCAGCATGGCACAGAAAGGATGCCTTACAACTGAAGGCATTCATTAGCAAGTTACCCAAACGCGAATTAAAGAAAATACTGTCTCAAAGCGGTCTCTGTAGTGTGGGGGTAGCGTGTCTCATATTCAAAAGGTCCCAAGTTTGAATCCGGTTACACGGAGAAGGTTCTCCCCCCACCCCAGAGTTTTTTATTATCTTGAAAAGATGAATTCTAGTAACTCTAAGATCCATGGACCCTAGGATCATCTGAGCAGCATTTCATCAATTTCATTTATTGACCGATATGATCTACCAGATTAAAGCAAGTTAAACTAAAATAAGAAAGAAAAACTAACTATCTCTAAGGCGTACACTAATTTCTATAAAGCCCGCCTGGGTAGTGTGGTGGTAGCATGACTGCATCACGTTCAACAGGTCGTGAGTTTGAATCTCGCTTAGGGTGAGTTACCCGGATAAGGTTTCTTTTTTCGGAGTTTCCGCTTATCCTGAGAAGACTTATGTCGAGTAACTAAAGCTCCATGGACCCCGAGATCATTTGAGCATCATTTCACCAATTTCATTCATCGTCCGATATGACCAACCAGGTTAAAGGACTTTAACCTTAAAAAAAAGTTCTATAAAGGCATACTATCCATCTCAACTTCATTACGGCAATCCTGTTGTCAGAGAATCACAGGTCACTTCATATTGAGTACAGCATTCGCAAAAGTTTCGCTTAAGAAGCAAAAGAAAAACACTGGTGTA
Organism: Hymenopus coronatus; assembly: GCA_030762935.1. Lineage (NCBI taxonomy): Eukaryota > Metazoa > Arthropoda > Insecta > Mantodea > Hymenopodidae > Hymenopus > Hymenopus coronatus. The sequence continues at coordinate 177,695,300 of CM060892.1, read as the reverse complement.
TATACATTATGTATAAATACGACATAAAATAAGCCATAATTTTTCATCCTAGGCAAGGACCTCCTTTCTTCCCTCATTTCCGTTTTCCTCTTCGTTTCCGCATTTGAACCATGTTTCTCACTGCGCTCACCTGTTTATTTTGGCCACGAAACTTTCCCCATTTGTTACTTCCTGTTTCTTCTCTATCAACTTCTTTTTCTTCTACCTAGTTAGTTCCAGCATTGCTCTTTCCTTTCTCCCTCTTTCTAAAACAGCTGAATTACTTATTCTGTTAGGTTGTTTATACGATAAGATCATTTAAATTCCTTCAAATCATTTTCCTTCCACTTTCCAAGGTCACCTATACAATCTAGATAAAATATTCGTTGTTGTGTATTTGAATACTAAATAGTTAAAAGAGCTGTACAAGTGAAACAAAATCTAAAAGGCAATGTATTGCAACATTTACAACTAGGTCTTGTTATGCATACCTTCTGGTATAACGAAACATAAATTATAAAGCATTTCCCATTTACAATGTGTAGCTGAACTGGTTAGAAATAAAAGCGCAGGATAATATGGTTTAAATACTGACTGTCGGGTTGGATTTCTCAGTTTCAGTCTACTTCTCCAACCTTGCTCGTGTCACAGAATCATTAATTACTATTTCTTATTTATTTTGACCTTTATCGCGATTAGCGCAGCATATTGGAAATAACCTGTGAAACTGGACCAGGTGAAGAAAGATGAGTGACTGGTAAACACGCTTAAAGTTAAAGTCATTCAACTGTGACATTTGGAAAATCCACAAAATATAAGATATATTGTTGACATTTATATCAGCTATTACACGCAAAATAATACTTCCATTTTTAAAAAGTCTAGCTAGCATGGTTATTTAAATACTAACTTTTTTTTTTGGTATAAATTAATTGTTTTAAAAAACTGCTCCACACAATGTGTTTTTAAAATTATTCACGTCAAACATTCAGAAAATAAGTTTTAAAATGTATCTATATCGAAACTTTACTGTCTCTACACTACTATGTATTTAGTAGGTAGGTAAAGTATTGTATTCTAATCAAAAATTCGATGCCTAGATTTCACCGGATATATACATTTGAGGTGACCAAACAATTTTTAAAAAAGATCCGTGTGGGTTTTTGTGTGTCTGTGGACAGTATAGTTCAAAAACTAAAACACTGTTAAATACCGAATTTGATATTTAAATTTAATAATCTTACAAGGTCACAGCACGAATATTTTCAGAAAAATCCCCCACCTAAACTACCCTTAACATGGATTTTTTTTGAAAACGTTATTATTCTCAAAAATGCCTTCACAGATTAGGATTAAAATATCATATATTAAAGATATTTACATTACAAATAAAATACATAACTTTTTATTTTCTGGGAATAGCCTCTGAATACTTCTTCATTCTGGATGAATTTTGCATAACTGGTAAACAAAAACTTGCTACACAATTTAAATCTCGTCAAAACACACAATTGTTGCTATATCTATACCTTTTTATGGAGTTAACTGTTTCCGAAATATTGGTTTTAATTTGAAGTTATTCAAACTTTTCTCAAGCGTGAAGTCATATTTCATTTCATCTCTCTTTTGTTTTGCTCCTGGCCGTGCAAAGCGAACTCAATTTCAATTGTTTCGCAGAGCGACCAGCTTTTTAAAAGATTTGACTATCGCTTAAGCCTCGAATATTACCTTACTTCCCTTCCATTCATACAGAAATAATATAACCATTTCTGCTAATGTACATCTGGATTGGCGTGAGTAATCTTTTGTAACAAAAGATGACACAGTAAGTGAGAATGAAATACATCACATGATTTATATTAAGGGATAATTATTATAGTACGATTATTAATTTATTACCTTTTCTACCCTCCTACACTCAGAATTTTTCAAACTTGTTATATCTCTAAAATTGCAGCATTAATTCAAAAGAATGTTTCTTCCTTTATGGTATTCTTGAGCGGAAGTGAAAAAATTGTGAAACAAATTAATAACAAATTCCATGTGGAGTATTTTGAATATATATGGAAAATACTAACGTGTTCTATTAATAAGAAGACGTCCGTTCTTACATAAGATTATTTTATCAACTTCATGCTAATCGAGATAAACATTAGTAAAAATAGTATTACTTCGTTGTAAGTAGAAGGGAAATAAGGAAATATACTAGACTAAAGCAACAGTAAATTTTTTTTAAAATCTGATTGCTAAGCGGTGCAATTGATATTCCCTTCTCCTAGCAGCATGGCCAGAACGAATAAAGTGAAAAGTCTAAGTATTGCAAATTTTAAAATCAATAACAAGGAGTATTTCTAAAATTGTTAACACCACCAAAAATATATATGACATAAATTGTGTGTTTTAAAGAGATGTACATTTTTGCGTAGTAAGATTTTATCTATCTCTTACGGTTTACCTTTTTTCAAAATTCCTCCACAATGTAAAGGGCTTCAGATGTTATTCCTAGAAAATTCAAGATATACAATTTATTTTCCAGGTAAATATATTTTAATATATGGATCTCAATCAAATAGCTAGTCATTTTTAAAATAAAAAGTTTCTAGACATGTTTCATCTAAAGGGTAGTTTGGAGATGGGAGGGGGGAGGTGGGAGTTCCCGACAATATTCATGTCGTAACCTTGGAGGATACTAAACTTAAATAAAGTTTGGTATTTCACTGACATTATGTTTTTCAGTAATGCTGCACACACACACCACACACACACACACACACATACACACACACTGACGAGAGACATGAACGTTTAAAAATACTTCCTTTGAATTCATATGTCCCCTCAAAACAGTATATACGGTGAAATTTTTGGGCGAAATGTAACACCTCCTCTACCTACTATATACATTTTATATGTGTGCTAGAGAAAGTAACAATTATTTTTTAAGTTTTCACAATTTTTAGCCTAATTTCACAGATCAATTGCACCTTCAAACCCCACCCCTGACTGCAGCGTCGTACAGGAATTGTTTATGTCATTCCCAATAGACCAGAATGGATTATTATTCTGGTCCACACAGTTCACGTTCGCTGCACTTTCTGGAAAAATGGACGAATTCATTGCTACGTTAGTGTTTGTTTTTTAAAACTGTTTTTGATGATTTGTGTACAATAGGCGTGGCAGAGAAATCGTTCCTAACCTGCCAACACCCAGAGCGGACATTTAACGGGGCGTAGCCTGAAGAATGGCAACATGATATTAAAATATATTCTTCATTGTAAAACTGCTGTCGACTATTGATTTAATTATTCTTTAATTAGCAAGTCTATTAACTTAGAACATTTTCCTAGGCTGCGTATAACTGTTATGCCTAACTTATCTTTGGTACCTCTTAGGAGTACAGCTTCCTGTCTCATAAATTAGGTAATTATAGGTCAAATTTGTTTGTTGTTTCTTTCCTCCAGCAGCTCGCAGAGATGCCTCCTTTCTAATGTATATTACCGCCAACTATATAACCTAAACTATCAAAACGTGTCTCAGAACACCGTCAATCAGAACGACTACCTTAGGACACCATCAACGCTGAAAATCAGTTTTTACCATCATTTCGCATGTAAACCACTGTCTCAATACTACAGTTCCTCTTCTTCGAATCACCATTCCGTTCAGTATATACCGTAACATTCTTCACAAACTTCCCCGTTCCTTCAACATATTTTCTCCTTCTTGATTACTTTCACTTTGTACATCTTTGTTCACAGTTTCTCAAACAGTATTAATATTTACTTTGCCTATTTGCAAACATAATTCTTCATTATACGTACATTCCTAATGCTTCCAATGGTTTTTCTCACTTATCAAAAGTACTTACTGCTGTGCTATACATAGCTAACAAGTTCAGTATACAAGGCGTGTCCGCAAAGTAACTACCGCCACCGAAACGCTAGCGTCACAATTCCACGCAGCGCACTCGTCCCTGTAGTTCATTTTTTGTCCAATACAGCCGGCTCGTGTTGTGTTAGTGAACATTCAAGATGTTTAAGACAATTTCTATCCCGCTCCCTGCGGAGTGTGTTCCATAATTCGGTTTTTGAACTAAGGAATGTTAAGCCACAATGTTAAGTCAACTTATAGAGATTTACAATGAAAGATAGAAGGGCGAGAAAGTGGGTTGGCAATTCAGTGACTGACGATCCAATGCTCATGACAACTCACGCAGTGGAAAGTCTTCTGTTGTCACTGATGCTTTTGTTGAATGACGCAATTTGTGAGAACAGATGGTTCATAATAAGCATGCCTTGCTATACGTTTCCACAAATTTCAAAAACTGTTTTGCATGAGATTGTCCCACGGCGCTTAAATTTTCGCAAATGTGTTCCCGTTGGCTACACAGCCTTGATCTCGCGTCTTTAGAGTGCCACTTGTTCTTGAACCTGAAGCGCGAGTTCGGAGGAAGACGCTTGACAGCGATGACGACGCAAAACACGGTGGCTGTCTTCATTGGTAGCAGCTTAGTTTGAAGAGGGCATGACTCCCCGCAATGACAAATGCCTGAACAATGATGACAACAATAGGTTAAGGAATGCTCTTTCATGTACAAATAAATGCTGTGAAAACAAATACTTTATGCGTTTTACTTTCTCTAGCACGTGTATATAATGTACATCGTAGATAGAGAAGGTGCTGTATTCCACCCAAAAATTCGATGTTGAAATTTCGCCGCCGGAGGTCCCAGAGTCCGAAAAACACATTTTTAGAAAGAGGTAGTGTGTTTGTATGTGTGTGTGTGTGGACAGCAAAACTCGAAAACTAATAGACCGTAAAATGCCAAACTTGATATTTAAGTTTAGTGCCTTCCAAGGATGCGACACGAAGATCTTCATCAAAATTCCCCAACCCTAAACTACCGTTTACATGGAAAACTTTTTTTTAAATTTTGTTTTTCTTAAAAATGACTCTAAAGATTTTGATTGAAATATCGTACATTTAAGACATTTACAAAATAAATAAATAAATAAATAAATAAAGTGTATATATATTGAATATTCTGAGAATAGCTTCTGAAGATCTGCCATTCTGGGGAAATTTTGGTGAAAGTTGCCTAACTGGTAAACCGTAAAAAATAGAAAAGAACTTACTGCATAAGAAATTTAGATCTGATCAAAACACACAATTCAAGTCATATACATTCTTGTTGTGGCTTTGACCGTTTCCGAGATTTTCGTGATATTGGTTTCAATTTTAAGCTACTTAAAGTTTTCTTAAACGATTGAACATGTTTCATTCATGTGTATTTTGCTTACTCTCGGCAAGCAAACAGAACGGAATTTCACATAGCGATGGCCTTTAAAGTAATGGACTATCGCTTTAGCCTAGTGTATTCCATTATCTGCCTTTTACACAACAAGAACCAAGTAATAAGGCCATTTCTGCTAATGTTTATCTCAATTAGTATGATCTAGACAAAAGAATAATCTTATGTAAGAAACGTTTGTTTGCAGAACAGCTAGAGAAAGTCATATGAATGGAATACATAAGATATTTTCCTTCCGGCCACGCCTCGAAAGACACTGCTAATATGCTTCTTCGAGAACACACAGAAAGACGTCTTCTACCAGGCTGTGTTCTGTTTGTCTTGATAACATATACCTTCAGAGTACCTACACTAGAAATTCTAAACAATTTCATTTGCTCCACTACCTAATTTCGCATTCATCATTTTATTTCGTTCCTGTTATCATAGTATGCATTATATGCATTACATTCTTCTTATCTCCTCATAACTAAACCTTAGGCATATGATTCTTCTTCCTTCTATTACTTACTCTTTTCATCTTATGGAAGCAATTCTTCAAATAAAACAAGGAGTTTATAAGGAGCTTGCGTATCGTAGGCCATTTCCTGTTTCACCTCTCTCGATGGTATTTTCTCTTCTGTGATGTAATTCGCAGTTTAATAGTGAGAAAAAAGACCACAGGTAAATAATTGATTTCGAATTTTCGCGACTTTAGTTGTTTCTTGTAGAATTTTAAATCACTTCTGCCTAATTCATTTATAACAGCTGTTCGTGAACTCTCTCTATCGCATTTGCTCCCCTGTAAGTTATTAATATTTAATATTTTCATAGTCTAATACAAAATATGCCTGCCGCAAATCATAAATAAGTTCATATTTGAAACTGCAAAATTAAAAAAACGTATTATTAATTACAAAAAAAAAAAAAGTCTTTAAAAAGACTCTTCCACCAGTTTTGTCCCTCAATCCCGCACCTTGCGTAGCCAAGAATGCAGTATAATGCAACTAAGATATAGATAAAAAAAAACCAGCTGGTGAAGTACACCATTTTCTCTATCAATTGCAAATTCGCATATGTATTTTCTACATTTGCATCTACATATTGTGGCAGTCCTACCCAGGCTAAATAATTCGTCACAGTTTTGTCTAAAAGTATTTAAAGTAAAGCAGTAAGAACAACCGTTTATAAGAAGCACTGAGAAATCAATTCGGAAGTCGTGATCATGAACGAATAAATTCTTTGTGACTTTGTATCACACTCTTGGAAGGTAGTTTGTATTTATCCGGCATTTTGTTTTTGAGCTGCACTGTTAAAAGAATGGCGCATACTAAAATTTCGAACATGAATTTTTAGATGGAATAAAATTGCAGTTTACTAGTGGTAGTGAAAGTAAAAATAATCCAATCCCTGAATGGTACTACCAGAAACAGAATTTCTTCTGAAATAATTTGCTCACTACTACAAAAGTTGCAACTGCACGCTGATTTTAGAGAAACTGATGTACTTTTAAATGACCTGGAACTACATAGGTTGACCGAACGTTAATCCTCACTCTCCTACCTCTCCCATATGTCCTTAGATATGTATATCATTCGTTCAAATCCAAAATCCAGACTCCTGTTGAATACATTTTATTCCTCTGGCATCCCCGCATATTTCACAAGAATATTATACGCACTTTAGATATAAAAGGCGCGACTAATTTGCTCTGGAAACAGTCTTCAGCTTTCTGAGCCCTTGTTCTAGACTCGAAAGCTGACGAGGACCACACAGCTAACTAAAATTCGTTTTGACCTCATCAATGGAAGCTTTAGCACCAAACCTCATTAAAAGTAATCATTGTTTTATGGACTTTTGCAGAAGCTGGTTTGCACTGTGAATATCCAACGAGATTCATTTAGTTACATCAAGTATTTGTGCGTCCACATAAACGCCGACGGGGCTGCATCGACAAGCGAAAGTTAATCCCCACAAATTGCCTCGTTATCGGTTTTATAGCCCGAGGCACGAACAAGCAGTATATCGACTCCAAACATTCAGTTAATTCTAAAAAATGCAGTGCAACGAGGATACAATCTTGTAGCGATATGTACTTGTTAATGAAAACACAATGCGCCGATATTTCATACGAAATTGCCGCGTCTTTGTCTGCATATGTTTTTGCTATTCCAAAGTGACATGCAATCATTACATTGGTAATCTGAACAAGTTGATCCCGGATCAAAATCCAGACAAACCATGTCACAATGGCTACGTAGTTAGATAGATACTCGGGTTTATTGCGAAAAGCATAGCCGATAGCGAATTAGGTCACAAGCGTAATATCCAATAGCTTGTAAAACACAATACTCTCTTTGCATTGGAGTCAGGCTTAAAATATAATACTCGTACCAATTATATAATCATGTCTCCCCCCTGAAATGAGCCTCACAAAATCTGATGCACCGAGGGAGATGACTCAGGCAGTAACGTCTCTGGCATTCGGAGGTCCTGGGTTCAAAACCCGAGGGGCAGACTAATCTGGCTATTTTTGTTTCTCGTGGTCTCACTCAGTCGCCAAGGTCCACACCGAATAGAATATTTTAATACCACGACCTAAATTTCCATTTTAGTTCTAAAACAATATTAAGGCTTGAAAAAATATGGTAATGGTGATTGACTGCCATCTATCCACAGATAATTAAAGCAGCTAGACTGGATGACACCCTAATGCTGTCACTTGTTGTGGAAGAAAGTAGTGTGCTATAAAGGGATGTGGTAGGGTATGGGGACACTGTCCACCACATACCGTCAACGAGGCATATTACCGAACAGATCCGACCAAGATATGCTCAAGTGTTAGGTGACGTACATATATATATATATATATATATATATATATATACACATACATACATATATTTCCCACAACAGTTTTATTTTACTATATGTCATATAACGAGTGAGATATTTCTGTGGTAATTGGAGAGGCTCGCATTCGGGAGGTCCCGGGTTCAGTTCACTCTGATCTCAGATTTTTCGTGCTATTTCCTGGTGGTAGGCGTCTTCGCCTTTTCATGATTTTCTTTTCATTCAGTTTCCATTTCATATTTTAGCGTGATTGTAGGTTTGGCCTGGAATTATTAGGAACTTACGCGCATCTCTATGGCCAGTACACTTCTGTGGTTACTTCACTTAGTCCCTTCCTCTCCGGGGTTGGTAGTCATAATAGATCGGAATAGATATAAGTAGCCGGTAGTGAGTGTGATGTCCCTTTCCCTTTCACATATTACACAAACAATCGTATAAGAATCAACATCCGTTGCTGGTTCAATGACGGGAGGAACGTCAGCGAAAGAGGCTGCGCAGAGCGCCGAAGAACGAGGAGCAGAAGATCGCATCCGAGGGTATATGAGTACAAATCACAGGCGAACAGGCGTTACTGCCAACGTGGCCATGCCTCCTCAAATGGTTGTCACTGGTGTTGGATGTTCAGTGAGGGAAGGCAGAGTGTGCAAGATGAAGGTCGAAGTAGACGTCTCTCCACTCCCAAGAATGAAAACAACTCTGCTAGAGTTTCAAGATCTTGTGATAGCGGGATAGGCACAAAACGGTGTCAGAGGTGGTGTCCACATTAGTATTGGTCGTGCCCACCTTGATCACTTGATGCGGTGTCGCGAGAGGGAAATGGATTCCTGTTCAGAATCATCTCAGGCGTTGAGACATGGGCCACGCACCACTTTACCCCTAAAACCAAGACCGCCACAATGATGTGGAAGCATCCCAGTTCACCAGTGAGAGGGGAAAAAAACTCAAAGCGTCACCTTCCTCAGTAAAGGTTATGACCACAGTGTTCTAGGACACGAAAGGTGCAATACTTCTTGGTTTCTTGCATCAAGGGACCATCAATGCGCCATATTCACACTCAGGTCCACCATTCGATGAAAGAGACCTGGGCTCCTGGCTCTTGGAAATGCATAACCACACACAGCAAAGCTCACACAAGATCAGATTCATTGCTTCGGATAGGAGAGATTGCATCACCCGGCCTACAGCCTCGATCTTGCCCCATTGGACTTTCACCTGTTTCCCGCATTGAAAGCCGCACTCTCGGGACGTCACTTCCATACTTCTACACTTTGTGACATCTTGATTCACTTGGCACCGAGATTTATCAGAGCGATTTACTCAAACTGATTGCACGTTACGACAAATGTCTCAATGCCGACTATGACGAAAAACTATGCATAGTTCATGAAATCATGGTATATTTGTTTAGCAATAAAGTGTCCATGTGATAAAAAATGACAAATCTTATTTTCGGAGCGTTCTTCATATCATAGCCATCACTTCTGCTGATGAGATACTGGTTAACCTTAATTGTAACTTCAGTAGGTTATATAATTTTATCCTGAATAATAATTAACATTTTAGATCAATTCAAGGCTTGAGCGATAGACAAATATTTAGAAAGGAGGTTGCTACATGCATGATATCACATGCAATAAAAGCAATTGGGACTTAGCACGTCACCAATATATGTGATCAAGTATTTAAACAAGTAGAAACGAATATCTCCAGAATGGCCAATGCTTTTGTTCGCAGCTCTCATGATGAGGGTGCGTAGCTCGATTCCCTGCTCTGTGGTGGTTATTTTAAGTGGCCTTATGCAAGTCTTCACCTCTGACTAGCTAATGTAGCCCCATGCAATAAGGTAGAGAGTGTCTCAGACGTACGTCTTTGGGTGGGACGAGATTTTTCAGAGGAAATACACGCCCACGTGAGTAGCGTTGAAACAATATCATTTATCAGTTATGCTTAACTGTTACACAACATTATACAAACTCATTAAGAATGAAGCGCACTTCACACTTTATTCATAGTAGGTTCAAATATACATTTTCTTATTAATATCATTTAAAAATCTGGTAGACTGGTCACCATTCCATATAAAGAAAGGATTTGGGGTGGAGAATTTTCTTTTCTTTTTTGGTAGTTTAACTTCTTTATTCTGATAGGTCATATCGGGCGACGAATCAAACGGGGGCCACAAAGCTTAATTACCCGAATTTTATCTTCCCAGGAAAACCCGAGGAAAACCCTTATCCAGACAATCCAACCTAACCAAGATTCAGATAATATTTTGGTAGTTAAACGTCCTTTATTCTGATAGGTCATATCGGGCGACGAATCAAACAGGGCCCATAAAGCTTAGTCTTCCCAGGAAAACCTTATCCAAATAACCCAATCTTTCCAAAATTCAGATAATTTTGAATGTGAGGTAGACCCGCTAACACTTCACTACAGAGGAATGAAATGTTCTTGAAAAATGTATATAGCATCCAGGAAATTTGCCAAACTCTAATAGCAAATTGGTAGTTAACTTACTTTTCGTTTTTGATTTCACGTGTCCTGTCCAAATATACGCGCACGCGCTCACACACATACTTAGTTTTAAATTTGTTATTCCTGACTTCTCAAAACATATATTTAAATATCAACATTTATGGAATGGAATGTTTCTCTATCTATATTAATAGGTGACCAATATGCTTAAGAATCAAAGATTTTTTATTTTTACTTTCTTTAACACTTACCTTGGAAAACAGATGAAGTGTTGTATTTGAACACAACTTTGGAATCAATATTTCACTGGAAACATGCATTAGGATCGTGGAATTCAACAATCAGGTAATTTAGAAATGTATAGATTTTGTGTGTGTGTGTGTGTGTGTGTGTGTGTGTGTGTGTGTGTGTGTGGGTGTGGGTGGGTGGGGGGGGTCGCACAGGTGACTCAGTAACAAAAAGTTAGATAAATGTAATTTCATACCTTAGTGATAGAGCACAGGCATGCCAGGAAAATACATCAATTAAGCCTTCCAACCCAACGGGTGAATCTGTTGCTTGGCAATAAAGCGGGAAATCTTGTCTAAAACACTGCTCCGATGTTTGTAAAATCAAACACAGTTCTTCGCCGAGTTGTATACTGACATCTTGTAATTGTAACTTCAGAAACAAATGTTTCGTAAGGTTATCAGTATCCACACACACAAACAAACAAACAAACACACACACACACACACACACACACACACACACACACACACACAGACACTTTCTGATTCAGCCTGCAGTTGATGGTGCTTGTACATGGCTATGACGTTCTCGCTTGCCAGAACTACTGCAAACGGCGCTGGCTGTTAAACTTGCCTTGTTCGCTCTTACTCGAATGCTCGGAAAAACTCGCTCTGCGGGTCTCGTATTCCCAATATACATTCTCCACCTGATTAATAATAATAATAATAATAATAATAATAATAATTATTATTATTATTATTATTATTATTATTATTATTATTATTATTATTCCTTTTGCCTGGCCAGGAATTGGCAAATTCCCGTATCAGAAAAGTTTAAATAGGTATTTTAAAACTGTTACCAATAACAGCCAGTACCTCGGAAAGATTAACTCTACGAAAAAGTGTATATGACGTATGACACATTTTGGGCAATAAGTTTTTGACCATCTCTTACGGTTTACCAGTTATGCAAAGGTCATACAAAATGAAGAGGTCTTCAGAGGCTATTCTCAGAAAATTCAAGATTTTAACTTAATTTGTAATGTGAATATCTTTAATATGCATATTTCAATAGGAGTCGTTAGAGCCATTTTTTCGTGTCGCACGAGTTACCATGTTCACAGACACAAGGACACACACACACACACACACACAGACTTTTTTCTGTAATGCTGTTTTTGAATACTGGGGACCATAGATCGTGTATTTTTCCTGTGAAATCTTTTTCGGGGGGGGGGGTGTAATACCCTCTCTACCTGTGTACTATGCTTAAGAGGAAGTGCCGCATTTCCCCAATGTTGAGCCGTCTATTATATGAGACCAATAATGCATTATATTTCATATTGAATGCGCAATAAAATGAAAAGTATATTTTGGGATTATATTTATTATTTTACACACACATATTATATATAATGAAATATTATGCATTATTGGTCTCATATAATATATATAATGTGTGTATGTGTAAAAATATTGAATTATTATTCTCGTTTAAAAAGGGGCTCAAAATTGGGGAAATATATTTTTTTAAGATTATGGTATTCATGGTGTTGAGTTGTCGTAATCAAAAAATTAATAGATTTCATCATGAGTTACTCTGTGTAATATGAGAGCAATAGATATGTTTCACACTGGATACAATATAAAATAAAAATATTTATTTGTTACAGAGTTATAGAGAAATACCTCGGTGAATGGATCATATAGAGCTTTCTATGTAATATTCAGATAATATCTTTAGATAACTATTAAATTCAAATTCCTTTCCTTTAAAATACAGTGGCCTGTAATACAAGACTCATATTATATTATTTAACTAGGTGCAAAAGTCGGGCGATCGTGATCTAAGACCCACGAATTAATAAGCTACTTTTGCACCAAGTTGAATACAATACTTTATCTACGTTTATTTAAGGAAATAAGTTTTAATGCAGGAAATAATTATAAAATGGGATACCTAATTCATTTTAATTGCATTACTATTTATATCGTGAACTTGATTGTTGTTATGGTAACCATTGTAGGTAATTGAAATCAATAAATCGCCTTTTTCCATAAAGATGTTAAAATGATGGATGATGTTTATGCTGTAGCGGACATTGAAGCATAGTGTCACTATAGGATTATTGCCGGAAAAGTCTAGAAAGACATATGAAGCAACATACAGTCGTTTAAAAGAATGGGTTTTAAAGAAAAGATAAAAGACATTACGAAAAATGTATTATTGGCTTACTCTTTCGAATTATCACTGTGTCTGAGGCCTTCCAGAGGTCAGAGTACCCTAAGTTTAAATTTGCGCTTGTGATTAATGGTGATTTAGATATGTTAAAAAAGAATCAAACATTGACCAGAGTTCAAATATCCATCTTTCTTCAAGATGCACCGGATGACAGATACCTGAAGATCAAAGCAAGTTGCCAAAACTATAGTCTTCTTCGTCTCATCATCATTATTATTATTATCATTATTTTATTATTATTTTTATAATCATCATCATCATTATTTGGATGTATTTCACACGGGATATCTAATAAATTTATGTGTAAGTAAAATAGCTACATATTTTCTTTTCCTGTTGCAGGTTGCTCTTGATGATGAAAATGTTGGATCTACATTGATTGTAAAAATACCCTTCACAAGACACATTGTCAAGTTGTTTAGTAGTTAGTGGTAATTTTGAGTCGGTTGACTTACTTGCTAAATGCCGGAAATGGCGAACTTCGGTTACTCATTTTGCCGCACCTCTAACAGATGGCGATGCGGATATACAAATATTAAAGAGACACGGAAGTTGCAACTGTAGCGGAAGGTTATGTTGAAGAATCCATAGAATATAAGAAAAGATTGCAAGTCGCATTGTTTTGGAAATAAATTATGCAGAGTCTGTTTTGGTGGTCCTATTGAATGTGATACTATTGATTCACGTAAACCGATTTGTAAAGAAATAACATGGCTCCTCAAGCCAATGCCAAAAATTGTACAAATTGTCAGATTACATATTATACGAAAATAAACAGAAGTTTTGGGATAGAAAAGCATCTATTAGTGACCTGCTTTTGAAACGGAAGTAGATAAAATATATTTACACAATTAAAAATGTACATCTTGAATTTTCTTGGAATAGCCTCTGAACTCCTCTTCATTCTGTATAACATTTGCATTAACTAGTAAATGTAAGAGACAGAAAGATAGATAAAAATGGAGGTGTCGTTAAGTATGCAATTTTTGTCACCTCTTTTTAAGTTAACCATGTCTGAGATATTCCTTGTCATTGGTGTTTATATTTCCCAACACATACACATACTTTTCACAAAGAAGGTAATATTCGTTTTCTTTCCCTAGCAAGCAGAGCGGAATTTCAAGGTACTCTCATAAAGACAGGTCTTTAAAAATTTGACTATCGCTTAAGTATTCCCTTATACCCGTCGTATCTAAAAAAAAATATGCATTAAAAGCATCTCTACAATAAGCAATTTTAGGATTAGTTTGTTGAAGAATGGGTTTAGAAAATCATGAGAATTTAACACATCAAAATTGTTTATAAAAATTTACATGCATTTCTGATGCAGTATTCGATTAGTATTCGATGCATACGGTTATGAAAATGAACGTTTTACATTTAGCTTCAAATATATTAAAGGAAATGATTAAGTTAAATATAAAAATTATTTTCTACTGCGCAACAACCTGTTTTAGGACATTAGCTAATGAGAGGTGATTGCTGCACACAATAGTTAAAGAGAAAGCAGCGAAGTTATATGAACCAGACCATAGAATATGATCATTCATCAATTTTCTTCTTTCCGGCAGCTTCATACAGATAGTTCTGCTTAGTTTTCTTACTCCTAGCTTGTACAGACTGAGTATCGTTTATTATAAAGCGATTAATCCATTAAAGGAGAGAAGAAGGGAATGAAATGGGAAACGTGTGATTTATGCAAGTGTCTTTTAATATTGACGAGGAAATTAGTGATGCAGTTCTCAGAGAACACATTCACCTTAATACTTTATCTAGGATAAACTTAAAGGTAAAAGGACAGCACTGAGTATTCAGTGTCTAATAGATCAAAAACGAATGACATTCACATTTATTAACCTCTAGAAGCACAACATTGTCTCGTTCAGAAAAACGAGGAAGAGTTTCAATTCCTCGAAGTTGGCTGCACTCACGGCAAAACAGCGAATTCTGCTGTCTCCAGAAAAAAAGCTAGGAGAAGGATACATCGCAAAATACGTGATAAACCCAACAATTTCATGATCGGAAACAAAGTAAAGTCTAGAGGTGCATGAACTTCTTTATTTTGCGAGGACGTAAAAACCGACAGTTTATTGCTTTTATGTGTACAGCGTGCAATTTCTTGAAGAGAGGGTTTACAAAAGAAGAGGAATTGCTGATAGGTAAGCTTCTAGGTCAAGAAAAAGCTTCAGACCCTTCAGTTTAACAGCCTTTCCATAGCATTATGAAAAAGAAGGATAATGGAAAATGAAAATGCAATTGTTCCATTTCCAAGAGAGCAATGATAGTTATTTACGATAATTTATATTTTATGTTGCGAGAAGCAATCGAGCGAGGCCGCAGGTCGGACCAAGTTTATCAATAAAATAAAATAGCTTTCAAAACTTGTAATATACTTCATTTGTACAGTCTCTTCTATCTTCCCACAGTATGAATTAGGGTGGCATTTCAAACAACAATTAAATTTAGAGTACTCACTGTAAACAGACATTGTTCAATTAGAACTCTTCTCCTGCAAAGAAATTAATATAAAAATAATAGCTTGTATAATTGTCTGCGGACAGCATAACTCATAAAAAATATGATGTGCTACATAACATGCGTTTCCCTGCTTGTTCTGCCACAAGCTATTCTTGCAAACTCTTATTTTTCCATCTCTTCATATCTATATATCGATAGGATAAATAGTTGCAGAAATACTTTTGTTACGTAATTCCTTGTAGATACGAGGGAATAAGGGAGTACACTAGGCTAAAGCGATAGTCAAATGTTTCAAGAAATGATACCTATAAAATGCACTGATATTTCGTTCTATTTGCTTGAGAAGAAACAAAAGGAGAAATAAAAATGAATAACCATTTTCCATTTGAGAAAGGTATTTCAAAATGTAAACCAATAATTAGGAATTAACTCTATAAAAATGTATCTGAAATAAACTGCATGTTTTAAAATATCTGCATTTGTTGTACATTAAGATTTTCTCTACATTTTATGATTTACCACTTTCGTATCGAATCTTTGTAAAATTATATAAATAATACACTAGGATAAAGGGATAGTCAAATCTTTCAAGACCTCGTCACTCCGCTATTTGCTGGACCAGGAGACAGAAAAATTAATAACCTGTTTCCATTTGAGAAATATATAAGTATTTTAAAATGGAAAGCAATAACCAGGAATATCTTGAAAGCTGTTAACTCTATAAAAATGATTCCCACATAAACTGTGTGTTTTAAAAAGATGTAATATTTTCTCTGCCTCTTATGCTTTACCAGTTATGAAAGGTCATCTTGAATAAAATATCTCAAACATATGATATTTAATTAAAATCTTTAGAGACATGGTTGAGAAAATAAAAATGTCGAAAAACGTTCCATATATAGAGTATTGGGGGGGGGATATCTGCGTGTCGTATGCTGAACTTAACTATCAGTTAGGTATCTAATCGACTTTTTGTGTTTAAGCTATACCATCCACGGACACGCATACTTACGCTTACAGTTTTTTAAATCAGGGGACCTCCAAACATGCATTTCAAATGAAACTTTGATATTGAATTTGGGTTGAATGCAATATCTTCTCGACCAAGTATGTGCATTGTGTGAATTGCTAGAGAAAGTAAAAGTTGAATAAATAAATATTGATTGAATCAGACACTATTTAAGCATACCAAGAGAAAATGTACGAGTACTTTCCCATTTTAAATTATGCTCTAAATGAATATTCTGGAAATACATACTGAACGAATTGGTTTTTGGAAACAGACATGTAATTTTACGTTGAGCATAACTGACACCTCTGAAAAATTCCATATCAAAGTTAACCTTTGTAAATAAATGTAATTTCTGACTTGATCCACATCCTAGAATTGGACTCTGTGACTAATCTCAAAACAGGAGTTACGGATTGTAATGCAATGTAATAAATGTAATTTCTGACTTGATCCACATCCTAGAATTGGACTCTGTGTCTAATCTCAAAACAGGAGCTACGGATTGTAATGCAATGTAATAAAATGTAAAATAGATTTCGATTAATATATAACAGTTTAATGATATACTTATTTCCTGAATAGCTTATGGAGTCCTCTTTATCCAGAATGATCTTTGCGCAACTGTAAATGATAAAGAAATAAACAAAATCTTACTGCCTAAAAACATAGAGCTTGTTAAAATATGCAATTAATGTTAAGTATTTATTACTTTCCCTATTACTTTCACCCAAAACTTCAATACCAGCATCTCAACGCTAACACGTTTTGAGAATTCTTTCGCTGCTTATCCTCCCCCTACTTACAAGCCCAGGACTAACAGACAGCGACTTGGTCAGATAGACCCTCGGTCAGACAGAGCAGACAGTGTTCAGCCCGATGCCTGGTATGAGAGTGAGGAAGATGATACGAAATAGAGGAAAGGAGCACGTGGTGGAATAAATAGCAGGGGAAACCAGGGAACCCGAAAAAATTCGCCTTGACGGCACTTTGTCCATCACATGCGGTCCCTTGGTGAGAGGGGAGCGCTATGTTTTGAGACTCGCTGAATAAAAAGAAAACGTATTAGTGTGAGTTAGTGTATATGTGGGTGTGCTTTAACAGCATATCTCAAAAAGCCAAAAGTCGGTTAAGTACCAAACTTCTTACTGAAATTCAGCCTCTTCCGGCTACTCTTTAAAAGGAAAATATGTTGTTACTTTTTATTTTATAAAACTGCCCTAACAAATGTTATTCAAGTATCTTGTGTTTAAGATATATACATAAGAAAAATGTAAATCTTGAATTTTCTGACAGTAGCCTGTGAAATCAGATTTACTCTTGCATAACTGGTAAACATAAGAGACACACCAAATTCCCTTATAGAAAAACGTTTTTTGATATCATTTAAGCATACGAATTAAATTAAATGGTAGGGTTTTAAGCACTTCTGATATATTGCTTACTATTGGTTAAATTGTTAAGTATACTATATACACTTTTCTGCCTCTAATTCACGATTTGTTTCTTTTTTCTCTCGTGGTCATGCTAAGAGAGCAGACCTTAAAAAAGTTCACTATCTCTTAAACCCGCTGTATTTCTACAACGAAATTTGTAATAAAACCATTACTTTACGAAAAGCATGAAGCTTGGTTGTGCCCAAATCAGTTACATGTGTCGGGACTTTGTGATAGTCGCCGGTACAGCCACGTGATGTTTTTATACCCTCCATTGTCCCAAAACATAATGACCAAGTATATTCACATTCTCTAGGTAATCTGGTTAGTGAAAGCATTCTATTCCGCCTAAATACTTGAATTTATGTGAATATATATATATATATATATATATATATATATATATATGTTTTGAGGTGCAGGGTTTTTTATGCGATAGTAATAATTAAAACGAAAAGTTTATATCATTACCAAACTTGCTATTTAAGTTCAGCATCTTCCAAGAATGTAACATCAGATTATGAAGTAAATTCCCTTCACCCTAAACTACCTGTAACGAAGAGAAGGTTTCGTTTTTTTTTTACTTTCTCAAAAAGTGGCTCTAACGTTTTGTATAAAATACCATACATGTATTTAAGATAACCATATG
This sequence comes from Hymenopus coronatus, assembly GCA_030762935.1. NCBI lineage: Eukaryota > Metazoa > Arthropoda > Insecta > Mantodea > Hymenopodidae > Hymenopus > Hymenopus coronatus. The sequence continues at coordinate 177,676,656 of CM060892.1, read as the reverse complement.
CCAATAAAATATATATCTGAAATTTTCTACGAAATCCTGTGATGCTATCTTCACTCGGAATTAATTTATACAATTCTATATCACCGATAAACTATAAACGATGTATAATATACAAATCTAACGTGCCTTTCTCTATCTGTTCTGCAAACAAGCTTCTTACGAAATAGTATTCTTCTTTCTTCTTCATGCTAATGGAGATAAACATTAGCAGAATGGTCTTATTACTTGCCTCCTTATAAGTTGAAGGGAACTAAGGAAATACACTAGGCTAAAGTAATAGTCAAAGTCAAACGTTTTAAGAACTGTTGCTTTGCAACTGCCATTGAAATTCGCTTCTTTACACGGTCTGGAGTTAAAAAAAAAAATAAATAAATGAAAAAAAAATAAAGAACACGGATGCCTTCGTGTTTGAGAAAAGCTATCTTAAGATTTAAACCAATAACAAGGAATATACTGGAAACGATTAGCTCCACAATAAAAACGCAACCGATATAAATTGTGTGTTTTGACGAGTTCTACATTTTGGTGTTGAAGTTTTTGTCTGTTTCTTACGGTTTACCAGTTAAGCAAAAGTTATTCAAAATGAAGAAGACTTCAGGGGCTTTTCCCAGGAAATTCAATATATTCATTCTATTTTTCATGTAAATATCAGTAATACACTGTATATTAAATAAAATATTTAGAATAACTTTTGAGAAACATTTTCCATGTAAAGTGTAGTTTGGGTTGGGGAATTTTCGTGCAAATTTTCTTGTCGCATCCTTAGGAGATACTTAACTTCAATACCAGGTTTGGTATTTAACGGACTTTCCGTTTTTAAGTCATGCTGTTCACACACACACACACACACACACACACACACACGGATTTGTCTCTAAAATGCTTTTTCTTTCTCGATTCAGGGTGTCTCAAAACATACATTTCCGGTGAAATCTCGGTATCGAATGTTTGGTTGGAATACAATACTTACTATGTACATTACACATTCTTGCTAGAGAAAGTAAAAAGAAAGAACGAAAGAAATAAAAAAATCAAAAAAGGTAATTAAAATCATTATTTTAAGCAGCTTGTTGTAAAATCAAGCTGCACATTTGTTGCAGGATAATTGTTAGTACTTTGCATTTTCCATTACTTTGTCATCTTTTGAAGCAGAATCACAATACAGTTATTTCTCGCGAAGCTATGGAAAGAATAGAAATTAAATGTCATCCTAAGTATAAAGAAGTTAACGCTTCAACCTCTAGTAATCCCTTTAGGCGTACATACACGAAATGTGAAATGCACCACTTTCGGCGAACGTTAAACTGAATTAAAAGAAACAAGACTGAAGCATACTTTATAGAACGAGTTTGTAAAAGGGATATAAGAGTAAACAACAGTGGCTTGAAAAAAACATGGAATCTCAAATACATCACAGTTTTTTCTTGTAAAACTGTTCATTTTTTTGATTAAATGCTATATGATTGCAACCTTGACTAAAATGAAATTTATATTTCAAATTTGTGATGAAGAGTTTGCCTTCCATTGCATTTATATAACTTGGAGATCAAAGGAGTCTATGAAAACTTATGACAAAATGTTCATAGAATTTATTAGAATACACATTTATCACGTAATGACTTCGAAATATGACCGACTGCTTTCGAAACATTCGTTAATGTATATTTGAGTTTCAAAGTTTTGAGGCCTAGTGTGCTGGATTATGTTTGAAAACACTGAACTCTTGATTATGCATGTTCTAGCGTAGCATCACATTACTAATAAAAAGCATCTTGTGCTCTAAACATTCTAATGCCGTTTTGGCACGCTGTAAGGTGACAATACTTAATCTAAAATATCTGACATGGATAGAAAAAAATCACTTATTACTATCTATATATAGTACATAGGCGGAGACGGTATTGCACTCCACCCAAAAATGCGATACCGAGATTTTTCCACAAATACATATTTTAGTGTCCTCTGTATAAAACAAAAAACATTTTTAGAAAAAGATCTGTGTGTGTCTGTGGTGTGTATCCGTGTGTGTGTGTGTGTGTGTGTGTGTGTGTGTGTGTGTGTGTGTGTGAATATGATAAACCAAAAATGAAATGATGGTAAACTACCTAACTTGGCATTTAAATTTAGTATCCACCAAGGATGCGACACAAAGATTTAGAGAAAAAGCCCACCCTAAACTATCCTTTTATTTTCTCAAAATACATTCTAATGATTTTGATTAAAATGCCGTATGTTAAAGATATTGACATGACAAATACAATCTATATTTTGAATCTTAAGGGAATATCCTTTGAAGACCTCTTTATTCTGGATAAATTTTGCTTAATTTTTAATACGTGGTAAACCATAAGAGATACACAAAAACTTACTGAACAAAATGTGTAGATCTCGTTAAAACACACAATTTAGCCATATGCATTTTGTCGTGGCGTTGAACATTTCCGAGATATTCCTTGTTATTGGTTTCAGGTTTAAAATACTTGTTTTAGATTAGTGTATTCCCTTATTTCACTTCTGCTTACAAGAAAGAAAACAATAAGACCACATATGCTAATTTTATCTCGATTAGCTTGAAGTAGATTGAATAATAAGCTTTAAATGAACAGTTGTTACAGAGATGTAAAGAAAGTCATGTGAATGGACACATCTGATTTTGTTATACTATCGGTATTATTTACAACCGTATTTAACCACGTTTATGTTCATAATATATTATTTTACTATAAAAAAGATTATATTTCTGTAGCAGTAAAATACAAATCTTATTTCGCTCAGCGTAATTTCCATGTTCAAGGTCTCCTATTTGGTCTGAAAGTGTGTATTCAACTTATTTTCTTCAATTACCTACATAAACAACATGTTACCTATTATGACCAATAGTTATTATGATCGTTGGCCATTATTCTCAATTAAATCTATGAATTGTAGATACATCAAGACCAATTAATCACCTTTTTATAATTAAAGTACATAATTATTCAAAAAATGTGTTTTTATAAAATGGAATGCCAACAGCTGCATTTACGAATGCTAAGTTGGAGAGGTATTTATATTTCATAAAAACTTCAACGTTAAGTTTCACAGAAACTATGTTTGGAAGGCCCATGAATGATGATGATAATAATAATAATAATAATAATAATAATAATAATAATAATAATAATAATAATAATAATAATAATAATATAATATACATGTATGTGTGTGTCTATAAACAACATAACTAAAACTGTAAGGTCGGTTATATATCAAACTTGATATTTAAGTTCAGGATCTTCCAAGGATGCGACACGAAAATTATCAAGAGAATTCCACCACACCAAACTACCATTTACCTAAACATTTTTTGAAAGCATTAGTTTTCTAAAAATGGCACCAGCAATTTTGATTAAACATCCATATGTTTAAGATTTTTCCGTGACAAATGAAATGTATATATTGAATTTTCTGGGAATAGCCTCTGAAGTCTTCTTCATGCTGAATGATTTTTGCATAACTAGAAAACTGTAAAAATAGAGACAATCTTACTAGACAAAAATGTTTACCACATTAAAGCACACGCTTAGTCATTTTTAAATTTTTTTGTGAAGTTAACTTACTTAACTTTCCAAGATTTCCTTTTTAATGGTTCAAATATTAAAAACATTTAAGCAAATCTTCACATGGGCAGTCATTCTATTTTATTCTCCTGGTCATGCAAAGAGAACGGAATTTCTGTATAATTACATAACGAGCACCTCTTAAGAGCTTTTAGACAGTTGCAGGAATTTTACCAAATCTGTGTGTAGAATTACAACACTCTAATGTGGTCAACTTTAGTTTCTTGTGAAATGTGACGGTCTCATTAAAGTAGGCCATGAATGTGTCTTATAGAATGCTTGTATCGATCCATAAAATTGCGGATGATATCAATGTCGTGTATATGGTATGTGCAGAACCAGACCAAACATTTGAAGAATCGAACAGAACAAAATTAAAATTGCTACCAAGAAAGTCAAAAAATCAATACGCTATAATGAGCCTATAATAAATTATATAACCAACGCTTAAATTTCCACTTCCTCTGCCAAAGGAATAACTATTTTAAATTGTGGTAATTGTACAATAAACATTACAGTTTTGACAAATAGTAAGTTTAGTGAAACGTGTACCCCATAATAAATTAAAACGTTGTTAGTGAAGGTTGTAACCTCTTAATAAATTAAAATGTTGTTACATTATTTCCATCATTTTATTCTTTTCACTTCCTCCGGTATATAGGATTTTGTGGTTCTGTAACTTATCAGTTTGTCAACACTGATGTTAGGCAACGCAAGAGCTAAGCGTCGCAGCACGTTGACCATCAAATCCATGAAATAGTTAAAGCAAACTGTTGTTATCTATAGTATATCTATTAGTAATGCTAAAAATATTGTATCCCACTCGCTACGCTCGTTCCACAAACATTCCTACTCACAGAACTAAATTCTCCTTTGTACTTTCTCACTATGCACATATTCCACCCAAGAATTCGATACCGAGATTTCATCTGAAATATGTTTTGTGGGCTCCTGAGTCCAAAATATCTTGCGTTAGAATCACATGACTTTCTCTACATCGCTGTAACAAATTATTGTTAAAAAGCTTACTGTTCTATGTATGTCATGCTAATCGAGATAAACATTAGCAGAAATTGTTCTTATTACTTGATCCCTTGCAAGTAGAATGGAAAAAAAAAAAAAAAAATCTAATGTGTTCCTCTAGCTGCTCGGTAAACAAACCTTTTATTCAGAGCATTAATCTGTTATATACATCCTGCTAATCAAGATAGTCATAAGCAGAATTAGTCTTATTACTAGGGAAATAAGCAAATGCACAGGCTGCTATATGAAACAATTGAAATTCCAATCTCTTTGCTTTCCAGGAGTAAACAAACCAGAAACGAGAAGAAAGATGTCTTCCCGTATGAGATAAAGATCTTTACTTACCAAACTTGGTATTTACGTTTGGTATCTTCCAAGGATGCAACACGAAGATTTTTAAGAAAGTTCCCCCACCAAACACTACCCTTTACATGGAAAATGTTTCGAAAAATTTTATTTTCTAAAAACTGGCTGTAACGATTTTGATTAAAATGCCGTATATTAAAGATATTTACATCCCAAATAAAATGTATATCTTCAATTTTCTGGAAATTGCCTCAGAAGACCTCTTTATTCTGGATGAATTTTGCCGAACTTTGCTTAACTGCTAAACCGCAAGGGAGAGACAAAAACGTATTACACAAAAAATGTAGATCTCTTATGTGCTTTACGTTTTTGTTTCGGAGAAAACCGTTTCCGAGACAAAAACTCATCACACCAAAAATGTAGATATTCTTAAAACACATAATTTATTTCATGTGTAAGTTTTTTTAGTGCAGTTGACCGTTTTCGAGATATTCCTTTTTATTGGTTTATACTTAAAATGTTCTCATACAGGAACTTGCCAACTGCTGACTACGTAAAGTAATGGATTTCAATCTCATAGGAACCACATTTTAAAACATCAGCTAATGTTTATCTGGATTACAGAAAGCCATGTGAATGGAACACATCGATTTTTCTACTTGTGTCATACGTAGCTATTACTATCGCGTTAGCTTAGAGTATCTTATTTCCCTTTGATCTACAAGAAAACATTTATTAAAATACTTCTTTAAAAGTGTATTCTGTTAAAAGAATAATTTGTTGAAGAATGAATAGAGAGTGTGAATCATATTCGATATCTTTTTCTTATAGTTTAAGTCAATAAATGGTTCTATTTTCTTCTAAAGTCATTTTGCGATTTATGATAGAGTGAATGTTGCGAGTTGTTGATGAAACGGAAAGGGAAGGATCATGCAAGATCTAGGAAGAGCCGCAGCTACAGAAGAATGCACTGCCGAGTTTGATAAGTGGTTTAAAGCCTGATACAAAGCGTTTTATAAATTATGCAAATCCGACCTAAAACAGGCTAACTTCTCCGTTGTAAATGTTTACTAAAGTTGCCGTAGCTTCCTCCCTGTTCAATTTCCTGGCACATAAGCCGCGACAACAGCATATGGAAGCCTTCCTCTAATAATTAACGCTACATTTAATCAGGTCTAGAGGAGATGATAATAATAGAACCGCTGCTTCCAGGAGTCCTGCTGAATAATGTCAGCTGCAGGCTTCAACACAAAAAATTAACACTACGCAATACATTTAAGTAAATTAAATCTAGGGATAACGATTCTGCTTGCAAATTAGAATGCATTTCATGAATAGCATTAAGAAGTAAGCTTATGATGCCTGACTCTAAGGTCAAGTGATCAGCGTTCTAACTTCTTAATCCAGGAACCCAGGTTCGAGTCCGTCCAGGCGGGAGATTTTTCTGCAACCAGAATTATTCACAATCACCTACAAAGTATGGAAATGTGAATGTGATGGGAGTTTAATGGCAAAAAAAGTTTAAAATCCAACAGTTTAACGGGAAATAACGCCCATCAATTATTTCTCAAGGCAAAGCTCTCGATATGACCATACAAGTCAAAGGGGGATATATAAGGAAAACAATTTAAAATAAAATGTTATGTGTTTCCACTTGCTTTTCCATTGCCCAATTTCAACAAACCATTTTTACAAAAGCTTGTTCTTCGATCTATTTCATTGTTATCGGGATAAACATTTAGAGAAATAGTTTCATTATATTAAAACGGCAATAAGGGAATACAGTAGGCTTAAACAATACTCAAATCCTTTTAAGATATGGTCGTTATATGATCGTGTTGCAATTCGTTCTCTTTGCTTGACCAGAGAAAAGGTAAACATAAAAAACGAATAATGATTTCCACACACACACACACACACACTCACACACACTGACGTTTTACCTAAAGATTTTTTATTCAGAGAACCTCACACCGTATATTTCCAATTATATCTCGGTATCGGATTTTTTGCAATATCTTCTATATATAGTGTGTGCCATGTTAAAGAAAGTAAAGTAAAAGTTTATAATCTAATCATTATATAATAATCTAATATTTATATAGCATCTAAAGATAAATCCCTCGCTACTATTTTGTAAACCCAAATTAAAGTATTTATATAAAAACATAATATTGTCTAAGGTATTACGGTGAAGTTTTGTATGTGTCCGTGCGTGTGTGTGTGTGTGTGTCCGTGCGTGTGTGTGTGTCCGTGCCTGAGTGTGTGTGTGTGTCCGTGCGTGTGTGTGTGTGTCCGTGCCTGAGTGTGTGTGTGTGTCCGTGCCTGAGTGTGTGTGTGTGTCCGTGCGTGTGTGTGTGTGTGTGTCCGTGCCTGAGTGTGTGTGTGTGTCCGTGCGTGTGTGTGTGTGTCCGTGCCTGAGTGTGTGTGTGTGTCCGTGCGTGTGTGTGTGTCCGTGCGTGTGTGTGTGTGTCCGTGCGTGTGTGTGTGTGTCCGTGCCTGAGTGTGTGTGTGTGTGTGTCCGTGCCTGAGTGTGTGTGTGTGTCCGTGCGTGTGTGTGTGTGTCCGTGCGTGTGTGTGTGTGTCCGTGCCTGAGTGTGTGTGTGTCCGTGCCTGAGTGTGTGTGTGTCCGTGCGTGTGTGTGTTGAGTATGCGAAATTGATTGTAATTGGTTAGCGACACTAAAAGTAGAAATCGATTTGACGCAAGAAAGTTCAATAGAGGGGGGAAATGAAATGTGTTACTTATGAGAAAGAATACGAACGAGTTCTTAATTAAATATAAAATTGCTGTGGAAATTTTGGAAACTTTTGATGTCATAAATATAAGAATATATTAAATATTTTGGAAGTTATCAATAACATATTCAACTGTAAACATACTAAATTGCTTACAGTCTGGCGAGTACAGTGTGTTGGTATTATGATATTTGCACTCGAACGTAAAATGTATGCAAAAGAAAGAATGGAATTGAAACTACTGTTCCCAGTTTACTTTTTTTATTTAGAAAATAAAAAAAAAACTTTTAAAAAAGATTAATGTAAGGGGTAGCTTGGGTATTAACGAAAATCTTCACGAAATGTCTTTGGAATATGATGAACTTCGATACCAATTTTTACATACATCGAAAACTTCATCTTTGGATAATACTGTTCACAGACTCACAATGGTGTTTTGGGAAGTTCAGTGGGCCTCAATCTCAACATTTAATTTTTGGATGGAACACAGTACTACTTCTAGTTTCTGTAAGTACATAATAGAGAAAATAAATATGTAACGCTCAGATCTAATTATGTGGTTGTTTATGTTGTTCGCAAACATTTGCTTACCTCAGACACACAGAAAGTACTTTTTAAAGCATGCTCATCTTTTAATTGAGGATGTTATCGCGGGATTTATCTTAGACTCAATTAACATGAAACGAAGGAAATGTACATTTCTGTGTTTCCCTTAAAACGCATTTAGTGTTTTACGAACTTCTGATTATGTGTCGTTCTTTATTTATTTCTATAACAGAATATCTAAACAAAGAAGTACCCGATACGTAATTAATTCATGCATTAAATGACACTAAACTTTTGCAAAATCTCCCTAATAGGTTATTCTAACTGGAATCGATTTTGGTTTGGTCACAAGAAAGAGGAAGCAGATTGTCCTTGACTTGCCCATAATTATGTCCTCATCATCACATTCCATGACATATTTCTCTGGAGGGAGTACCCGAGGACTGAATTCATTGCTCCTACAGGTGTAATAAAGCTAAAGTTAGAGGTTTCTGGTTTACAACGTGCTGGCGAGTTCAAACCGAGATGCTCATCAAGCCCAAAATTATGAACGCTTTGCTATACATTCATCCCCAACGGAGAGCTAAGCCTGGAATCCAATACAGGTGCCTATACTCAGAGACAACTTTTCAAGCTCATGTTGTCAGCTTCCACTAACATACTCGTGCTTCTGAAATATAGGGTCTTTCAAAAGTCACTTTAAACCATTTTAAATTGTATAGGAAATATTTGAGGAAAAAGTGACATGCTGTACAAACAATGGGTTTGAAAACATGTCCTCTCGTTCAACTTACAGTATTCTTTCTGCGACTCAATGCACAGCATAATGCAGAATATGTCTTGGAATATTAGCAATTTCTTGCGAGATAGCATCTTTCAGTTGCTGTCGGGTTTTAGGTTACTCCACAGCTAAAAGTTGCTCGGATTGAGATCTGGAGATCTCGGCGGCCACTTTATTGGAATTTTACGAGAGCACATGAGCCTGCTCTTAAATTGTTAAGAGTTCTAAATTTTCTCAGGTGTTAAGAAAAACGCTTCTTGCCTTCAAATATCATTGAATCAGCTGCATTCTATCATTTAGTGAGAGCCATGACTTGTAACTTCAAATTCTTATAGCAGCATGAATAAAATTACTAAGGTTTGATTACCAGTGGTACAAATAACGGTAAACTAAAATAGAATAAAATCTGATATGTTCTATTCACAGGATTTCTCTACATCTGTAACAAATTATTGTTAAAAAGCTTACTCTCCTATTTACCTTGTGATAATCGAGATAAACATTAGCAGAAATTGTCTTCTTTTAAGTAGAACAGAAAATATCTAATGTGTTCCATTCACATGATGTACTCTAGCTGTTTGGCAAATAAACCTTTTATTCAAAACATTAATCTGTTATATACATCTTGCTAATCAAGGTAAACATAAGCAGAATTAGCCTTATTCATTGTAAGTAGCAGGGAAATAAGAAAATGCACAGGCTAAAGCGATAGTCTCGTCCTTTAAAAGCGGTCACTATGTGAAACAATTGAAATTCCAATCTATTTGCTTACCAGAGGTAAACAAATGAGAAACAAGAAGAAAGATGTGTTCCTGTTAGAGAAAAATGGCTTATAATTGAAATTAATAATCCGGTATATCTCGAAAACGGTTACTCTACAAAGAATGTGCATGACTTAAATTGTGTTTTTTAATGAGATCTACATTTTTGTGTAGTAAGTTTTTGTATATATCTTATGGTTTGCCAGTTATGCAGAAGGCATCCACAATGAAGAGGTCTTCAGAGGCTATTTCCAGAAAATTCAAGATACACATTTTATTTGTCATAAAAATATCATAAACATAAGGTTAATCAAAATCGTTAGGGCCATTTTTGAGCAAATCAAAATTTTTGAAAAATGCTCCATGTAAGGATTGGTTTGGGGTGGGGGGATTTTCTTGAAAATCTTCGTGTCGCATCCTTGGAAGATACCAAGCTTAAATACCAAGTTTGGTACTTAACGGTCTTTTCGTTTTTGAACTATGCTGTCCACACACACACACACACACACACACACGCACGCACAAAAACGTCCATTTTTTAATTTTTTTTATTCAGGGTGACCCAAACATGCATTTCTGAAATCTTGGTATGGAATTTTTGGGTCCATTACAATACCTTCTCTTCTTCTCTCTATGTACAAAGGTACGTGGTTGGTGTAGAGAAAGTAAAAATAAAACCAAACTTCATTGCTTGTCCAGTATGTGACTTCTTTTGTTCTTTTCCTATCTGAAATATTATAATATTTATATCGGTTTAAAGTTTGAAGTGGCTTTTGAAAGACCATTTATAATACATGGACAAAATAACTCAATCATTTTCGAATTTAGGAATAAAATGTGAAAAACGAACACACGTAAGAATCTCTTTCTATACTTGTTCCGTTTCCTGCTACTTGCTAACGAGACATTCCTATGGTTAAGTTTGATTTATCTTTATATCCAGAAAAATATCCTGAAAGCTAAACTGAGTTCTATTACTGGCCAGGAGAACTCTGACTTACGAAGCAAGTTATCACCACGCTGGTGCTTCAGGTTTGCAAGTTATTCTACAACAGTAGTATTAATACAATAAAACGGTAGTAATACAAAAGTTCCACGGAAGGAGCTGGCAAACCACCGCGGTATCACCCTACAGCAGCGGTTGGGCTGTGATTTCTCCCATGATTCCGTTCCGATTCCAACCAACCTTCGGGTTGACCCCTTAACATCATATATAAAGTTTATTTTAAATTGATCGTATACTCTTTATAATTATGGTGGCTCGTATTTTATGCAGTGGGGAAGACTTTTTCTTTCTTTTCATTTTCTACCATACCCAGGTCTGTTCTGAACAATTTCCAATAGTTTCCGTTTCTGACAAGTCACCACTGAAACAAATAAACGAGTAAAGTTATCCCCACAACCCTATGACCCCCGAAATGAAAACTTTAGGAAGTTACATATTTATTTGCGTTATCGTAGTAGCGGTAATTGACAAGACGCACCAGTTCTGAAGCTCGCAAAAAATTGCTTGCCACTGACAATTATCAGCCACAGGAATGCTTCTAAATGCCTGTAAATATTGATATTAGACTGTTGCTTTTTAAGCGCATTTAAAAACGATCGTTTGGGCTGGATTTGAAACCGCGATCTTGGGACCAGAGTCTGAAGCACGCACTTCCACTGCAATGCTGGAGAATCCAGTACGCAATCAAGAAACTTAACTATTTTATCTCTCTACTACTATACTTAAACACTGAACATATGTTTCATTTTTAAGTTAGGCTGTTTTCTCTCTCTCTTTCTCTCTCTCCCTCCCTCTCCCTCTCTCTCTCTCGTGGATCTTTATTGTACATTTTGGGGGGTAACGCATAATTCCTGTTAAATATCCATCAATATTACTGCCTCTAATATCGCAGAGTAAGCAGGGTAAGGATTGTATTCTACCTAAAACCTCGGTTTCGAAATTTCACCGGTCATATATGTTTTGGGGTTTTCTGAATCCAGAAATTAGAAAAAGTTGCACATTTATTTAAAACAAGAAGCATACGTCGTTCGGATTGTATTCAATGATAATTTCAACGAGAGTTTGCTTTATGACATTAGGTCTCTTGGAGTTTCTGTTTCCGGTCTTCCGTTAGCATAACTTGGTGCACCAGTACAGGATTGGTGTCAGTTGTGTTCAACGCCAGCTCTTACTTACTACATGCCGCACCAAACGTGGTGGACACATGATACATGCACTTAAATGATTTTCGGGAACGGAATTTTGGGAAGGAAACGTTTCAAGCCCAAGTTTAGGTTACGTGCCCAGAATTTGCAGTTATGAAGATTATATGACAAAAAACTTCAATCAGAGAGCATGCTCCTGGCGGGATTTGGACCCTGAACTTTCCGTTCAGGAGTCGGCGTCTTAATGAGCACTGAGAGTTGAAATTTCAAACATCTATCTTTTATACAGATTCTTCTGGAAATATTAATGTGATTGTATTGCTGTTCTTTTAATATGAATGCCACATTTCAGTCAAATTGGATAAATGATTTGCAGATATAAATTAGTCCATAAATTGTATTGTGCAAATTTACTGTATAATCAAAATGTTCCTCAAGCCTAAAAATTTAAGAAAATTGGTTGACATTTTTTGAATTGGAGCTTAAAAATCATTAATTGATAACTGAATTTTACCTTTTTTAAAAAGTTAGAAATTTTAATGCATAAAATTAATGTTTTTTTTTTCTAAATTAATATTGGTATTAGGATAATTTTGTCGCCCTTAATATTAAATTAGTACTTCTGCACATTCTCAGACATTTTAGTTGTATTTAAATAATAACTGGGATCGTGAAACATTTTGAAAGTGTGAATATATAGTTTTGCGAAAGCGATGTTTAATGAAATGTTATACCTACTGGGAAACACGTGTGTTGTATGATCTTTAAATGGCTATAAAGTCGGAAGCAAGAAACTATTGCTTAATGTTGATTCTCTATGGATACTCAAAAGTCCAAAATCCATTTGCTATAAATAAGCGATTTTCGATTTAGTGATCGATTGTAGTAAAAAATGCACTTAAGTGTCCCCTTAACGTGTCGGTTTGAAGTGTTGTGTAGTGTCCCTTATGTATACCTAACTTGGAAGTTCTCCAGAACCCCTATGAATGGTAGTGGTGCGTAACTTATAATTCGGAGAAATCTGTCTCGTTAAGTTAGAATTCCTGGTGAGGAAGCGCAATCGCAGTTTTATAGGCCAGATGATGGCACTGTAAAATAGGTAGCGATCTTCTTGAAAATGGAAATAGACGCTATGGTTCTCAGCGTCCCATTTTATGTTGGGCGTGAAAGACCGATTAATTTTGCTCAGAGGCCTCTTTTATCAGACTTGAGGTTTCAAATCTACGACGCGCCCTTGGTTATATGAATGGCAACCATTACACCACGGAGGGCAACTGGCGATCTACTTGATATAATGGGATTCAAAAGAATTTGGTGCTTCGCGGCGCACGGGATCGTGGGTTCGAGTCCAGCCTTGGGCATGGGTGTTTCTGTGTTTGTAAATGTGTATGTGTTTGTGTATGTATATGTAAAAAGGAAAAACGAATAGGTCAACTAAGAAAATTTAGAAACTAGAAAAAAGAGAGAGAGAAAAAAAAGAAGGAAAAGACGAATACCATCTCCCATTGTGTGAACCAAATTCTATGTGCATCTGTTATCTAAAATTAGAATGAGGCATCTAACAGTTTGTGATATGCGCTCGCCTTACTACAGCTTTTAGTTTAACAGAATTGTCATTGATGTTTCACTTGTATGTGAAGTTTGGTTTAAAAGAATGTTTAGTGATGCTCCATCGTTTACAACATAAGTCGATGTCAGAGAATATTAAGCTCTCTGGTTGTTGACTCACAATGACTCTGCTCAGGATTGTAATGTCATCGGTATAAGTGCAATAGCCAATATTCATTAGTTGGAGACACCCATGACACACGAAAGTGGTCCATGAACGTTTCCATATTCAGTTGCGCGTAGTTGTTACTATGTACATACACACTTTTCAGAATAGGTGCGGTTAGATAAGTTAACTGTTTTGTAAATTATATGTGGAGTAAGATTTTCAGTTTTACAATAAGCCATCCAGCTACTCTTTGTCGAAAACCTTTTCTGTATCCAGCAAAACATAGCAAGTCATCGGCCCGATTCGCTAAGCTGTTTAAGCGCTTGCCGTCTAATCCCAAGGTGCGGGTTCAAACCCGGCCCAGACCGGGTTTTTATGAGTACTTGAAATCAAATGCCATGTCAGTAGATTTACTAGCATATACTACGGGCGAAATTCCGATATGCCGACGGAGCTGATATGATCTTTGCAATTCACAGCAGCATTACCAACCAAATATTTTTAGACTTCGTCTGCGATCGAGTGGTCAAAGTTCTGACTTCTCAACCAGATGTCCCGGGTTCAATTCTCGGCTAGGGCGGGGAATTTTTCTTCCACAATAATAATCCCCTATTCCCCACAAAGTCTAGAAGTATACATGTGAGAGTGAGTATGTTTGTGTGTGTGTTTAATAAGTGTAAAACTAATAAGCCTTACAGTTTAGTGAAAACACCAACATTTATTTCTTAAGCATGTGACCATAAAAGTTAAAGGTGGCTATATAAATGAAACATGAACATAATCTTTGATCAACGGTGTTATAGCCAGTTGAGTGAGGCACCCTTCCCAGCAGGTAGGGGCTTAGCAATTGAAAGGAGGTAGTGTTGAAGCAAGTGAGGGGTAAAGAAGATTGACGGAGTCGACGCTTGGCACTAGTCCAGCATACGTACCCCTCCCACAGATTAAAGTGTTATTTGAGCGATAAGCCACCCCACTCCACTAGCTATAACACCGCTGAACAGACTATGTATAGACCTACTTAAACAAACCTACTCTTTTTCGTAGACACCAAGAATGGTATCATTCATCTTATGCAATTGTTGCGGAGAGGAATGATCTGGTCTGGAAAAGGTGGAATAGCACTCTCAAGGTCAACTTTAAGAGAAGTAGAAGCCTGCGTTCTAACATGTTTGAGAAGGCGGAAAGAAAACTTATCGGATATTAATTGGGCCTTTTCTGTCTATTTGTTTTGTATATCAATAGTATAACAGTGTGCTTTCACTTTTGAGGAACATAAGAACAGTTTATGGGAATTAATAACACCTCTAAGTAATATCTTAAAAAAGAGGAGCTTCTACTTTTGAATTATTGGGCATTAGAAAAAAAGAGGTTGAAAAGTAAATGAATTATTATGCAGCTACAACACTGAATAAAAATAAAGTGATATGTAAAGCGTCGGCTTAAAATTGTTTCACACATTTGTTTCGCATTTTTGGAAAATGTTAAACTTAACAACACATTCGTCGTTTCTGAGTTATGCCATTCACAAGTAAATACACGAACACGCGCCAGAGGATCATTTTATAATGAGTTTTATTTTTGTGTTCATGGGATCTCAAAACATGCAAGTAGAGAAGTAAAAAGGAAGATAAAAGGTGAAAATAGAGAATCGCTGCAAACCAATTGATGACCAAAGGAAAATATTATTATTATTATTATTATTATTATTATTATTATTACTTGTCAAGATTACTGAAAAAATAAGCATGATGTCACGTACATTTATGGAATATATATAAAAGCTTAATTTCATTTCTCCTATTCTGAGATTCTGATAGGAAATAACAAACTTGTACAACAGTTTACGTATCATTGCCAAGCACTGTGCTATATAACGCGATTGCACACTGCAAATATTAATTTGCACAAAGTTTATTAAATAAAGTTAGATGATAAGCGTGAAATGTTGCAACATAAACAAATAGAGATTTGTAAGCAATGGAATTGAGTTCTGCTGTGGTTGCCAGGTTTTAGAGCTGTGCACGATATGAAATGGCGTGCGCCACTATTACCCTGGCATCAAATATTAATTCTACTTTCGATTGTCATCTGTTTTATGTAAATACGATATGCAAGCCAAACGTCATGAACCACACTCCGAATAACAAATTACAAATATGGTTTGTTATTTATTATTAATATGATAAGTTGGGTGTGTGTTGCAAGTCCACATTTGCATTTAGATGTTCAGCTGAATGCGTTATTAGTTTGGTGACCATTCGTTCACATTGTTTCAGCGATAGCTGCGCGCGCACACATTTTTCTAATTTTTTTAAAATTATTATTCAGGGGGTCTCAAAGCATACTTCCGGTAAAATCTCAATATCAAATTTTTGGGTGTAATACAATACCTTCTTTATTTATTATGTACATTGCATATACGTGATAGAGAAAGTAAAAAAAAAGTTTTGACATGGAAAAAAAATCTTCATCACCTAGAAACAGAATCGAACTGCAGTTTTCCTTAGTCGTTTAATAGCCAAACGAGTTTTAATGAGAATAGTTAGGTGTGTACTTACGGCGCATACAATTTTAATATACTTTGTTTTCTCCTTATGTTTTTCTTTTCTTACATCTTTGTCATTTTAAAATGTTTGTGTGGATACAATTTTTATTCAGTTTCCTCCAGAGTTTTAGAATATGTTGTTGAACCTGAATGAAGAGCTATAAAATAACAATTTCTATATATCAAATATAGTTTTGAATTTGGAGTTTTAACAATTTAATTTAGCTATCTAAGAGTTTCAAATATTTCAATACCTCCCCAAATTATGGTTTTAATGTACACAATATTTACGATTTAAATAACTGTATTATAATAATTATTGCTTAAAATATTCACATTTTTATCTCGTGAACTACTTCACACCATACTCCATTTTCATTTTTTGAAAATTATGTCCTTGGAAAGTTAGGACAATGCGAGGGCGACACTGAACATTTGTAGAATGGTATGCTTCTAAACATAAATGAAACTTGATTATAACTTATAGCTAATTTATAATATTTTGTGAGATAATTACCATGTAGTTTATTCCTTTCCCTCTAATAGTTTATTAATTAGCATTATTTAAAGGTTGGGTCTTCACCCAGAAAATAAATTTTGACTAGAAGACTCAGTAACGCCTACACAGTGTGAACATCGGCTTAAAAATAAATACATCTGGCGCAGATGGGGCATCTAAGTGAGAACTTTAATATAGTGAACTCAACAGGATGCCAAAGAACTGCTGTTACTGATGAAAATATTGACGCTATTCGAGCACTGCTTGAAGAAGACCGAAGGACATCTTATGAATTTATTCAGTAGACAATGAGTATTGGCACGAGTCAGTTCCAAAGGATTTTAAATCAAAGACTTGAGAAACTTAGTTGTTGATGAATACCACATAAACTGACTCCTGAGCAAAAACTAACACTGATCGGTGCAGAAAAAAATCCAGGGCTACTTCAAAACTGGTTTGGAACATCCTTACTGGTGATGAATCTTGTATTCACTGTGTTATGGTTCTGAAAAGAGAGTCAAGGGCCTCATTGAGATTTCCACAGAATCTACGCCAGCAAAATTATGACGAATCTGCAATTCCGGTAAGAAGATGGTTGTTACTGTTTTCCTTTCTAACATACCTTGTACAATGTACCGACACTGTCAATTAGTACACTAATGTCTGTTAGACATTAAAACATTCCTGATAACGCAATAAAAAAAAATCTGATGTGTTACAATCACATGATCTTCTCTAAATCTCTATAACAAATTATTGTTAAACAGCTTATTCTTCTATTTACATCAAGCTAATCCAGATAAACATTAGCAGAAATTGTCCTTATTACTTAGTTCCTTGTAACCAGAAGGGAAAAAATCTAAGGTGTTCCATTCACTTAATGTACTCTAGCTGTTGGGTAGAACCTTTTATTCAAAACATTAATGTTGTCTACATCATGCAATCAAGATAAACATGAGCAGAATTAGTCTTATTACTAGCATCCTTGTAAGTAGAAGGGAAACATGAAAATACACAGGCTAAAGCGATAGTCTCGTCCTTTAAAAGCCGGTCGCTATGTAAAACAATTGAAATTCCAATCTCTTTGCTTTCCAGGAGTAAACAACAAGAAGAAAGATGTTTTCCCGTTGAGAAAAGATTAAGTGACTAAAACTGAAACTAACAATCCAGCACATCTCGAAAACGGTTCTGTACAAAAAAAGTATATAACATAAATTGTGTGTTTTAATGAGATCTACATTTGTTGAGTAGTAAGTTTTTGTATATCTCTTATGGTTTTCCAGTCAGCTAAAGTCATCCAGAATAAAGAGGTTTGCAGAGGTTATTCCCACAAAATGCAAGATAGACATTTCGTTTGTCATTAAACATATCTTAAACATGCGGTACTTTGATCAAAATCGTTAGTCATTTTGAAAAAATCAAAATTTTCCATAAATGTTCCATGTAAAGAGTAGTTTGTGGTTGGGGGATTTTCTTGAAAATCTTCGTGCCGCATCCTTGGAAGATACTCAACTTAAATACCAAGTTTGGTTTTTGAGCTATGCTGCACACACACACACACGCACACGCACACACACACATACACGGACGTTTTTCAATTTTTTTTTCTTCTAATTCAGGGGGTCTCAAAAACATATTTCCGGTGAAATCTCCGATTCGAACTTTTGGGTGCAATATAATACCTTCACTATACACTATGTACTTAGTACGTGTAGAGTAATTAAAAAATCGTATATGTTCCATTCACGAGACTTTCTCTACATCTTTGTAACAAATTATTGTTAATAAGCTTATTCTTCTGTCTACTTCATGCTAATAGAGATAAACATTAGCGGAAACGGTTTTATCACTTAGTTCCTTATAAGTAGAAGGGAAATACGTGAATACACTAGGCTAAACCGATAGTGAAATGTTTTAAAATGTGGTTGCTATGAGATTGAAATCCATTTCTTTGCGTGGCCAGAGGTTGACAAGTTTCCGCGTGAGAAATTTATAAGAATTTTAAACTGTAACTAATAACAATGGATATCTCGAAAACGGGCAACTCCACGATAAAAGTGTACTCGTATATGACATTGTGTGTTTTAACGAGATCTACTTTTTTGATACATGACGTTTTTGTCTATTTCTTACAGTTTACTAGTAATGCAAAATTCAGCAAAGTTCATTCAGAATGAACAGGTCTTCAGAAGCTATTCCCAGTAAATTCCAGATATACATTTTATTTGTGATGGAAATAGCTTTAATATGTGGTATTTTAATAAAAATCATTAAGCCCATTTTTGAGAAAAACAAACATTTTGAAACTTTTTCCAGGTAAAGGGTAGTTGGGGGTGGTGGGATTTTCTTGATAAGCTTCGTGTCGCATCCTTGGAAGATACCAAACTTAAATACCAAGGTTGGTATTTAACATCTATTCGTTTTTGAGCTATGCTGTCCACACACACACGGACCTTTTTCTGTAAAAATTTTTTTGGATTCAGGGGAACCCAAAAAACGTATTTTCGGTGAAATTTCGGTATCGAATTTTTGGGTGGAATACAATACCTTCTCTATCCAATACATAATACATGCGGGCCAGAGAAATTAAAAAGTAATTTTACATCATGACAACGCATTGCCGCATACAAACGAGTGTCTGGATGCCCTAAACTCAGAACAATGCCTTGTCTAGCATCTTGTAATTTCTTTTAGGTTTCCTAAATTAAAGCTAAAAGCGTGTATTCTTTTTTTGTCATAAGATGAAACAGTGAAACAAAAAACCTGTTTCCCAAGTGCCTCTGGAAGAGCGTATCATTATTTTGTACTAGTCCCTTCAAATTAAAAAGTGTATTGACATTAAAGGGGAATATTTTGAAGAAATAAGAAAAAAACAAACAAACAAAACTGATGCATTCCATTCACATACGTTTCTCTATCTTGCCTGCCAAGAAAGTACTCTTACAAAACAATATTACTTTATCTACCTAATATTCATAAAATAAACATTACTTTAAAAGAGCTTATTACTTAATTATTTTTAAGTAGAAGCGAAATAAGAGAATACACTCGGCTAAAGCGACAGATACATCTTTTGAATAATGCTGCTATGCGTTTGTCATTGAAAATCTGTTCTCTTTCCAAGGTTAGAAGTAAAACAAAACAGACAGGAAACGAAAGATAACTTCCCGTTTGAGAAAAGGTTTACATAATTTAAAACTGAAACTATAACAAAGAATATTTCGGAAACGGAGAGCTCTACAAAAAAGCATATCGCAAGTTAAGTTTTTAAAGAGATCTACATAATTTCTGCAGTAATCTACCTCTTATGATTTACCAGTTACACAAAAATAATTCCGAATGAATAGACTATTCCCAGAAAACTCATGATATACATTTTGTTTGAAATAAAAATATATTAAATATATAGTATTTTAATAAAAATTGTTAGAGATAGTTTTTGGAAAATCAAAATGTTCGAAAAATGTCCTATGTAAATAGAGTTTGGGGTGCGGCATTTTTATTAAAATCTTTATGCCGTATCCGTGGAAGATACTAACTTTAATACTACGTTTGGTATTATGCGGACTCTTTGTTTTTCAGTTTTGCTATCCACCCATACACATTGCCCTTCTTCTAAAGGTTATTTTTGGATTCAGGGGTCCTCAAAACATGTAGTTCCGGTGAAACCTAGGTATCGATTTCTGAGTAGTATAAACATTTTAAAACTAATCTTTGTTTGTTTCCGGGTCGAATTCATAGGAGAATGAAAATCTTGTATGTTTTTGTTGGTTGTATTTTATTACCGAGTACCATTATAAATGATTGTTCTGGTATTTTAATTATGATTACCATCACTGACAAAAACAGCTAGTATTTTAATAACCGAAACAAAATAAGTATTTGTAAAAATTATAAATAGCCTAATATTTTACGAAAGTCGTTTTCTTTACCTTAGCTATGCTAGAAGTAACGAATATCATTAAACATATCATTTAACCGATACAATTATAATATCCTGAATAAAAAAAAAAAAAAAAAAAAAAAAAAAACTAGTGCTAATGGGTTTTCCAAAACTGAACTTAAATACGGAATTAAGTTACTAAAATCACATAATTTAATTCACTTTGTTAGATAATTTAACATAATATATTTATGATAGAATACTTACATATGTATTAGGAAAACAGCTCCAATTTTATATGCTTTTTTTTAATTGTTTCATTTGTGTAGTCTCATATCGGGGGCTTTGACTTGTGAAACGGCAGTTGTTACTCATATTAAATCTAGGTTAAGGACATTAGGTTAATCATTCTTATATCATTAAACACGCACATTCTCTCTTACATTTATATTTCCAGACTTTGTGGGGGATGTGCAATTATTCCGGTTTATGAAAAATTCCCCGCCCCAGCCGGGAATCGAACCGGCGACCCCTGGGTGAAAAGTATAAGCTTTTGTGTTAAGCAGAAACGGTTAGAAACTAAATTGCATTAATAACAATCGAACATTTGAGGTTACAACAATATACGAACCGCTAGGTGATGTAGTGATGATCGCGATAAAAAGAAAGAACGTAGCCAAAAAAAATCTATGCTTAATTTTTATGTAGCTTCCACCAGCAATGGTTAATATTAGTGATCGCGATAAACATTAATAGCCATAGTTTTGCTATACATTTTTATGTAGCTTCCACCAGCAATGGTTAATATTAGTGATCGAGATAAACATTAATAGCCATAGTTTCGCTATACATTTTTATGTAGCTTCCACCAGCAATGGTTAATATTAGTGATCGAGATAAACATTAATAGCCATAGTTTCGCTATACATTTTTATGTAGCTTCCACCAGCAATGGTTAATATTAGTGATCGAGATAAACATTAATAAGCCATAATTTCGCTATACATTTTTATGTAGCTTCCACCAGCAATGGTTAATATTAGTGATCGAGATAAACATTAATAAGCCATAGTTTCGCTATACATTTTTATGTAGCTTCCACCAGCAATGGTTAATATTAGTGATCGAGATAAACATTAATAGCCATAGTTTCGCTATACATTTTTATGTAGCTTCCACCAGCAATGGTTAATATTAGTGATCGAGATAAACATTAATAGCCATAGTTTCGCTATACATTTTTATGTAGCTTCCACCAGCAATGGTTAATATTAGTGATCGAGATAAACATTAATAGCCATAGTTTCGCTATACATTTTTATGTAGCTTCCACCAGCAATGGTTAATATTAGTGATCGCGATAAACATTAATAGCCATAGTTTCGCTATACATTTTTATGTAGCTTCCACCAGCAATGGTTAATATTAGTGATCGCGATAAACATTAATATCCATAGTTTCGCTATACATTTTTTCGAAGGTATAAGGATGATAGAGCAAGTCTGAGGTTTATAAACTAGTCGCTGTATGCTGGCTTAGAAATTCCACTCTTTCCATGACATTGAACAGCGAAGAATTTCTTAAAAAAAATAATACATTATTGCAAAGTTCAACGAACGTCTACAAATAAGCAATTTAAATCAAATTGTGTACTTTAAACAGATCTACTATTTTTTTGTAGTACGTTTTTGTCTATCGCTTGTAGTTTAGCAGGTAAACAAAATTATATACAACAATATAGACAACTTCGCAGTTATTCATAGAGAATTCAAGATATACATTTTATCATATCAATTATGCAAAACATACGGTATTTTAATAAAAAAAAAAAAGATGCATTCCATTCATATAACTGTCTCTAGCTGTTCCATGTACAAACTATTCTTATAAAAGATTATTCTTTTATCTAAATCATGCTAATCGAGATAGCAATTAGCTATTCCTTGCTTCCTTAGTGATAGTCAATTGTTGTGAAAGCTGGACGCTATGTGAAACAATTGAAGGTCGGTTCGCTTTGCATGGTCCCGTTTTAGAATTATTAGGTAGCTTAACATTGAAGTCAATAACATGAAATATTTCGAAAACTGTCAACTCTACAAGAAAAACGCATAGGACATTTAATTATGTTTTAACGAGATCTACATTTTTGTAGCGTAAGCTTTTGTCTATCTCTTACGGTTTAATCCTTATGCAAAATTCTGCAAAACTCATCCAGAATAAATAAGTAATCATCTTCAGAAACAATTCCTAGAAAATCCAAAATATACATTTTATTATGATATAAATATTTTTAATGTAAGGTATTTCAAAATCTTTAGAGTCAATTTTTGAGAATAGTAAAAATTTCAAAAACTGATCTATTAAAGGATAGCTTGTGGTGGAGAGATTTTCTTGAAAATCTTCGTGTCGCATTCTTGGAAGATACTAAACATAAATACCAAGTTTGGTATTTAACGGTATTTTAATTTGTGAGCACAAACACACACACACAAAACACACTGGACCATTTGCTGAAAATTCTTTTTTGAACGCAAGGGACCACAAAACATATATTTTCGGTGACATTTTGACGTCGAATATTTGAGTGGAATACAATACCTTCTCTACATACTATAACATTGTATGTACATACGTGCTAGAAAAAAGAAAAATCGTTAGAGTAATTTTTGAGATGATCGAAAGTTTCGAAAAATGGTCAATGCAAATGGTACTTTCGAGTGGTAGATTCTTTTGTGTAGCATCTTTCTAAAATTCAACCTAGTACCAAGTTTTTCGGTAATTTTGATTTTTAGTTGTGCTCTTAATACATACACGTATACTCGGATCTCTTACTAAAACTCTGTGTTACATTCGCATCAATTTTGTTACCTGTCTTGCAACGAACTAATTTTACAAAAGCTTATTTTTATATCTGCTTCACGTTTATCGATATAAACATTTTCAGAAAAAAAAATACACATTTCCTTAAGATACGTAGGAACAAGGGAATATACAACTGTAAAGCGAGTCAAATCTTTTAAGAGCTGGTCGCTATGTAATGCTTGGATTCCGTTAGAAAAAAATAAAGAACGGTTTCCCACTTGAGAAATGTACATGTTAAAATTTAAAGCAATAACTAGGAATACCTTGGAAACGATCAACTCTACAAAAGAAATGTATTCAACATAAATTGTGTTTTAACGAGATCTACAGTTTTGCATCTTTTATGGTTTACGAGTCACACAGTATAAAGAGGACTTAAGAGGCTATTCCACAACATTTAAGATATGCATTTCATTTAACGTAAACTTATGATATTTTAATATTTAGGGCAATTTTTGAGAAAAACAATTTTCGAGAATGTTCAATGCAGAACTTAATTTGGGGTGAGACACTTTTCTGTAAATCTTCGTGTCGCATCCTTGGAAAATGCTATTATGCAGTTCTGCTGCTCTCTCTCTCACACACACACACACACACACACACACACACACACACACATACACACACAACACTTACACATAATACCATACGCGCCGCACAAACTTGTTCTAAAAATCTGATGTAATCCCTTCACAAGACTTTCTGTCTATATGTTATGCAAATAAACTATTCTTAAAAGAAAAGATTATTCCTTTATCCACATAAAGCTAATCAAGATAAACCAGAAATGGTCTTTAAGAAGAAGAGAAATAAGGAAGTACAATTGGCTAAAGCAACAGTCATATCCATTAAAAGCTTCCCTATGCGATTGTCATTGAAATTACGTTCTCATTTCATGATCAAGAGTAAACCAAAAGAGAAATTAAACGGATAAGAATTTCCCATTTTAGAAAAGTATAGTAAAGAAGAAAATAAAGTACAAAATAATAGATACATACCAGCTTGTAAACGATCTAGTCGATAATAATAACAGGAAATACCTATCTCTGAAGTAGCGCTACAAAATAAAAATCTCAGAATGAAGTGGACTTCAGGGACTATATCCAAGAAATTCAGGGTATACATTGCCACGTAAACATCTTTAATATACAACATTTTAATCAAAACCGTAGGGGCCATTTTTTACAAAATTTAAAATTTCGAAAGTTTTCCATGTAAAGAGTGCATTTAAAGAGTTAATTTCTTGAAAATCTTTGTGTCGCATCCTTGAAAATGCTGCACTTAATTATCAAGTGTGGCATTTAACAGACATTTTCTTTACGAATATGTTGCACAGTCACACACACACTCACACACACACCCGCACAGACCTTTTTCTGAAAATACCTTTTTGGATGTAGCAGACCTCAAAACATCTATTTCTGGTGACAATGTGAGTATCTAGTTTTTGGGTGGAACACAGTACTTTCTCTACCTAGTATTACATTCCATATACATGGTACAGAAAGTAAAAGTTAAACGTCGATATGCAATTTTTGTGGTGGAGTACAGAAGTATCGTCATTGCTTACTTCTGTAGAGAGGTAAAAGAAGCTATGACTTTTTAGTTTTCAGGCGGCTTGTTATTGATGCATCAGATTGGTCAATCGATTAACAGTGTTTGGCCGAAAGACACTTATCATGATATTTAAGGCTTTTTAATTCCGAAATAATCTGGAAATGGCTAGCAATGCAAAATACAGCATGTACATTAGGGTATAATCTCCAGTTCGAAACTGGGCACCTATATTTTATTTCGCTTCTGTTTAATCTCAGCACTTTGCGAACGAGCCCTGCTCGAGCATTAAGCCTGGATAAATAACAAAAAGCTTCTAGGTTATTTCAAAGCAGTTGGACTCTGATAATTCGTTCACTCGTATTAAAACTATTTTATATCGATGATGTTATCGCTTATAGGGCCTGCAACAACCTGAGTATCGCAGTATGGAAAGAGGAAACATCTCTAATTAGGGTCTGTCGGATAGTTTACCGTGAACAAGATACGAACCTATGACCTTGGCGCATGTAACAGATTAACACAGAAAAGCCACACCGAGACAGTTTAATGCATGTGGTGGCCGGGGTCAGCTAAAACCAGACATTTTACCTCTTTCTCTGGTGCAAACCCTTGTACTTTACATTGCGCTATGAGAACGCGGTTTATTACTACATCTAGTAGACACATTTACATTTATTTAAAACCATATAAAACTATTATATTTAGTCATTATCCCAAACAATCTAGCATGTTATGGCAAGAATAAATACTAAAATCCCCCTCAACACAAAAATATTACGTGTTGCGGTCCCATGACTTTCTCTACCTTTTATGGAAACAATTCATTATTAAAAAATCTGATGTGTTCCATTCACACGATTTTCTCTCACCTCTGTAAAAAATTATTGTTCAAAAGCTTATCCTTCCTTCTATCTACGTCATGCTAATCGAGATAAACGTTAACAGAAAATGATCTTATTACTTGGTCCCTTGTAAGTAGAAGGGAAAAGATCTAAGTGTTCCATTCACATGATGTCCTCTAGCTGTAAGCCAAACAAACCTTTTATTCAAAAGATTTTGAATATAGTATGTAATCTATATCATACTAATCAAGATAAACATAAGTATATTAATCTTATTGCTAGCTTCCTTGTAAATAGAAAGGAAATATGAAAAGCGATAGTTTCGTCCTTTAAAACAATTGAAAATCTAATCTCTTTGGTTGCTGGAATTAAAAAAGCCAGAAACGAGAGGGCAGATGTCTTCCCGTTTGAGAAAACTTTAAGTGGCTAAAATTGAAACCAATAGTCCGGTATATCCCGAAAACGGTTAACTCTACAAAAAATGTATAGGACATAAATTGTGTGTTTTAATGAGATCTACATTTTTTTGAGCAGAAAGTTTTTGTATATCTCTTACGGTCTGCTAGTTATAAAAAATTCATCCAGAATGAAGAGGTCTTCAGAGGCTATTCCCAGAACATTCTAAATATTCGTTTGTCATAAAATATCTTAAACATAAGCTATTTTAATCAAATTCGTTACAGCCATTTTTAAAAAAATACAAAATTTTTGAAAAATAATCCATGTAAGGGATAGTTGAGGATTAGGGATTTATCTTGAAAATCTTCGTAAAAACAAACATCGAAAACAAACATTTAAACATAAGAAAATATGATCCCGACTAAAGCAAAATAGAAAGTATAATGTTGTGTAATATCGCTTACCCTTTTCCCATTAGAGTAAAATGTGTATAGATCTAGTTGGAAACGGCTTTGTGTACGCAAATTTAAACTGAGCTTTATTTATAAACGCTCTTTAACTGCTGCGGTTCTTAACGTACCATTCTATACTGGGAGTGAAGACCGCTTAATTTTGCTCATATACCTCTTTATCAGACGTAAAGTTCTTTTGTGTGTCGTAAATCTACAACATAGGACCAACGGCTTTATCTACGTTTCGAAGGAAGCCATGCTAAGAATTTTAACGCGCAAAAAAAAAAAAAAAAAAAAAAAAAAAAAAAAAAAAAAAAAAATCCACCCTCCGCTGTGTTTGAAGCCACGAACTTGAGAACCAGACACTAGCTAGATACGAACTGGAGAATCAAATGGTGGCTAGACACGAACTTGAGAATCAAACCGTGGCTAGACATGAACTTGGGAACCAGACACTATCTAGACATGAACTTGAGAAACAGGCGGTGGCTAGACCCGAAATTGAGAATCAACGGTAGCTAGACACGGACTTCAGAATCAAACGCTAGCTAGACACGAACTTGAGAATGAAACTGTGGCTAGACACGAACTTGAGAACCAAACGATAGTTAGACGCGAACTTGAGAATCAAACGGTGGCTAGACACGAACTTCAGAATCAAACGCTAGCTAGACACGAACTGAGAATCAGACGTGACTAGACACGAACATGGGAACCAGACACTATCTAGACACGAACTTGAGAATCAGGTGATGGCTAGACACCAACGTGAGAACCAGACGATGACTAGACACGAACTTGAGAATCAACCCGTGGCTAGACACGAACATGGGAACCAGACACTATCTAGACACGAACTTGAGAATTAGATGGTGGCTAGACACCAACGTGAGAACCAGACGGTGACTAGACACCAACTTGAGAATCAAACCGTGGCTAGACACGAACTTGGGAACCAGACACCATCTAGACACGAACTTGAGAATCAGACGGTGGCTAGATACCAACTTGAGAATCAGACGGTGACTAGACACAAACTGAGAATCCAACGGTGGCTAAACACGAACTTGAGAATCACGGTGGCTAGACAGGAGTTTGAGAATCAGACGGTGGCTAGACACGAACTTGAGAATCAGAAGGTGGCAAGACACCAACTTGAGAATCAGACGTTGGCTATACACGAACTTGACAATCAAACGATGGCTAGACAGGAACTTGAGAATCAGACGGTGGATAGACGCGAACTTGAGAATCAAACGATGGCTAGACACGAACTTGAGAATCAGACGGTGGCTAGACGTGAACTTGAGAATCAAACGGTGGCTAGACAGGAACTTGAGAATCAGACGGTGGCTAGACGCGAATTTGAGAATCAAACGGTGGCTAGACAGGAACTTGAGAATCAGATGGTGGCTAGACCACGAACTTCAGAATCAAACGGTGGCTAGACACGAACTTGAGAATCAGCCGGTGGCTAGACAGGAACTCAGAATTAAACGGTGGCTAGACACGAACTTGAGAATCAAAAGGTGGCTTGAGAGGAACTTGAGAATCAGAAGGTGGCTAGACACGTACTTGAATCAAACGGTGGCTAGACAGGAACTTGAGAATCAAACGGTGGCTATACAGGAACTTGAGAATCAGACGGTGGCTAGACGCGAACTTGAGAATCAAAAGGTGGCTAGACAGGAACTTGAGAATAAGACGATGGCTAGACACGAACTTCAGAAACAAAAGGTGGCTAGACACGAACTTGAGAATCAGACGGTGGCTAGACACGAACTTGATTATCAGACGGTGGCTAGACACGAACTTCAAAATCAAACAGAGGTTAGATACGAAATTGAGAATCAGACGGTGGCCAGACACAAACTTGAGAATCAAACGGTGGCTAGACACGAACCTGAGAATCAGCCAGTGGCTAGAGATGAACTTGAGAGTACGACGGTGGTTAGACACGATCTTCAGAATCAATCGGTGGCAAGACACGAACTTGAGAATCAAACTTTGGATAGACACGAACTTGAGAATCAGACGGTGGCTAGATCACGAACTTGAGAACCAGTCGCTAGCTAGACACGAACTTGGGAACCAGACGTTAGCCAGACACTAATTTAGGAACTAGACACTGGCGAGACCACGATCTTGGGAACCAGACATTGGCAGGACCACGAACTTGGAAAACAGATGCTGGCTAGACACGAACTTGGGAACCAGATAGGGGCTAGACAGGAACTTGGGAACCAGACGCTGGCTAGAGACAACATCGGAAAAAATACTGGCTGGCTAGACACGAACTTGGGAACCAGGTACAGGCTAGACACGAACTTGGGAACCAGACGCTAGATAGATACGAACTTAGGAACCAGATTCTGGTTAGACACGAACTTAGGAATCAGACACTGTCTAGACACGTACCTGGGAACCAGACACAGGCTAGACACGTATTTAGGAACCAGACGCTCGCTAGAGACGAACTTGAGAATCAGAAACTGGCTAGACATGAACTTGGGAACCCACGCTCGCTAGAGACGAACTTGGGAATCAGAAACTGGCTAGACACGAACTTGGGAATCAGACTGGCTAAACACGAACTTGGAAACCAGATACTGGCTAGACACGAAGTTAGGAACCAGAGGCTAGCTAGATCCGAACCTAGGTACATGACGCTGGCTAGAGACGAACTTAGGAACTAGATACTGGCTAGACACGAACTTGGGAACCAGACACTAGCTAGACACGAACTTGGGAAGCAGATACTGGTTAGACATGAACTTGGGAATCAGACATTGGCTAGACACGAACTTGGGAACCAGGTATTGGCTAGACACCACTTTGGAACCAGACACTGGTTAGACACGTCCTTGGGAACCAGATACAGGCTAGACACGTACTTCCGAACCAAACACTGGCTAGACACGTACTTGGAAACCAGATACAGGCTAGACACCAACTTAGGATCAAGGCACTGGATAGAGAACAACTTGGGAACCAGATACTGGCTAGACACGAAGTTGGGAACCAGATGCTGGCTGGACACGAACTTAGGAACCAGACGTTAGTGAGACACCAACTTGGGAACCAGTCACTGGTTAGACACGAACTTGAGAATCAGACAATGGCTAGACACGAATCAAACGGTGGCTACTCACGAGCTTGAGAATCAGATGGTGGCTAGACACGAACTTGGAATCAGACGGTGACTAGAACACGAACTTGAGATTCATACGGTGGCTAGACACGAACCTCAGAATCAAATGGTGGCTAGTCACGAGCTTGAGAATCAGATGGTGGCTAGACAAGAACTTGAGAATCAGACGGTGACTAGAACACGAACTTAGGAACCAGTCGCATTCAGACCCAAACTTGGGAACCAGACAATAGCTAGATAGGAACTTAGGAAACAGATACTGGCTAGACCACGAACTTGCGAACCAGACACTGACTAGACCATGAACCTGGAAACCAGATACAGGCTAGACACGAACTTGGGAACCAGATACTGGTAAGACACGAACTTGGGAACCAGGCACTGGCTAGACACGTACTTGGAAATCAGACACTTGCTAGATATGAACTTGCGAATCAGATACTGGCTAGACACGAACTTGGGAACCAGACGATACCTAGACATAAAATGGGGAACTAGACGCTACCTAGACACCAACTGGGGAAACCAGATACTGACTAGACACGAAATTAGGAACCCGACGATAGCAGGACACGAACTTAGGAACCAGACGCTACCTTGACACCAACTTGGGAACCGGATAATGGCTAGACAAGAACTTGAGAATCACACACTTGCTAGACACGAACTTTGGAACCAGATACTGGCTAGATATGAACCTGGGAAACAGACGCTGGTTAGAGACGAACTTGGGAAACTTACACTGGCTAGACACGAACTTGGAAACCAGAAACTGGCTAGAGACGAACTTGGGAACCAGAGGTTAACTGGATACGAACTTAGGAACCAGACGCTGGCTAGAGGCGAACTTCGGAACAAGACACTGGCTAGACACGAAGTTAGGAACCAGACGCTGGCTAGATTCGAACTTAGGTACATGACGCTGGCTAGAGACGAACTTAGGAACTAGATACTCGTTAGACATGAATTTGGGAACCAGACTCTGGCTAGAACCGAATTTGGAAACCAGATACTGTTTAGAAACGAGCTTGGGAACCAGACACCGGTTAGACACGAACTTGTGAATCAGACATTGGCTAGACACGAACTTTTGAACCCGATACTGGCTAGATACGAACTTGGGAACCAGACGCTACCTAGACACGAACTTGGGAACCTGATACTTGCTAGACACGAATTTGGGAACCTGACGCTAGCTAGACACGAACTTGGGAACCAGACGCTAGCTAGACACGATCTTTGGAACCAGTCACTGGTTACACACGTATTTCGGAACCTGACACTGGCCAGTCACGATCTTGGGAACCAGACACCGTCTGGACACGAACTTGATACCATACAGTGGCTAGACACGAATTTGGGAACCAGACACCGGCTAGACCACGAACTTTGGTACCAGACACTGGTTAGACACGAACTTTGGAACCAGACACTGGCTAGTCACGAACCTGGGAACCAGATGCAGGCTAGACACGAACTTGGGAACCAGATTCTGGCTAGACACGAACTTGGGAACCAGATTCTGGCTAGACATGAACTTCAGAACCAGACGCTGACTACAGACGTAATTGGGAACCAGACGCTGGCTAGATACGACCTTGGGAACCAAATCCTAGCTAGACACGAATCTAGGAACCCAGCGCTGGCTAGACACGAACCTGGGAACCATATACTGGCTAGACAAGAACTTGGGAACCAGACACTGGCTAGACACGAACCTGGGAACCAGATGCTGCCTAGACACAACCTTGGGAACCAGACGCTAGTTAGGCAGGAGCTTGGGAACCAGTTGCTAGGTAGACACTAACTTGGGAACCAGATACTGGCTAGATACGAACTTGGGAACCAGTTTCTGGCTAGACATGAACTTGGGAACCAGACGCTGGCTAGATACGACCTTGGGAACCAAATCCTAGCTAGACACGAAACTAGGAACCACGCGCTGGCTAGACACGAACTTGGGAAACAGATACTGGTTAGACAAGAACTTGGGAACCAGACACTGGCTAGAGACGAATTTGGGAACCAGACGCTAGCTAGACACGAACTTAGGAACCAGACGCCTGCCTGACACGAACTTGGGAACTTTATACTGGCTAGAGACGAACTTGGGGATCAGACGCTAGCTAGGAAGGAACCTATTAACCAGACGCTGGCCAGAGACGAACTTGGGAACCATATACTGGCTAAACACGAACTTGGGAACCAGATACTGACTAGACAGGAACTTGGTAACCAGACGCTAGCTAGACACGAACTTGGGAACTAGATACTTGCCAGAAAACGAACTTGGGAACCAGACACTGTCTAGACACGTACTTGGGAACCAGACACTGGCTAGACACTAACTTGGGAACCAGGCACTGGCTAGACACGTACTTGGGAACCAGACACTGGCTAGACAGAAACTTGGGAACTAGACGCTACCTAAACACTAACTTGTGAACCAGATACTGACTAGACACGAACTTAGGAACCCGACGATAGCTAGACACGAACTTAGGAACCAGACGCTACCTTGACACCAACTTGGGAACCGGATAATGGCTAGACAAGAACTTGAGAATCTCACACTTGCTAGACACGAACTTTGTAATCAGATACTGGCTAGACATGGACCTGGGAAACAGACGCTGGTTAGAGACGAACTTGGAAACTTATACTGCCTAGACACGAACTTGGAAACCAGATACTGGCTAGAGACGAACTTGGGTTCCAGAGGATAATTAGATACGAACTTAGGAACCAGACGCTGGCTAGAGGCGAACTTCGGAACAAGATACTGGCTAGACACGAAGTTAGGAACCAGACGCTGGCTAGATTCGAACTTAGGTACATGACGCTGGCTAGAGACGAACTTAGGAACTAGATACTCGCTAGACATGAATTTGGGAACCAGACTCTGGCTAGAACCGAACTTGGGAACCAGATACTGTTTAGAAACGAACTTGGGAACCAGACACCGGCTAGATACGAACTTGTGAATCATACATTGACTAGACACGAACTTTTGAACCAGATACTGGCTAGATACGAACTTGGGAACCATACGCTAGCTAGACACGAACTGGGTCACCAGACGCTAGCAAGGCACGAACTTGGGAACCAGACGCTAGCTAGACACGATCTTTGGAACCAGACGCTGGCTACACACGTATTTCGGAACCAGACACTGGCCAGTCACCATCTTGGGAACCAGACACCGTCTAGACACGAACTTGGGAACCATACATTGGCTAGACACAAATTTGGGAACCAGACAACGGCTAGACCACGAACTTTGGAACCAGACACTGCCTAGACACGAACTTTGGAACCAGACACTGGCTAGACACGAATTTGGGAATCAGACACTGGCTAGACACAAACCTGGGAACCAGATGCTGGCTAGACACGAACTTGGGATCCAGACGCTAGTTAGACGGGAGCTTGGTAACCAGTTGCTAGGTAGACACGAACTTGGGAACCAGATACTGGCTAGACACGAACTTGGGAACCAGATTCTGGCTTGACATGAACTTGGGAACCATACGCTGACTACAGACGAAGTTGGGAACCAGACGCTGGCTAGATACGACCTTGGGAAGCAAATCCTAGCTAGACACGAACCTAGGAACTATGCGCTGGATGGACACGAACTTGGGAATCATATACTGGCTAGACAAAATCTTGGGAACCAGACACTGGCTAGAGACAAATTTGGGAACCAGACGCTAGCTAGACACGAACATAGGAACCAGACGCATGCCTCACACGAACTTGGGAAACATATACTGGCTAAACACGAACTTGGGAACCAGATATTGGCTAGATAGGAACTTGGTAACCAGACGCTAGCTAGACACGAACTTGGAAACTAGATACTTGCCAGAAAACGAACTTGGGAAACAGACGCTGTCTAGACACGTACTTGGGACTAAGACACTGGCTAGACACTATCTTGGGAACCAGACGCTACCTAGAACGAACTTGGGAACTAGATACTGTCCAGATCACGAACTTGGGAACCAGGCACTGGCCAGTCACGTACTTGGGAACCAGACACTGGCTAGACATAAACTTGGGAACCAGACACTGGCTAGACACGAACTTGGGAACCAGACACTGGCTAGACACGTACTTGAGAACCAGACACTGGCTAGACACGAACTTGGGAACCAGAAACTGGCTAGACACGAACTTGGGAACCAGTCACTGGCTAGACCACGAGGGACGCTTTTGCCTCTCGATATTTATTACAAGAATAATTCAGGGTGGCTTATAGTAAGCAGTAGAATGCTCCAAACGGTCATCAATAAAACGTGTGTTCAGATCAGAACGGAAACTGAGACACGCACTAAACCCCTGCAGCACAAAAGACAACCAGGGGGGCTCGTTTTAACGCTTCTAAAAATTGCTTTGAAGGATTTTAAATTGTGTCCCTCTCTTTCGGCGGTAATTTATGTTAAGTTTCTCCATATTGAGCAAAACATTAAAGGGAAAAATAAATATTAGAATGGGATAAAATAAATTGGTAGAAATCCTCGACTTGAATCTTCTGAATATAATTAACAAGAGTTTTCATTTCCAGGCTTTGCTGCCCTAAGTAAACATAAGATACTCGAAATACAATACCTCTACTTTAGACGTTAAAATAATAGTAAAATGTTTCTCTAAAAAAACAATTTTTCTATACAGGCACGTAAAAATTGTTGTTAAAATCTTATATTTCTATGTGCTTCATGCTAATCGAGATAAACATTAGCAGAAAAACTTTTTTTTTTGTGTAAGTAGAAGGAAAATCCTGGAAATCACTAGGCTAAAACGATAGTCAAATCTTTTAAAAGCTGGTTGCCATGTGGATGTAATCCGTTTCTTTGCATTGCCAGGAGTTGACAAATCCCCGTATGTGAAAAGTTAGGTATTTTTAAATTGAAACCAATAACAAGGAATAACCCAAAAATAGTAAACTGTACGAAAATAAATATATATGACATAAATAGTGTTTCAACGAGATCTACATTTATGTGTACTAAGTTTTTGCATATATCTTATGGTTTACTGGTCAAGCAAAATTCATCCAGAAAAAAAAGAGGTAGTCTTCAGAGTCTATTCCCAGAAAATTCAAGATATACATTTTATTTGTCGTGTAAATATATTTAACACGCGGTATTTTAATCAAAATCGTTACAGCCATTTTTGAGAAAATGAAAATGTTCGAAAAATTTTCCACGTAAAAAGTAGTTTGAGGTGGGAAGATTTTCCTCAAAATCTTCGTGCCGCATCCTTGGAAGATAAAGTTATATAGCAAGTTTCGTATTATACTGAATGTTCATTTATGAGTTATCGTGTTCACAGGCTCATTGACATACGGTCACACACACGCACCTTTTTCTAAAAATGATTTTTTTTTGTCTGGATACCCTATTTACTTTGAAATTTCAAATTTTTGGTACATTACAATACAATCTCTATACAGTATGTACATAGCCCATGTAGAGAAAGTAACACATAAAAGTGTTAGAAAAAACAACGCCTCAGAAACACAACGCAAATGTTGGTATTTTTCATGTGCCAGAACATTTAAAAAGAGGTGTATAGAGAACAAGCGCACTTAACAAGTTTTTTTTTTTTTTTTTTTTTTAATATATCAAAATACAGTTCCGGAGGCTTGTCAGGAATCCGGCGCTGTATTCCTTTTTTCTCCATTTTTTCCAGTTTCCTATATTTCCTTAGTAGACCTTATTATTCTTAACGTTTTCCTTTTACACATACATACACAAACATAGACACATTTACAACACCCATGCCCAAGGCGGGACTCGAACCCACGATCCTGTGCACCACGAAGCGCCAAAGCGAGACACTTTAGCGAGCGCGGCCACCGGGATCGGCTCAGTTTGGTTTCCAGAAGAGCGCACAACTTTAAAAGGTGCAATGTAATCTTAGGAAAACACGACGTAGCTGCTTCCCTAATGCACAGTAAAAGTTAACGAGATTTTACCTTATGCGAACAATGTTCTCAGTGACAGTGTCTCTGGCTTAGACACACCAGTCCCTCGGGACGCACCCTTGGAGGGAACAGAATAACTCAAGTGCACCCAAAGAAACACGATTTAAATCCAAGCGGGAAATGATCGTAGATATGTTACACTTCAAACAGCTCAATGATCAAGGAATAAAATACCTACGTATGTTGCTAACTCACGTATGTTTTCTTTTTCTGCATAACTCTATTTTACATGCCAGCATAAAACAATTCAGCGCCGTTTATGCTTTCATATTATGTGCGAAGTGTTTCTCTCTCTCCGTTAGGATTTCAATAACAATTAAAACACAATTAAGGAAACTCATTTGTAGAAGTTGAGTCTTTAAAATTGCCATATTAGTCTTAAAAATGTTGTATAGTATACAAAACGTTCCAGAATTTCATAGAGAGTTTCCCTATTTACCAAATGCATACTAAAAATCACTGACCAAATCTATTGTATGATCTAAAAATGTTCAACCATTCCTCTTATTGCAAATATGGTCTATTGTACCCATTGGGGCTTCTAAATCCGCACTGGTACTTAACCAAAATGCTTTCCGAGTGCACCAAAACACATACATACAAACACCAACATTTTTCTAAAAAACGCTTTTTCGGATTCAGGAGTCCTCAAAACAAGCATTTCCTGTGGAACCTCGGTATCGAATTTTTTGGTGGAATATAATACTTTCTCTAAGCACTGTGTACATAGCTCGTGAAGAGAAAGTAATTATGAACTATAGAAATGAACGTTGAAACGAGTAGAATATGGAAACAAAGGATCCCATGGTAAGTGTAGGCCAGATGAAACAAGACAGTCAGCAAGTACAAGAAAACAATGTTTAGACACGTTTTGAACCGGCAGCATTGCTGAATCCCTGGAGTTGAGTAAGAACTAACAGAAGAAGACACTCGGAATGGAAATGCGGCGGGTTGCACGTGCGACTGTTTCTGGAACTTTCCTGCCACGTGGCTGACAAAGATAAAAGGGGGAACAAAGCTCTACTCACAGTTATATTTCAGTTGGAAATTCGTAGTGAGCACTAGTAACCGCCGCAGCGAACGTCAAAAGGAAACGTTACGGCAGAATTGTTGTGGCAGCATCGAAGAAACAAGTTATTTGTAAACAGATTTTTATTTGTAATGAGTAGAAAGATTTTTTATTGGAATAAATAAAGACATTTATTGTTACAATATGTTATGTATATGTTAAAAATGCCTTTGAGAAGCTTTAAAATATTTTCCTAGAACTGCAGTTCGCAGAAAAAATCCATTGGTGTTACTTCTCATGGGCAAATTAGATTACATGCTTTGTTATTACACTTCTTGGAAAACAGAAATGTGTTTATGAACCTTTCTTTTCAAATTGAGAAACCTCTTTCTATTATGTAAGGTTGTTACAAGTTGTAATTTTCAGTTTAATTATTGTCTTCCTTTCTACAAGCGCAATCTGAGGGCAGCAATATAAATATAAATGAGAATTCGCCATGCCAATGCGAGTCCCGTGTGTAGGGATGCCCTTTATTGGGATGTTGTGATCCGCTTCTCTGAAAATTTGCATTTCAGGCGAGGAAGTATAGAGTAGGAAACAAATCTGAAAAATGTTATTCTTGAATTCCGTTTTTTTTCTTCTTTCTTTTTCTTTTTCTAGCACGTAAAATGCACATAGTAGGTAGAGAAGGTATTACACTCCACCCAAAAATTCACCGGAAATATACGTTTTAGGGTCCTCTGTATCCAAAAAGGCATTTTTGGAAAAAGCTCCGCGTCTGCGAACACGATAACTCAAAAAGGAAAAGTCGCTAAAATACCAAATTTGGTATTCAAGTTTAGTTATCTTCCAAAGATATGACAACGAAGATTTTTAGGAAAATTTCCCACCCCAAACTACCCTTTACGTGGGAAAATTTTTGAAAATGTTGGTTTTCTCAAAAATGGTAAATAGTTTATTTAAAATACCTATATATTAAAGTACCTAAAACAATACATTTAAGATATTTACCCGGCAAAGAAAATGTTCATCTTGAATTTTCTAAAACAGCCTCTGGTGATCTCTTCATTCTGGATGACTTTTGCGGTTTACCAGTTATGCAAAAGTTAGACAAAAACTTACTACACAAAAAATGTACAGATCTTTGAACAACACAATTTATGTCATATACATTTTTTGCGTGGAGTTGACCATTTTCGAAAGATTTCTTGTTATTGGTTTCAGTTTTAAAATTATCTCACACGGATAATTTTCAACTCCTAGCCATGCAAAGAATTAAATTTCAATCACATAGAATTAACATATAAAGCGGTTGACTATCCCTCCTTACTGTGTGTTCCCTTATTTCCCTCCTACTTATAAAGAAGTAATTAATGCGACCATTTCTGCTATCTTCTGTTTATCTTGGTTAGTACGAAGTGGAGGGAAGTATCTCATATCTCGTAACAATAATTGTTGCAGAATACCTAGAGGAAGTTGCGAATGGATCACATCACATGTTTACTTCTCTGCGACTCTTGTACGTTATATTGTAAAGTAGTAATAGCATTTTATTATTAAGTTTACAATTTGCGTCACATAGTCGCATGGGTCGGGTGACCGTACATCCTGTCTAAAAGTACTTGAATTTAGAATATTAGCTACATATCTATTTTATATGTCTTCTCAACATTAGAAATACACACACAAACACATACACACTTACATATGCTCGCGCGCTAGGACAACAGAACTATAGAACAATAAAAGAAAGAGCACTCTGATATCACACACACACACACACACACACACACACACACACACACACACACACACACACACAAATACACTCTTGCACTCACAACTACACCACGTATTCATACATATAGATTACTCAAACACCAAATAAGTCTATGCAATATTTATACAAATGTTATCTCTTAGTGCACGAACTTCCATTAAGTATGTGCCCAGGTTTGGCCAGTTTTTGGCTGTTTAGAATCAATCCCAGAATGCTGTCCTTCGTCTTTTTGAAGCTAAAAATACTTCCGGCAATATTTTTTTCCAAACATCCTCCATATTCACCCAATCTGCCAAAATATGCGACCAGCCTTCCTGATACCCACATAATGGGCAAATCCACCTACCAGCTTCATCAACTACCTTACGTGTTTTTCACCTCCCAACCTGAGCCACGGTATTCCCGACCTTTGTTTCATACCCAATTTTAACATGTATGTGTCCTTACCCCACCCAATTTTTATTTCGTTTTGTAACTGCAATGACGATTTTTTCTACATTCATATTCTATTTCCTGCATGTATTCCATCCAAGAATTCAATAAGTGTGGCCCTTTCTGAGGTTAACTGGACACACACATACGCTCACATGAAAGCATCCAATCGGTCTGGGTGGCCTAATTGGTTAGGTACTAATCTTATGATTCCAAGATCGCGGGTTCAAATCCGGCACAGACCAATTAAAATGCGACGGCGTAATCTCATTATATTTACTGGCATGTAAAGGGACTGATGCGCTGATATAAACCTGGCAATTGACAGTATCAAAAAAAAAAAGTTTGCACTCGTACACATATTTGCGGTCGCGCATATGAACTGTGTCAATATTAATATCGTCATACTCCAAAGTGGCATTACGTCATCTTGTATAATCGTATTTAAATGAAATTGGTGACTTTCGAAAGAAAAACTCAAATATTTTTGTGCATGCCAACATGAACAAGAACGGGCGAGATCGCGGGAACCAAATATAGAAACTAAATTCACTCATGCATATGATTAGTCGATATGGTCCCTTGTTCTATATTTAGGTTACTTGAGATGTTTGCTTTTAAAATCGTGTTGCTATTAAAGGAGTTTTAAAGAGTTATGGCGAATCCAGTTGGTGGGTTTTGGAATATTATAACACGCAAAGTTTGGTGAAGGTTCAGCGTGCTTTTAGGCGAAGATTTTAACATTCAAGCGCTCTCTCTCTCTCTCTCTCTCTCTCTCTCTCTCTCTCTCGCAATTGAAGTGATGCCGTGATTTTGTGGATCGTAGCTGCATATGTCATAAGGGAAATGCCATTCGGGAGATTGTCCGTCAATTCGGGAATTGTAGAACCAAGTGCGGGAGGCAGCGACTGAAGATTGACCTCTACAAACTGAAATTAAGACATAGTTGAAACCAGATGACCCTGTAAAACGATTAGATTTCTCTGAATGTTTATTCGTACAAATGGAAGATAATGAAAATCTGTCAGAAAAATTGTGAACGGGAATATCGCCTTGATGTCTGCAGCGCCACTTCATTGGGACCACATTCAATACCTGTGAAGTATAGTAAAAAATCTTAAGTGTTCCATTCACACGACTTTCTCTACATCTCTGCAACAAATTATTGTTAAAAAGCTTATGCTTCTATTTACTTCATGCTAATCGAGAAGAAAATTGGCAGAAATGTTCTTATCACTTGTAACTAGAAAGGAAATAAGGGAGTACCATAGGTTAAAGTGATAGTCAAAATCTGGTTGCTGTGGGACTGAAGTTCCTTTGTTTGTACGGGCAGCAGTTTACAAATTCTTGTATGAGAAAAGTATAAGTTTTTTAAAGCTTAAACCAAAAACAAGGAATATCTCAAAAACGAACAACTCCACGAAAAAAATGATTAACATAAACTGTGTGCTTTTACGTGCTCTACATTTTTGTGTGGTAAGTTCTTGTCCATCTCTTACGGTTTAGCAGTTATGCAAAATTCCGTAAAATTCATCCAGAATAAAGTAGTCTTCAGAGGCTATTCCCCGAAAATTCAAAATATACTTCTTATTTGTCAGGTATATATCTTTAATATACGATATTTTAATCAAAATCGTTAGAGCCATCAACAAAGTTTCATGTTGGGGCTGGGGGGGGGGGTTCTTCAAAATCTTCGTGTCGCATCTTTGGAAGATACCAAACTTAAATACCAAGTTTGGTATTCAACAGTCGTTTGTTTTCGAGCTGTGCTGTCCAAACACACACACACACAATCACACATACACACACACCTTTTTCTGAAAATGTTTTTTTTTTTTGGAGTCAGGGGGTCCTAAAACATGTATTTCCGGTGAAATCTCGGTATCGAATTTTTGGGTGGAATACAATACTTCCTCTATATAGTATGTAGTGTGTATAGAGAAAGTAAAAATATTTGAGTGTTTCTTTGGAATATCACCAACTTGACCCAAATATGAGTACTCAAAGCGACGCAATACCAACTCAAAGTATGACCGCATTTTTATGACACGCTGTATAATGTGCGTGTTTTTTCTCGCAAACTCTTTTTAATAGTAACTTTCAACATTGAGTATGCCTCACATAGTGCAGCTATTTCCTTATTTGTTTCAACAAACTTAAATTGGATCTCCCAGAAATAAATTGAATAACATGAACTTATTGTTTTAATCATATAAATATTTAAAAAAAATAAGCATTTTCTAAAGCACAAAAAGGAAACCTTTTGTGCTTAATTAAAGGTAATACAAAATGTCTTTTTTTACATATTAACTCTAAAACCTAAACTTTATGTAAATGTTTTGAAAAATGCTCCACATAAATTTACACTATGGATTTTATGAAATGAAGCGCGGCCGAGTTTAATTACAACACGAGAATCTAAAAAAATCTGATGTGTTCCATTCACATGACTCTCTACATCTCTGCAAGAAATTATTGTTAAAAAGCTTATGCTTCTATTT
Organism: Hymenopus coronatus; assembly: GCA_030762935.1. Taxonomy (NCBI): domain Eukaryota; kingdom Metazoa; phylum Arthropoda; class Insecta; order Mantodea; family Hymenopodidae; genus Hymenopus; species Hymenopus coronatus. The sequence goes on along the minus strand of CM060892.1, from coordinate 177,635,130 downwards.
ACTTCATGCTAATCGAGAAAAAATTAGCAGAAATAGTCTTATTACTTGCTTAATTGTAAATGGAAGCGAAATAAGGGAGTACCGTAGGTTAAAGTGATAGTCAAAAGCTGGTTGCTATGTGAGTGAAGTTCCTTTGTTTGTATGGACAGAAGTTGGAAAATTCTTGTATGAGAAAAGTATAAGTTTTTCAAAGCTGAAACCAAAAACAAAGAATATCTAAAAAACGATAAACTCCACGAAAATTTATGCCGCCAGGAAAGCTACACGAAAATAATTTATATAGCATAAATTGTGAGTTTTAACGTGCTCTACATTTTTTGTGTGGTAAGTTTTTGTCCATCTCTTAGGGTTTAGCAGTTATGCAAATTTCCTTAAAATTCATCCAGAATAAAATAGTCTTCAGAGGCTATTCCCAGAAAATTCAAGATATACATTGTACTTGTCAGGTAAATATGTTTAATATACTATATTTTAATCAAAATCGTTAGAGCCATTTTTGATAAAATAAAAATTTTCGGAAAAAGTTCCATGTAAAGGGTTGTTGGGGGTGGAGGATTTTCTTCAAAATCTTCGTGTCGCATCCTTGGAAGATACCAAGCTTAAATACTAAGTTTGTATTCAACGGTCTTTTCGTTTTGGAGCTATGCTGTCCACAGACACACAGACAGACACACACACAGACAGACAGACGCACACACGGACCTTTTTCCAAAAATGCTTTTTTTGGATTCAGAGGGACCCAAAACATGTATTTCCGGTGAAATCTCGGTATTGAATTTTGGGTGCATTACAATACCTTCTCTAAACACTATGTACATAGTACGTGTAGAGAAAGTAAAACTACTTTGCTGATACGCATCATACAATGCTTTTTGAATGCCAGTACGAAATTAAAACAAAATAAATATTAGAAAGAAGTTACCATTTTACGGACATATACGCAGTGAATAATTAATAATAATAATAATAATAATGTAATGAATATTAATATAAGCATTTAGTGAAAAAGCATTGCTCATTTATAAGACTTTGAAACCCGCAGTTACAGCTCAGCGGAAGTAGACGTGTAGCGGAAGTTGCTGTAGGATATTTGCTACTTAAATATGTTCAGCAAACACTTCGTGTAACATATTGTATTTTTTCACGGTAATGTGTAAAGTTGCAACTTGCTATTTTTATGCTTACATGTTACAAAACTGAACTTTAAGCGCTGCAAAAACACTATTTCAACAACAATACAAGCTATCAATTTGATACATGGTAGAATCATTGCTGTTATTGTGTGGTCTTACATATTCTAAATTTATCAAGTTTTACCTATATGTTCTCTTTTGGCTCTACAGTCCTTGATGAGCTGAACAATTTTCATCCACAAACCTATCTTCCGCTTTACTTTTCCAACCTTTGATTCCAATTTTCCTTAAATCTTCTACGTCACATAACCATCTTGCTTTGGTCCTGCCTTTATTAATCTGACATAGAATTTTCCTTTCATTATTACTTTTGGGAGCTTATCTTCCGCCATTTTCTCGATATGCATTAGCCATTCTAGTTTTTGAGTTTTATAAATCTCGCAATATCTTGCTTATCTATTTGTTCTTTTAATTCATAATTATAGCTTATTCTCAGTTACTCTTTTTCCTTTACTGGTTTATAGATTCTTCTCAGTGTTCTTCTTTAAAATATTGACTGATCTTATTCATGTACAGCTTATCTTATTTTTAGACCTTAAGTTTTGCACTTATACTAATTAGACTATTTTTAGTACATTGGCATAATAGACTGAATACACACTTTCAATTAAGTTGTTGTCATTGTTGTTTATAATTGACTGTAAACATTTAAATTATGTACTCGTTCAAATATTTTTCTCCACTACCAGTTACGTAACTTTCTTTCTTTCTTTTTTATTTGGATCATAAATATATTCACATATAGATAGATATATGTGTGTGTGTATATATATATTCTCGTTTACTTCTAATCCTATTTCTTTGGATCTTATCTCAAGTTCATTATAAACATTCTGCTAGTGTTTTTGTGTTTCATGTCGTAAACTGCATAGGAATTTTATTTGACTGAAATAAATTAAAAGGTGCCAAATTAAAAGGCGTTGCAGATGGCACATCTCTTTGTTTTACGACAGTGTTACTTGACATCTGGACTTAGAAGAACGAACCAATGTCTGAAAGTTGGAAGCCAGGTGTAATGTACCCAATATACAAAAAGAGAAATGAACACCAATGCCACAATTACCAGAGAATGACATTTCTAAATGTATATTTTCTAGCGTTGCTTTATTTCATGATATTGGTTATCTAATTCTTATACCAAGACAAGAATATCAAAGTAAATTGAAATACTTTTTTATTTTCTTAACAACTCCTTTGTTTAACAAAAATAACAAGTTTTAAGTTGCAGGCTTGATAGATATATAATTTATATTTTGCCTTGGTATTCAGATCAATTAATTGAGCATTGAAGTAAAGTTTTTCAGAGGAACTTAAAAAGTTAAATTTGTGATAAATGGCGGAGTTGATTACATTTTACAACATTAAACAAATTCTGCTCTATCTCCCAGCAGGAAAACAGAACTCATACCTGTAATCTCTGTTATTTCGCAAAAGGGTTTAAGAAACCATTACTTTCTTCTCCCATTGGTCTTATTAATTACTTTCTCTACACGTACTATGCATATAGAAGGTAGAAAGGTATTGTATACCTCCAATCCTCCGATGTCGGAAATATATTTTAAAATCCCTTGCGGAAAAAAAAATAGAAAAAGGTCCGTGTGTGTGTTTCTGTGCGTGGGTAGCATAGCTCAAAAACGAAAAGACCATTAAATAACAACTTAGGTATTTATATTATATGTTCAGAAAAATTCCCCACCCCATTCTACCCTTAACAGGGGAAAAATTTGAACATTTTATTTTTGTCAAAAATGGCTCTAAAATTTTTGATTAAAATACTTAAATTAAATGTATTTATATGGTAAATTGGAAGTATATCTTGAATTGTCTGGTAATATCCTCCGAGGACATCTTCATTCTGAATGAATTTTGCATAACTGGTAAACCGTAAAAGATAGACAAAAACTTAATATACAAACATTTTAGACTTCCATAAGCACACAATTTGTCAAATACATTTTGTTTTGTAGAGTTAACAATTTCCGAGATATTCCTTGTAATTAGTTTCAATTTTAAACTACTTGCTTTCTAAACAAGAGGTCATCTTTGTTTGATTTCTCTTTTATTTTACTCCTGGCCGTACAAAGCGAACCGCATTCTAATTGTTCCCTTAGCGACAGAATTTTTTTGAAAAAAAAAAGTGTCTATCGCTTTAGCTTAATGTATAATGTATTTTCTTATTTCCCTTATGCTTAGAACTAATACAACTATTTCTGCTGATGTTTATCTCAATTACCACAATGTAGATAAAGGAATAATGTTTTCTAACAACAGTTTGTAGAGAAAGTCATATGAATGGAGCACATTTACACCTGAGATACCTGCTTGTTAGTCTGATTCTAGCCTCCCAACCCGTTCCGTTGATAGACCTTATATTGTGACTGCAACAGAGAGCTGCAAATAATCAATAAGATCGTCTAACGCAAATAAAAAGCTGTAATATATATAACAGATTACATAATTAGATGCAGTTGAGATCTCCTTGAGGTATACCAGAAAAAAATACGAGCCCGTTGGGGAATTTAATATCACGCCGATATTTTGCCACAGAAGCTCAGATGGTTAGAGCAACCGATAGAAACCGGAAGATCCGTACTTTACATCCTGGCTACGGCTTGAATATTTCAGTCTGGCTCTACGTTTCCAATTCATGTTCTACGCACGGCGTGCGTATAAAAACAATTAACTACGCACGAAGGATTTGTCGAAATCGCATAAAAAGAATCTGATAGGTTCACATGACTTTCTCTACATCTCGGTAACAAATTATTTTGTTAAAAAGTTTATTCTTTCATGTACTTCAAGCTAATGGATATAAACATTAACAGAAATTGTCTTACTGCTTGCTTCCTTGTAAGTAGAAGGAAAATAGGCTAAACTGACATTCAAATGTTTTAAAATGGCAATGGGATTGATATTCATTTTATTGCGTGACTAAGAGTTTACAAGTATGACAAAAGTGTAACTATTTAAAAAGTGAAACAAATAACAAGGTATATCTCGAAAACGGTCAACTCCATTAACAAAAAAAAAAAAAAAAAAAAAAAAAAAAAAAATGTATAAGACATAAATTATGCCTTTTAACTTTTGGGTACTAAGTTTTTGTTTGTCTCTTACGGTTTATCAGTTATACAAAATTCATCCACAATAAAGAGATCTTTAGAGGCGATTCCCAAAAAATTCAAAATATACATTTTTTTGTCGTGTAAATATCTTAAATTTAAGAGATTTGATAAAAATCGTTAGCTATTTTTGAGAAAAGCAACATTTTCTTATGTTTTCCATGTGAAGGGTAGTTTTTTTTTGGGGGGGGATTCTGTTGAAAATCTTCGTGGCGCATCCTTGGAAGATACTGAACTTATATATCAAGTTTTGTATTTAACGGACATTTCATTTTTGAGCTATGCTATCCAACCACCCACCCACACACACACACACACACACACTGACATTTTCTAAAAATGTTTTTTTCTTATTTGGGGGGTCCCAAAATGTATTTGCGGTGAAATCTCGGTATCGAATTTTTGGGTGGAATGCAATACCCTCTCTATGTACATAGTACGCGTAGAGGATGTAATACGCGATATGGTTATAGAAAGTAGCGTCAATGTAACACATCAGATTACTTTAATGATTTGTGGTCTCTGGTTTGCCACATCAAGGTGCGTCTGCGGTGTCTCGAGGACCGCATGCCCATCTCAGATTTGTTTCTCCTAACAGATTACGAGTGTCAAGACAGACTGGATCAGCAAATTTGTTTTCCTCGGCTGGAAGGCGTTTGTAGGTAGTAGAAACGTACACCCGATGCTCGAATACAGGTGCTAACACTGTTACAACAACATGTTTTTATACATGCTATAGTGCGTTATCTCTGTCATCTTATTCGAGCCGCGAGCAAATCGAATCAAGTGCCGAGGGAAGACAAGCCGTAACAGAGATGCGAAGTGAAGGAAAGGCAGAATAAAAAAGGGAATAAAAAGCGTATGCTGAAGACGCTGTTTGTGTAACCTCAGAGAGTACATGTAAGGAAGCCGACTTGGTCAGCCACCAAGGAAAAGGAAGTGATGTGGAAGGAGAATCTACCTCTCAGCCAGAAGTCCCTTTTCCTGAATAAATATTTCCTTTCTGTAGAGACAGCCATGCCTGCTGGCTTGCCAAATGTACTGCGGTCAAGAGACTGAGATATTTTGCTATGTCGCATATCTGTTACGCCTGAAGTAGTTGAAATAGAAGCAGGCTTCTGTTCTGCGGTTGCAACTTTCATTTTGTCTGCACAGATTTCGGCGAGCGAAACTCTCTGGGTTTATCTGGTCAGACCATACCTCAAACCAGATCTTTCCGAAGTCTTATACTACGTGGAGAGATAATACTGGATATGGCTTTTATTAGTTCTGGCACAGCCTTTGTATTCAGCAAATAATGTTACATCTGATAGTCCTCTGTTCCCTTTCCTGTCAACTGTTTTCTTTCTTCCTGTTGCTTCGGCTTCTTTTCTCTCTTTTCATATCGATACTGTCTTTTCCACCCGAGTCCTATCTCATAACCCACAATAGATGCTCCATGACATCAAGAGGAATGGATTTGTACCAATCGTTATATCAAGCAAAATGACTTTGTTACAAGGTCGAGATTTCGCTTGCACGAATTGATCTCATTTCCCATTCTATGCTTCTCTATAAGAAACACTGCGCTCGAAGAAATCTAAACCTTTGTAACGTTCAAAATGTAACCAAACGAAAGTAAAGTTGCAGAAAATTGTCTTACGCATTTAAAACAGTGTACTTGTCATTTGACCTGATCTGTGAGTCATTTGTTTTAGTTCTAATGCGAAATTGTAACTAATATTTAAAGATTTATTTCAATTGGATTGTATTAAACCAACTTTTCATTACTGAGTTATACTGTAGACAGACAGAAAGACGGACGGAAGGAAGGGCGGATAAACACACATGCGTATTCTTTTTACACAAACTTTTTTTTTCTTATATCTTCCTTTTTTTCTTTCATTCAAGGGTTTTCAAACTTTAATTTCCGATGAAATCTCGGTATAGAATTTTTGGGTGGATTGCAATTCTTTGCCTACTCGCACATTGTACGTTGTAGAGAAAGTAAAACATTTGGCAGTTAAGCAACTTGGTGTTGTTTCTGGTAGTATCCTCATATCTGCATTGAAGCACAATATCCGTACTTACTGCTGGAAAAGTGAATCCATCGGCAGAGCATTCTTTCAGCTAAAGGATTCAGGCAGCCACGTTCATTTTGGGATTAGAAGGCCATCTACTTCCTGTACCCAGCATGGAGCAATGGTTTTAGCTAAAGGATTCAAGCAGCTTCGTTCATTTTGGGATTAGAAGGCCATCTACTTCCTGTACCCAGCATGGGGCAATGCTTTTAGCTAAAGGATTCAAGCAGCTTCGTTCATTTTGGGATTAGAAGGCCATCTACTTCCTGTACCCAGCATGGAGCAATGGTTTTAGCTAAAGGATTCAAGCAGCTTCGTTCATTTTGGGATTATAAGGCCATCTACTTCCTGTACCCAGCATGGAGCAATGCTTTTAGCTAAAGGTTTCAAGCAGCTTCGTTCATTTTGGGATTAGAAGGCCATCTACTTCCTGTACCCAGAATGGAGCAATGCTTTTAGCTAAAGGTTTCAAGCAGCTTCGTTCATTTTGGGATTAGAAGACCATCTACTTCCTGTACCCAGCATGGAGCAATGCTTTTAGCTGAAGGACTCAAGCAGCTACGTTCATTTTGGGATTAGAAGGCCATCTACTTCCTGTACCCAGCATGGAGCAATGCTTTTAGCTAAAGGTTTCAAGCAGCTTCGTTCATTTTGGGATTAGAAGGCCATCTACTTCCTGTACCCAGCATGGAGCAATGCTTTTAGCTAAAGGTTTCAAGCAGCTTCGTTCATTTTGGGATTAGAAGACCATCTACTTCCTGTACCCAGCATGGAGCAATGGTTTTAGCTAAAGGATTCAAGCAGCTACGTTCATTTTGGGATTATAAGGCCATCTCTCTTCCTGCACCCAGAATGGAGCAATGGTTTTAGCTAAAGGATTCAAGCAGCTACGTTCATTTTGGGATTATAAGGCCATCTCTCTTCCTGTACCCAGCATGGAGCAATGGTTTTAGCTAAAGGATTCAAGCAGCTACGTTCATTTTGGGATTAGAAGGCCATCTACTTCCTGCACCCAGAATGGAGCAATGCTTTTAGCTGAAGGATTCAAGCAGCTACGTTCATTTTGGGATTAGAAGGCCATCTACTTCCTGCACCCAGAATGGAGCAGTGCTTTTAGCTGAAGGATTCAAGCAGCTACGTTCATTTTGGGATTAGAAGGCCATCTACTTCCTGTACCCAGCATGGAGCAGTGCTTTTAGCTGAAGGATTCAAGCAGCCACGTTCATTTTGGGATTAGAAGGCCATCTACTTCCTGTACCCAGCATGGAGCAATGCTTTTAGCTGAAGGACTCAAGCAGCTACGTTCATTTTGGGATTAGAAGGCCATCTACTTCCTGTACCCAGCATGGGGCAATGCTTTTAGCTAAAGGACTCAAGCAGCTACGTTCATTTTGGGATTAGAAGGCCATTTAGTTACTGCACTCAGAATGGGGCAATGCTTTTAGCTGAAGGATTCAGGCAGCTACGTTAATTTTGGGGCTATAAGGCCGGGTATTTAAGCACCCAGCTTGGAGTAATGCTTTTAGCTCAAGGATTCAGGCACCTACATTCATTTTGGAATTATAAGGGCCCTGTATTTAAGTATCCAGCATGGAGCAATGTCAGCGGGCCAAACGCTGTAGCATTGCTTAATACCTTTGTTGCATACAGCGCTGCGGGATGTATTGAATGAACCACTTGAAGCAAAGACGGGCCACTTACGCCTTAGATGCTTGCAGTGAACGCACTTGGGCATTCGTTTATTACAGAATATGGATCGGGAAGGAATGTTACAATCTACGGTTACATATTAATATGGATGCCTACGTTATAAATAAATGGGCACCACAGCATCATAGTTTAGATGGTTTCTGTTTTTTTTTTTTTTTTTTTTTTTTTTTACTGTTCCTGAGTGTTTATTGCGGTCACTAGTCACTACCATGGCACGTCATGCGAGATCATATATGGAATTGAAGATGGAGCGCCGGTAAAACGCGATGGGGGGGCCCGAGTGGTTAGACCACTTGGCCACGGAGCAGCCTATTTTCGGACGTCAACAGCAGATGTTTTAATATTATATTTATTTATATATTTTTTTTTGAATAGGTAAAATTCCTAAACTATTGCTTTTGATAAATATAATCTGACATGTGTACTAAATGCATTAAGTGTAACATTGTTACTTTTTGTACCTACAGTACGTAGAGAAAGTAATGTACTTTATAAAATTTCGATCCCGAGTTTTCGCCAGAAATACAAGTAGTGAGGTCCCTCGAATAAAAATAATTTCTAGGTAAAGGTCCTTGTGTATAATCCTATGGACAGCATAACTCAAAACGAAAAGTCGGGTAAATACCAAACTTAGTATTTAGATTTGGTATCTTCTAAGAATGCAACACAAGATTTTCAAGAACATCCCCCACCCCCAACTACCCTTTACAGGGAACTTTTTCTTCAAACTTTTTGATTTTCTCAAAAATAGCTCTAACGATTTTGATTAAAATCCGTGTGATTAAGATATTTTTATGACAAACGAAATGTATATTTTGGATTTTCTGGGAATAGCTCTGAAGACCTCTTCATTCTGGATAACTTTTGTATAACTCGCAGACCGTAAGAGACGGTACGAAACTTTACTACAAAAAAAAAAAAAATATATATATATATATATATATATGTAGATCTCATTAAGACACACAATTTATGTCATATACATTTGTTTTTGTACAGTTAGCCGTTTATGAGATTTTCGGATTATTAGTTTCAATTTTAGCCACTTAAACTGTTTCAAACGGAAGACATCTTTCTTCTCGTTTCTCGTCTGTTTATTCTTGGAAAGCAATTGTTCAATTGTTTCACATAATGACCGACTTTTAAAGGACGTGACTATCACTTTAGCTTGTGCATTTTATTTCCCTTCTACTTACAAGGAACTAGTAACAAAGCTACTTCTGCTTTAGCATGGTGCCGATAACAGATTATGCTGAATAAAAGGTTTGTTCACGGAACAGCTCAATATCATCATGTGAATGGAACACATTAGATATTTTCCTTCTACTTACAAGGAATCAAGGAATAAGGACAATTTACCTCGATTAGCATGAAGTAGATAGAAGAATATGCTTTTTAACAATAATTTGTTATAGAGGCGTAGAGAAAGGCATGTGGTTTTAACACATTAAATTTTGTTATTCAAAATTATTGATATCTCAAAACTGGCTTGAGCGGTTTTGATTGACTTACCATAAATCAAAAGTTGATTAACTTACCATATTATGTAAAAGGTACTTGAATGGCAAATATGATGTTAATGCTGAATATTTTAGGAGTAGCCTATAAAGTCCTCTTCCTAAGAAAACGACTGTTTATAATCTGCTATAAACGTCGAAGAGAGACAAACATTTTCCTCACACAAAATGGATATTCTCTTAAAATACAAAGTATGATAAAATAATTTTTCTGTTAAGCCATAAGCCGTTTCCGATATTCGTTTTTATATATTTTTTCAATTTAATTTATTATTTTAAATTTGTTTCGATATACAGTTATTTCCCGCCATTACATGGAAATAGAAAGGCATTTTAAGAACAGTACATAGGCCCAGTGTTTTAATATTTGCTTGTCGCTACTGCCTTTGTATTGAAATGTGTAATGTAGCTATTTTTACAAACATTTATCTGGATTAAAATGCAGTACAAAGAAAAATAAACCTTCTTAAGAATACTCTTCTATAACCATTTATAAACGATAAAAGGTTGAGAAACTCATGTGAATGTAACACATCGATACTATTTGTATTTACTCGCAACTAATGAAAACCAAAGGGACGAATATATTTAGAAACCCTTTAAAGAATTTGAAGGATAAAAGCAAAAGAGTAACGGTTTACATCGATTACAGCAGTGGACACCTCCCATACTTGTCACCTGCATAATTGGAGTTTTAGGTGCTCTGGATGCACCCTACCGTCCTTCTGCATTCTCTCCTTATAAAAAGCATCTCCCTGGGCTACGTTTTGCGGTTTAGAGCTAGCTATCAGCATTGAGCTGTGCTTGAAATGCACGCCGAAAGGGGTGACGGGCGTAGGAAAATGTCGAGAAATCGCATGTTTTTATTGAAACTTTTAGAACAAGAGTAGAGCTGAGAAGTTATTGAAACTTTTAGTAAACATATTTTGATGTGTGAAAAGGAAGTTTTATTGCTGCTGCTAGAAATGTTCTAGGCATTAGCTACGCTGCTATTCGTGCATAAATATTACACAAGGTGAGGTTAAATAGTCAAATACTCCTACTTGTAAAACAAGGTCCTCACTTCTTATATCCTTCTGCAACTCCTCGCTGACAAATTTATTTATTTAAGGCAGGGTTTTTGAGTATTATAATTAGCCATAACTGTGATAAACTTACAGATACGAATAAAATAAATTCAGATGCATGCAAAGATGTACATTCAACAAATTGACAAATGAATTTTACAGTCGAAAAGAAAAAGAAAAAAAAAAGAAGAAGAAGAAGATTATATGACATAAATTTAACAGATATACGTATAAAGTTTATACTTTCTCTAACCCAGTATGTACAATGTACATAGGGATAGAGAGGTATTGTATTCCACCCAAAAATTCGATACTGAGATTTTACCGGAAATACATGTTTTAGGAACACCTGTATCCAAAAAAAAGCATTTTTAGAAAAAGGTCCGTGTGTGTGTCCGTGAACACGATAACTCAAAAACGAAAAGTAGCTAAGTAGCTTGGTTTTTAAGTTTAGTATCCTCCAAAGATGCGACACGAAGATTTTGAGAAAAATCCTCCAACACCAAACTACCCTTTACATGGAACTTTTTTTGAAAATTTTGATTTTCTTAAAAATGGCTCTAACGATTTTGATTAAAATATCGTATATTAAAGATATCTACCTGGCAAATAAAATGTATATCTTGAATTTTCTGGGAATAGCTTCTAAAGACCTGTTTATTCTGGATGAATTTTGCTTAATTTGGCATAACCAGTAAACCGTATGATATAGACAAAAACTTACTATATAAAAAATGTAGGTCTTGTTAAAATACACAGTCATACATTTTTCTCGTGGAGCTTACCGTTTTCGAGGTATTTATTGTTATTAGTTTCAGTTGTGAAGTACTTATTCTTTTCTCAGACGGCAGTGTCCGTTTTTCTTTTGTTCTACTCCTGGCCAAGAAAAGAAGCGATTTGTAATGACAATCGCATAACGACAGATTTTAAAGCATTTGAATATCGGTTTAGCCTAGTGTATTCCTACTTATAAAGAACTAAGTAATAAGAACATTGTACTAATGAGAACCTCGATTAGCAAGGTGCACAAAGAAGAATAATGTTATGTAAGAAGTTTGTAGAACAACTAGAGAAAGTCATGTGAATGTAACACATCAGATTTTTTTGTTTGTTTTTACTTTCTCTATACTTACTATGTGCATAGTGTATAGAGAAGGTATTGTAATGCACCCAAAAATTTGATACCGAAATTTAACCGCAAATACATATTTTGGGAACACATGAATCCAAAAAAAAGTATTTTTAGAAAAATGCCCCTGTATGTCTGCCTGTGTGTGTGTGTCTGTGGGCAGAATAGCTCAAAAACGAAAAGACCGTTAATAACCAAACTTGGTATTTAAGTTTGGTATCTTCTAAGGATCCGACATGAAGATTTTCAAGAAAATCGCCCCACCCCAAACTACCCTTTACATGGAACTTTTTTCGAAAATGTTGATTTTCAAAAAATGTCTCTAACGATTTTGATTAAAATATCATATATTAAAGATATATACTTGAAAAATAATATGTATATCTTGAATTTCCTGGGAATAGCCTCTGAAGACTACTTTATTCTGGATGAATTTTACGGAATTTTGTGTAACTGGTAAACCGTAAGCGATAGACAAAGACGTACCACACAAAAAATGTAGAGCACATTAAAACACACAATGTCTTTTATATACAGTTTTTTCGAGGAGTTAATCGTTTTTTAGCTATTGCTTGTTTTTTGTTTCAGCCTTAAAAAACTTATGCTTTCTTATACAGGAAGTTTTCAACTCCTGTCCATGCTAACAAAGGAACTTCCGTCACATAGAAGCCAGCCTTTGACTATCACTTTAACCTATGGTACTCCCTTATTTCGCTTCTACTTAAAAGGAAGCATGTAATAACACTATTTCTGACATTTTTTTTTCTCGATTAGCATGAAGTAAATAGAATCATAAGCTTTTTAACAATAATTTGTTGCAGAGAGAAAGTCATGTGAATGAAACACATCAGACTTTTTTTAAATTTGTTTTAACGAGGAGTTGACCATATCCAAAATATTCCTTATTATTGCTTGCAATTTTAAAGTACTTAAATTTCTCAAACGGGAAATAATCTTTCGTTTCTCTCTTTATTTCTAGACATGCAAAGAGAACCGAATTCCAGTTCTTCACATGGCCTTCAGGTTTTAAAAGATTTGACCACCGCTGTATCCTAGTGTATTTCCTTATTTCACTTTTACTTATAAGGCAGCAGGTAATATAACTATTTCTGCTAATGTTTATCTATATTAGGTTGATGCACATAAAAGAACCTGTTGTTAGAATTTTTGTTTGCAGAAGATGTAGAGAAAGTGATGTGAATAGAACACATCTGATTTTCTTCTTTCTGCTGCCTGTTCAGTGAAGTACTTTGCCTCATTCGCTGATGCAGTGGTCCGCTGCATAAAGCACTGCTGCAACGCTGGCCCGCTGAAATGGACCCAATGCTGATTCAGGCCGCTAAATCCATTTTGGAATTAGTAGACCGTCTAATTAATGTAACCAGCATGGACCTTAAGCTGCAGCTGTGCTCGCAACTTCAATTTTGTCTTCTGTATTCCACAGAGCCAGAAAATCACGCAGTAAATCAAGCATTATACAAAATGCTGATCCTCTGTTGGTACATATGATTCCAAAAGTATCAAAAAACTGAATCGGATTTTAAAGAAAGGTCACTTAATTCAAATTTTACAATGAAAACAATGGAATGGAAACAACGAAAATATTTTTGCTTCATTCAGTATCGGAAATTTAAAAAAAAGTTTTGTTTTTAATCGTTTTCCTTATCTAAAATACAGTTTTAACTGTCTAAACTCAACCGATTTAAAATGAATCCACTATTATTAGGAGTGCAAACTGATTTCTTTTGCATTATTTAATGTCGTATAAAGTAAGGCTATACTGGATTGGAAAAACAACAAATACTTTTACACGTACTGTGCACATAGTGAAGGTATTGCATTCCTCCCAAAGTTCCATGTCGAGGTTTTACTAGAAATATATATTTTGAAGTCCCCTGATTTAAAAAAAATTGAAATGGATTCGCGCGCACATGTGTGTCTGTGGCGCACATAGCTCAGAAACGAAAATATTGATAAATCTACATTTTGTATTTAAGTTACTCATTTTCCAAGAATATGACACGAAGATTTTCAAGTAAATCTTCCCACCTCAAACTACTCTTTATATGGACAAATTTTAAAAGGTTGTCTTTCTCAAAATTGCTCTAACGATTTTGATTAAAAGACCATATATTATAGATGTTTACATGACAGGGAAAAAATCTATATCTTGAATTTTCTGAGAATAGCCTCTGAAGACCTCTTCATTTTGGATGAATTTTACATAACTGGTAAACCGTAATGGATAGACAAAAACTGCAGCTCTAGGTAGAACAAACAATATACGACATATACATTTTTTAAATTTACTGTTTCCGAGAAATTCCTTGTTATTGGTTGCATACGGAAATTTGTCAACTTCTGGTCATGGAAAGAAACGAATTTCAATCACATAGCAAACATTATTTAAAATATTCTATTTAGTCTAGTGTTTCTTATTTCTCTTCTATTTGCAAAGAAGCGAGTAACAAGACCATTTCTGCTAATATTTATCTCGACTAGCATGAAGTAGACAGAAGAGTAAGCTTTTAAACAGTAACTTTGTACAGAGATGTAGAGAAAGTCATACGACTGGAACAGATCAGCTTTTTGAAAAATAGTTATCAGAGTTGTAATCATCTAGACTGATGCTCTTTCGGCAAAAGATGCACTACTGTTAAGGTGGTGCAACTGTAAAATTTGACAAAAAATTGTGAGACATTAAACATACATTTTTTCTTAATAAAAGTATATCTATTAATTCATAACTTTATGAAAGTATTTCGTTATTCGTACTTGGTGAGCGTTACTACCAATTAGCTGGGCTGTAGATAGGTAAGCGCTTACTTATTCATTATAATTATAACTCCCAAGTGTAAAGCCTATTTTAAACCAAACCTTTTCCCTCACACTTTTCTATATTCAAAATGTTCCACACGATGCAATCTTTCACTAATTTTTCATAATTTCTATACCCACTGCCTCTCAAAACATGTTAAAAAAGATAGTCATTATAACTGTTCGAAAAAATTCTCCATTTTCATAAAATATTATTACATTTTAAAAATTACTAGTTTTGAAAATCAGGAAAAGTAATAATTTTTGTTCACTAGTTAGGGTCAGTATAAAACATATGATGGATTATTTTTAAGCTGTGAAACTGAACTCATTTATGTAAATGTCTTGAAAATGAGCATCGCGTGGCTCATTTTATTAGAAGAAAGAATTCAGAAAATAAAAATTAATATTTAATGGAACATTGACGTTGTTTTGAAGATCTCTGTTGGTTTGAAAGTGCTGCCCTCCTAGCCACCTCTTCAGTTCGGGGAAAAGGTGAAAGTCGCTGGGTGCCAGGTCAGGACTGTATGGTGGGTGATCGAAAATGTCCCATTGAAATTGATCAAGGAGCCGATGGGTTGTGCCAGCAGTGTGTGGACGAGCGTTGTCATGGATCAACACAATTCCTGAAGTCAGCATCCCTCTTCGTTTGTTTTGAATGGCTCTCCGCAAAGCGTGTAAAGTACGAAGATCTTCAAAGCACCGTCAATGCTCATTTGAAATCATTGGCGGCAAGTTTTTGAAGCGGGTATTGCAAAGCTTGTGCACAGGTACGATACATGTCTCAATCTTTTCGGTGATTCTGTTGAAAAGTGACCATAACTGTACAAAACTTTTAGTAATAAACTAATTGTTTTCTATTAACTTGTCTTTTATTTACAGCCTATCGGAGGCTGAAAAAAAAAAAGTCCCTCGTACTTTGTAACCCTAGTGCAAAGTCATGATATAACCTTCTAGTTAAAGGACTTTAAATAAATAAATTAAAAAAAAAATTAACAATTACCTTTTAGCAGCGTAACTCGTAGCTATGCCCTTTCTGTGAAGACTGCTTGATCTGCCCTCAAACCGCCAATTCAGTATCAAACTCATTTTTATAAAACGCTGACTCCCCTTTCTGAAATGACCGATTCAATGAACTGCGCGTCCTGTAATTACAAATACAAACATCCTTATTGTGGAAGAAAATGATGACAATGGCGGAGATTGCCAGAATCTTATGGGCAGAAACCAGCAGATATTGTCAGCACTGACTCTCCAGACGTTCTTCATCCCGCAGTGTGACTGGATTTCATTGTTCAGCGAGATTAGCCAACCATTAAAAGAGCTACAGTATTGCCTGCCAGTTACAACGTCATTTTTCGCACAAAAAAATTGATATCAAGAGTTCACTTTGTTCTTCATACAGTTAAAATAGAAAAGCAAAAGCTACTCTGATTTAATATATGCGCTGTTGCAGCGGCAGTCAATGGAACCTAGAAAAGCAAAGACTGCACTGATTTAATACAAGCGCTGCTGCAGCGGGAGTCAATGGAACCTAGAAAAGCAAAGGCTGCACTGATTTAATACAAGCGCTGCTGCAGTGGCAGTCAATGGAACCTAGAAAAGCAAAGACTGCACTAATTTAATACAAGCGCTGCTGCAGCGGCAGTCAATGGAACCTAGAAAAGCAAACGCTGCACTGATTTAATACAAGCGCTGCTGCAGCGGCAGTCAATGGAACCTAGTAAACAGACATTCGTGAAACATATCGAAGCTTGCTTGCGGCATTGAGGAAATAATCATTATACTGCAATCGTTACAAACTTCCGCAATCAGAATTTTAATACTGTTCCTGAATCCAAAAGAAATATATTACTAGGAAAAGCAAACATTTTCGCGCGGGTCTGTGAGAAAAAGTTGCAGCAGAAATTCGAAAGAAAATTCGAAAAAAACCCATCAAATTTCAAACTTAAATCAGCCACATTCTGTGGATACAAGATAAAACAGTTTAGAATATCCTTCACCCTAAATAAAGGAGAACATTTTTGTATTTTACTTTGTGAAAAAATTACTAACCATTTTGTTTGAAATTTAAGTTTTAGATTTTAACATAAAATATATCTCTTCATTTGTTTTAAATTATTGTATGAAGTTATCTTCGTTCTCAATGAATTTTGTAGAGTTAGAACAATCAGTAAGATATTTTCTTAGTACAATAAGAATATAATTATGCATTTTATGTGAATACTTTCAGTCGCAGCATTAGTTATTACAAAAATATTTATTTTGTTATTTTTTGTTACACGATTCATTATGATGCAAAATTTTCTTCTAAAACGAAATTCAGCCATTTCACAGATTAATTATGTAATGTTATATGATGGTTATAGCCGCTAACTAGACTATCTCTGTCTCTCTCAAATAATTGTGACATATCGAACGTTGCCAACACAAGAAGAATAGCTACAGTAGACTTTCGCGGCCCCGAAAATAAGACAAAAATAGTCAGTTGGTGCACTCTTCATTATACCCTGTCTCTTTTGTCGTACTCCGCAGTCTAGGGATAACATGCTAGTCTCTGGTTCCCAAAGTCGCAGGTTCAAACCCGACGGAGGGCGATGGATTTTTTTTTTCGGAAGTAAAGAGGTCTCTGAGAAAAAATGAAGCTATCTTTCACGTCTAATATATGTAGAACGGGGCGCTAGGAACCGCGGCAGTTAAAGAGCGACAATAAACAAATAGAACTCGTCTCTGGAATTAGTCATGGGACATAAAAGAGACATTGCAATCGCTTGGCTAGCAAATTAAGAACACTAGTAGTGCTGCATCATTCAAGGCTAATTACAGTAGCAGAGTGGGCCCCAGACACAATCAAATTAATTTTAAAATTGCATTAATTGAAATTCTACTTAGTACATGATAATGTATTCTAATTTGAAGTTCTTTGTTTCTTCTTTGGAGAAGAAAAATGAAAATCAGTGAACTATACACAAAAGTGTGGCAGTAAAATATACCAAATTAACCGTATTTCAGTGTTAAATAATATTGAAACATTAAAACACGAAAATTGGTGACTCCAGCTTTTCTTCACGAATCTGGATCCTGCAGAAAATAATCAAAGCGTCTCACATGCTGTTCGACTTGAAGTTCAGTCGAAGTTCCTTAAGTTACCTACATTTTGGTTAGAGAAACCAGAAGATGGCTTATTGTATTCTATGTCGAGATTGCATTATACATATATATATATATATATATATATATATGTGTGTGTGTGTGTGTGCAGTATAACTCGAAAAAGAAAAGCCGGTCAAATATCAAACTCAGTATTTAAATTCTCTATCTTCCAAAATGCGATACGAAAATGTTCAAGAAAATTCTCTCAAACTACACTACCCTCTGGATGGAGAACTTTTACATAAAATACCTAGTCGGCGTTATCTGAAGTTTGACGGTTTATAACTTACAACATTATCTTATTCAGAAAATACGCCCATTGGCGATGAAAAAACATCAAAATCGCTTCCATACAAATATTTTCTTGCTCATCTTCCATTGACTTGGCTTTGAGTTTGATTTCAATTTCCTTATTCCTTTCTTAAACCATGAGCTAACATGGTATCTTTTTTTAGCAAAGTTATTTAGAAAGCAAGCCCGTTCATGCAGACTGCCTCCCTTTCATTACGGAAGGATTAGTGTCGTCGTCTTGTAAGCAATAAGGAAAACGACCTTTATTTTTTTTAAGAAACAAGATTGAAACAGTAAACTCATTCGTTCTTGAACATCTCCAAATTACCTCTACACACATTTTTCTATCCCTCATTTGTGGGGTTTGTGATATCAGCACTAGATTATCTTCTCTCTTGCCCTAAAATGACCTCAGAATTTGGTCGAAACGGTGCAACAACGTAGAAGTTTAAGAAACATACATACACACGAAAATTATAAAACTTAATTTCTTTTCTAGGCCGTGATACCATTGGGAATTTTAACTTTTAATGTTATACCGAGGTGGCGCCTTGGCCTAGACCGCTCACCTCCCACCTAGGCCGCCCGGGTCCCATGGCGGAGAAGCGGTGTCTAGGCGGGTTTCTCCGGTGCTCTGGTTTCCCCTGCCACTCATTCCACCTTTTCTGTCCTCCTTTTCACTTGCATTTCATATTATTCATTTCCTTACGCTAATACCTGGCTACGGGCCGACCACTCGTTCCAGGTTCTCCATTCTGTGGTTTCGCGCCGTTGTTTCCACGACAGGCTTTGACCCCAAGACATCCGCTTGTAAGACTACGGAATGAATATACCTATAAAAGGCTATTGGGGTCGCTATTGGGTGAAGAAACTCCCTGTGTTACAATATTTTTAGTAACGTTTTATTAAATTTATAATTCAGTTGGCCTTTACCAGTTTGCTTAAACGAGGTTTGCCACACAGACGACAATATGTGTTTTGGAGTAACAAAAATTAAATTAAAAAAAATAAAGAAGAAGTCAGAAGTTAACATTGTGTTGTCTTGTACGAAGAATCCAGCAAAAGAATAAAGCAGAGCCTTGCACCAAAATTACGCTAGAAAGCCAAAGTGTCTCCCCTCCCACATATCCTGTCCCAAATTGTTACTACTCGCTGACATTTATGGAAAAAGCTTTTTGCTCTTGTGTTGTATGTTTCCTCAAAGCATGTTATGCATCTTGTAATGCAGTTGGATGTTGGGCTATTATTTACAAAGCACTGCGTGTCGAGAAGTCCTGTCAGAATATGATATATGATAGCCTCTGTTGGGGTTGGGGTTTGATTTGCGACTTGTGCGGTTAGAATTAAGAGGAACGCTTGCACGATCCCAATGCCAGGGCTGAAAAAGGTCACTGCACTTTCAAGTATACTAAAAGCAACACTAAAGAAATATGACTTTATTTGCCCCTTTCGTTTATTACTTTCACTCGCAAGTATGTATACTTGTTAGTGGGTGTTATATTCCACCCAAAAACTCCACACAGAAATTTCACCAGAAATAAATGTTTTGAGGATCCCTGAAAAAAACATTTTTTTAAAGAAAAAATGTTTGTGTGTATCTTTGTGCAGGATAATTCTAAAACGAAAAGTCTATTAAATACCAATCTGATAATTAAGCTCAACATCTTCCACGGATATGATACAAACATTTTCAAGAAAATTCCCCCACAGCAAACTACTCTTTACATAGAAAAAAATTCGAAAGTATTATTTTTCTCAAAAATGGCTCTAACGATTTTGATTGAAATACAACACATTAAAGATATTTATATGGCAAATAAAATCTGATCTTACATTTTCTGGGAATAGTCTCTGAAATATTCCTCGTTCTCGATGCCTTTTGCATTAACTGGTTAATCCTAAAAGATGAACAAATTCTTATCTCACAAAAAATGTACATCTCGTCATATACTTTTTTGTGGAATTAACCATTTCCGAGATTATTATTAGTTTCGGTTTAAAATATTCAAACTTTTCTCAAACGGAATTTGTCATTCCTTTCTCTTTTGTTTTACTGCTGGCCAAGTAAAGAGAATCGAATGTAATCACATAAACAACCAGCATTTACAAGATTTGACTATAGCTTTAGGCTAGTGCATTCCCTTATTTCTCTTCTACCTATAAGCAAGCAATAAGACCATTTCTGCTGATGTTTATCTCATTTAGCAGGAAATACATAGAAGAATAAATAGTTTTTACCAGAATAGATAGAGAGGGCCATGCAAATGTAACTAATATACCTAAGATTTTTTTTTTCTTACCAAGTACTAGCGCCGACTTGTCATAAATGTTTTTTGTTTGTGTGCGGACTAGTGGGTTAATAAAGTCAAATATTATTCAGTACAATTAATAAAATAAAATGTACTTAATTCTAATTAGAATAGTGCAGTGAAAATTAAATAAATGATTCATTAATTTAAAATTTAAAAAAAAAATAAGGCCATGTCTTTCGAGTGTTATCTTACTGTTAGTGTATTTCAGCTCATATTTCTAACAACCAGGTGGTCGAGATCGTGAAGACATGGACTCATAAATGGAAGGTCCACGGTTGAAATCCCGCCGGTACAGTTTTCCCTCAGTTTCTTTTTTCTTTGTTTTGTTTTAAGTTTTCTGATTTTTATTACTCGGAAATGGCGAAATGAAGCTTTTCCTTCACAAATTTGCTTTCTCTATTATCATTTTGTGTATCACCTATGATTCCGTTTATAGTACGACAAGGCCTTAAGATAACATCAGCAGCGTTTATGCGAATACAAGGAATTTCAAACTGTGGCCACACAAACGACAAAAGTAATTTTAAAAGTTTAAAGCCGATGTATGGAGGCATATTTTTCTATCTACTTCAAATTAATCGATATAAAAATTTCAATGTAGGGTGCGTAGGTAAATCGATAGTCAGATTTTTAAAGAGCATTTTGCTATGAAATTCCATGCTCTTTGCATGACGAGAAAAAACGAATACCTACTTCCTGCTTGAGAAAAGAACTATTTGAAAATTAAAAGAAAATGTTCCAAAAATGTGCAACGTAGAGTGTCAGGAAAATCCCATCTACCCAAATTGCCTTTTACAGGTTACGTTTTCTAAAGATGACTTAAGAGAGCTGGATTAAAGTACCATATGCTTAAGATATTTTCGTGACGAATTAAACAAGTCTTGAAGTTTCTATGAAGAGCCTCTGAAGTCTCTTCATTCTGAATGACTTTTTGCATCACTGGTAAACCATAAGAGATAGATAAAATATTACCACCAAAAAATGACATCTCCTCAAAGCACACAATATCTGTGAAATACCTTTTTTGTGGAATGAACCATTTCGGAGAAATTGCTTCATATTAGTTTGAATTTTTAAATGCCTGTACTTTTTTTTTTAAACAGACTTCAAAATGGGTAGTTGTTTCTCTTGATCATGCTAAGATAACGCAATCTCAAAGCGACCCGCTCATACTTGACTACCACTTAAAGCCTACTGTGTTCCCTTAATCTTCTTGAACCTAGGAAATAAGCAGAACACAATGACTACAAATGTTTTCTCGATTAATATAAAGTAAATGAATAACGTTTGTAAGAATAGTTTGTACAAGGATGACTAGAGAAGGTAATGTGAGTGCAACAGTTAATTGCTATGACCAAAGGAGTAATTTATTCCTCCATTACGCTTTTGAATTTATTTCCCCGTGCTTCGGACAAATATGTGAACACTACTTCAACATGTTGTGTGGAATTAACTACTTTACTGTAAAACTATTTCCTGTAGGAAGAATCTGGTTTATTGCATTCCCATAAACTTCTGTACAACCTATTCCAACAAAAGATTATTTTTTCATCTACTTTGTGCTAATAGAGATAAGCATTAGCACAAAGAATCTTGTTAGTCGCTTCCTTGTAAATAGAACTGAAGTAAACGAACACACAAGGCTAAAGTAATAGTCAAATCCTTAAATCCTAGTGAAATAATTCAAATTCGGTTTTCTATACTGGCCAGAAGTAAAACAAAAGAGGCATGAAACGAAGGACCACTTTCTCTTTGAGAAAAGTTTTTAGTAGCTGAAAATTGGAGCCAATAACAAATAATATCTTCGAAACGGTTAACTCTTCAAAAAATGTATACGGCATAAATGGTGTGTTTTAACGAGATCTACATTTCTGTATGGTAAGTTTTTGGTCTATCTCTTACGGTTACACTAAAGCCATTAAGTTACACAAGTTACACTAAAGCCATAAAGTTACACCAGTTACACTATAGCCATAAAGTTACACCAGTTACACTATAGCCATAAAGTTACACCAGTTACAATATAGGCATAAAGTTACACCGGTTACACTATAGCCATAAAGTTGCACCAGTTACACTATAGCCATAAAGTTACACCAGTTACTCTATAGCCATAATGTTGCACCAGTTACACTATAGCCATAAAGTTACACCAGTTACACTATAGCCATAAAGTTACACCAGTTACACTATAGCCATAAAGTTACACCAGTTATACTAAAGCCATAAAGTTACACCAGTTACACTATAGCCATAAAGTTGCACCAGATATACTAAAGCCATAAAGTTACACCAGTTACACTATAGCCATAAAGTTACACCAGTTACACTATAGCCATAAAGTTACACCAGTTACACTAAAGCCACAAAGTTACACCAGTTACACTATAGCCATAAAGTTGCACCAGTTATACTAAAGCCATAAAGTTATACCAGTTACATTATAGCCATAAAGTTACACCAGTTATACTAAAGCCTTAAATTTACACCAGTTACACTATAGCCATAAAGTTACAGCAGTTACACTATAGCCATAAAGTTACACCAGTTACACTATAGCCATAAAGTTACACCAGTTACACTATAGCCATAAAGTTACACCAGTTACACTATAGCCATAAAGTTACACCAGTTACACTATAGCCATAAAGTTACACCGGTTACACTATAGCCAAAAAGTTACACCAGTTATACTAAAGCCATAAAGTTACACCGGTTACACTAAAGCCATAAAGTTACACCAGTTATACTAAAGCCATAAAGTTACACCAGTTACACTAAAGCAATAAAGTTACACCAGTTAAGCTAAAGCCATAAAGTTACACCAGTTACACTAAAGCCATAAAGTTACACCAGTTATACTAAAGCCATAAATTTACACCAGTTAGACTAAAAACATAAAGTTACACCAGTTACACTAAAGCCATAAAGTTACACCAGTTACACTAAAGCCATAAAGTTGCACCAGTTATACTAAAGCCATAAAGTTATACCAGTTACATTATAGCCATAAAGTTACACCAGTTATACTAAAGCCTTAAATTTACACCAGTTACACTATAGCCATAAAGTTACAGCAGTTACACTATAGCCATAAAGTTACACCAGTTACACTATAGCCATAAAGTTACACCAGTTACACTATAGCCATAAAGTTACACCAGTTACACTATAGCCATAAAGTTACACCAGTTACACTATAGCCATAAAGTTACACCGGTTACACTATAGCCAAAAAGTTACACCAGTTATACTAAAGCCATAAAGTTACACCGGTTACACTAAAGCCATAAAGTTACACCAGTTATACTAAAGCCATAAAGTTACACCAGTTACACTAAAGCAATAAAGTTACACCAGTTAAGCTAAAGCCATAAAGTTACACCAGTTACACTAAAGCCATAAAGTTACACCAGTTATACTAAAGCCATAAATTTACACCAGTTAGACTAAAAACATAAAGTTACACCAGTTACACTAAAGCCATAAAGTTACACCAGTTACACTAAAGCCATAAAGTTACACCAGTTATACTAAAGCCATAAATTTACACCAGTTAGACTAAAAACATAAAGTTAT
Source organism: Hymenopus coronatus (assembly GCA_030762935.1). NCBI lineage: Eukaryota > Metazoa > Arthropoda > Insecta > Mantodea > Hymenopodidae > Hymenopus > Hymenopus coronatus. The sequence continues at coordinate 177,611,183 of CM060892.1, read as the reverse complement.
ACCAGTTACACTAAAGCCATAAAGTTACACCAGTTATACTAAAGCCATAAAGTTACACCAGTTACACTAAAGCCATAAAGTTAAACCAGCTACACTAAAGACATAAAGTTACACCAGTTACACTAAAGCCATAAAGTTACACCAGTTACACTATAGCCATAAAGTTACACCAGTTATACTAAAGCCATAAAGCTACACCAGTTACACTAAAGCCATAAAGTTACACCAGCTACACTAAAGCCATAAAGTTACACCAGTTACACTAAAGCCATAAAGTTACACCAGTTACACTAAAGCCATAAAGTTACACCAGTTACATTAAAGCCTTAAAGTTACACCAGTTACACTATAGCCATAAAGTTACACCAGTTATACTAAAGCCATAAAGTTACACCAGTTATACTAGAGCAATAAAGTTACACCAGTTATACTAAAGCCATAAAGCTACACCAGTTATACTAAAGCCATAAAGTTACACCAGTTACACTAAAGCCATAAAGTTACACCAGTTACACTAAAGCCATAAAGCTACACCAGTTACACTAAAGCCATAAAGTTACAGCAGTTATACTAAAGCCATAAAGTTACACCAGTTACATTAAAGCCTTAAAGTTACACCAGTTACACTAAAGCCATAAAGTTACACCAGATATACTAAAGCCATAAAGTTACACCAGATATACTATAGCCATAAAGTTACACCAGTTATACTATAGCCATAAAGTTACACCAGTTACACTATAGCCTTAAAGTTACACCAGTTACACTATAGCCTTAAAGTTGCACCAGACACTATAGCCATAAAGTTACACCAGTTATACTAAAGCCTTAAAGTTACACCAATTACATTATAGCCATAAAGTTACACCAGTTATACTAAAGCCATAAAGTTACACTAGTTACACTATAGCATTAAAGTTACACCAGTTACACTATAGCCATAAAGTTACACCAGTTATACTAAAGCCTTAAAGTTACACCAGTTACACTATAGCCATAAAGTTACACCAGTTATACCAAAGCCTTAAAGTTACACCAGTTACACTATAGCCATAAAGTTGCACCAGTTATACTAAAGCCATAAAGTTACACCAGTTACACTATAGCCTTAAAGTTACACCAGTTACACTATAGCCATAAAGTTACACCAGTTATACTAAAGCCATAAAGTTACACCAGTTACACTAAAGCCATAAAGTTACACCAGTTACACTAAAGCCATAAAGTTACACCAGTTATACTAAAGCCATAAATTTACAACAGTTAGACTAAAAACATAAAGTTACACCAGTTACACTAAGGCCATAAAGTTACACCAGTTACACTAAAGCCATAAAGTTACACCAGTTATACTAAAGCCATAAATTTACACCAGTTAGACTAAAAACATAAAGTTACACCAGTTACACTAAAGCCATAAAGTTACACCAGTTATACTAAAGCCATAAAGTTACACCAGTTACACTAAAGCCATAAAGTTAAACCAGCTACACTAAAGCCATAAAGTTACACCAGTTACACTAAAGCCATAAAGTTACACCAGTTACACTATAGCCATAAAGTTACACCAGTTATACTAAAGCCATAAAGCTACACCAGTTACACTAAAGCCATAAAGTTACACCAGCTACACTAAAGCCATAAAGTTACACCAGTTACACTAAAGCCATAAAGTTACACCAGTTACACTAAAGCCATAAAGTTACACCAGTTACATTAAAGCCTTAAAGTTACACCAGTTACACTATAGCCATAAAGTTACACCAGTTATACTAAAGCCATAAAGTTACACCAGTTATACTAAAGCAATAAAGTTACACCAGTTATACTAAAGCCATAAAGCTACACCAGTTATACTAAAGCCATAAAGTTACACCAGTTACACTAAAGCCATAAAGTTACACCAGTTACACTAAAGCCATAAAGCTACACCAGTTACACTAAAGCCATAAAGTTACAGCAGTTATACTAAAGCCATAAAGTTACACCAGTTACATTAAAGCCTTAAAGTTACACCAGTTACACTAAAGCCATAAAGTTACACCAGATATACTAAAGCCATAAAGTTACACTAGTTACACTATAGCCATAAAGTTACACCAGTTACACTATAGCCTTAAAGTTACACCAGTTACACTATAGCCTTAAAGTTGCACCAGACACTATAGCCATAAAGTTACACCAGTTATACTAAAGCCTTAAAGTTACACCAATTACACTATAGCCATAAAGTTACACCAGTTATACTAAAGCCATAAAGTTACACTAGTTACACTATAGCATTAAAGTTACACCAGTTACACTATAGCCATAAAGTTACACCAGTTATACTAAAGCCTTAAAGTTACACCAGTTACACTATAGCCATAAAGTTACACCAGTTATACCAAAGCCTTAAAGTTACACCAGTTACACTATAGCCATAAAGTTGCACCAGTTATACTAAATCCATAAAGTTACACCAGTTACACTATAGCCTTAAAGTTACACCAGTTACACTATAGCCATAAAGTTACACCAGTTATACTAAAGCCTTAAAGTTACACCAGTTACACTATAGCCATAAAGTTACACCAGTTATACTAAAGCCATAAAGTTACACCAGTTACACTATAGCCATAAAGTTACACCAGTTACATTAAAGTCATAAAGTTACAGCACTTATGCTAAAGCCATAAAGTTACACCAATTATACTAAAGTCATAAAGTTACACCAGTTACACTATAGCCATAAAGTTACACCAGTTATACTAAAGCCATAAATTTACACCAGTTATACTAAAGCCATAAAGTTACACAAGTTATACTAAAGCCATAAAGTTACATCAGTTACACTAAAGCCATAAAGTTACACCAGTTATACTAAAGCCATAAAGCTACACAAGTTATACTAAAGCCATAAAGTTACACCTGTTACACTAAAGCCATAAAGTTACACCAGTTATACTAAAGCCATAAAGTTACACCAGTTATACTAAAGCCATAAAGTTACACCAGTTACACTAATGCCATAAAGTTACACCAGTTATACTAAAGCCATAAAGTTACACCAATTATACTAAAGCCATAAAGTTACACCAGTTACACTAAATCCATAAAGTTCACCAGTTATACTAAAGCCATAAAGTAACACCAGTTATACTAAAGCCATAAAGTTACACCAGTTACACTAAATCCATAAAGTTAACCAGTTATACTAAAGCCATAAAGTTACACCAGTTATACTAAAGCCATAAAGTTATACCAGTTGTACTAAAGCCATAAAGTTAAACCAGTTACACTATAGCCATAAAGTTACACCAGTTACACTAAAGCCATAAAGTTACACCAGTTACACTATAGCCATAAAGTTGCACCAGTTATACTAAAGCCATAAAGTTGCACCAGTTATACTAAAGCCATAAAGTTATACCAAAGCCATAAAGTTACACCAGTTACACTAAAGCCATAAAGTTACACCAGTTACACTATAGCCATAAAGGTACACCAGTTACACTATAGCCATAAAGTTATACCAGTTACACTATAGCCATAAAGTTACACCAGTTACACCACAGCCATAAAGTTACACCAGTTATACTAAAGCCATAAAGTTACACCAGTTACACTAAAGCCATAAAGTTACACCAGTTATACTAAAGCCATAAAGTTACACCAGTTACACTATAGCCATAAAGTTACACCAGTTACACTAAAGCCATAAAGTTACACCAGTTATACTAAAGCCATAAAGTTACACCAGTTACTCTAAAGCCATAAAGTTAAACCAGCTACACTAAAGCCATAAAGTTACACCAGTTATACTAAAGCCATAAAGTTACACCAGTTACACTAAAGCCATAAAGTTACACCAGTTATACTAAAGCCATAAAGTTAAACCAGCTACACTAAAGCCATAAAGTTACACCAGTTATACTAAAGCCATAAAGTTACACCAGTTACACTAAAGCCATAAAGTTAAACCAGCTACACTAAAGCCATAAAGTTACACCAGTTATACTAAAGCCATAAAGTTACACCAGTTACACTAAAGCCATAAAGTTACACCAGTTATACTAAAGCCATAAAGTTAAACCAGCTACACTAAAGCCATAAAGTTACACCAGTTATACTAAAGCCATAAAGTTACACCAGTTACACTAAAGCCATAAAGTTACACCAGTTATACCAAAGCCATAAAGTTAAACCAGCTACACTAAAGCCATAAAGTTACACCAGTTATACTAAAGCCATAAAGTTACACCAGTTACACTATAGCCATAAAGTTACACCAGTTACACTAAAGCCATAAAGTTACACCAGTTATACTAAAGCCATAAAGTTTCACCAGTTACACTATAGCCATAAAGTTACACCAGTTACACTAAAGCCATAAAGTTACACCAGTTATACTAAAGCCATAAAGTTACACCAGTTACACTATAGCCATAAAGTTACACCAGTTACACTATAGCCATAAAGTTACACCAGTTATACTAAAGCCATAGAGTTACACCAGTTACACTATAGCCATAAAGTTACACCAGTTACACTAAAGCCATAAAGTTACACCAGTTACATTAAAGCCTTAAAGTTACACCAGTTACACTATAGCCATAAAGTTACACCAGTTATACTAAAGCCATAAAGTTACACCAGATATACTAAAGCCATAAAGTTACACCAGTTATACTAAAGCCATAAAGTTACACCAGTTACACTAAAGCCATAAAGTTACACCAGTTATACTAAAGCCTTAAAGTTACACCAGTTACACTATAGCCATAAAGTTACACCAGTTATACCAAAGCCTTAAAGTTACACCAGTTACACTATAGCCATAAAGTTGCACCAGTTATACTAAAGCCATAAAGTTACACCAGTTACACTATAGCCTTAAAGTTACACCAGTTACACTATAGCCATAAAGTTACACCAGTTATACTAAAGCCTTAAAGTTACACCAGTTACACTATAGCCATAAAGCTACACCAGTTATACTAAAGCCATAAAGTTACACCAGTTACACTATAGCCATAAAGTTACACCAGTTATACTAAAGCCATAAAGTTACACCAGTTATACTAGAGCAATAAAGTTACACCAGTTATACTAAAGCCATAAAGCTACACCAGTTATACTAAAGCCATAAAGTTACACCAGTTACACTAAAGCCATAAAGTTACACCAGTTACACTAAAGCCATAAAGCTACACCAGTTACACTAAAGCCATAAAGTTACAGCAGTTATACTAAAGCCATAAAGTTACACCAGTTACATTAAAGCCTTAAAGTTACACCAGTTACACTAAAGCCATAATGTTACACCAGATATACTAAAGCCATAAAGTTACACCAGATATACTATAGCCATAAAGTTACACCAGTTACACTATAGCCATAAAGTTACACCAGTTACACTATAGCCATAAAGTTACACCAGTTATACTAAAGCCTTAAAGTTACACCAATTACACTATAGCCATAAAGTTACACCAGTTATACTAAAGCCATAAAGTTACACTAGTTACACTATAGCATTAAAGTTACACCAGTTACACTAGAGCCATAAAGTTACACCAGTTATACTAAAGCCTTAAAGTTACACCAGTTACACTATAGCCATAAAGTTACACCAGTTATACCAAAGCCTTAAAGTTACACCAGTTACACTATAGCCATAAAGTTGCACCAGTTATACTAAAGCCATAAAGTTACACCAGTTACACTATAGCCTTAAAGTTACACCAGTTACACTATAGCCATAAAGTTACACCAGTTATACTAAAGCCATAAAGTTACACCAGTTACACTAAAGCCATAAAGTTACACCAGTTACACTAAAGCCATAAAGTTACACCAGTTATACTAAAGCCATAAATTTACAACAGTTAGACTAAAAACATAAAGTTACACCAGTTACACTAAGGCCATAAAGTTACACCAGTTACACTAAAGCCATAAAGTTACACCAGTTATACTAAAGCCATAAATTTACACCAGTTAGACTAAAAACATAAAGTTACACCAGTTACACTAAAGCCATAAAGTTACACCAGTTATACTAAAGCCATAAAGTTACACCAGTTACACTAAAGCCATAAAGTTAAACCAGCTACAGTAAAGCCATAAAGTTACACCAGTTACACTAAAGCCATAAAGTTACACCAGTTACACTATAGCCATAAAGTTACACCAGTTATACTAAAGCCATAAAGCTACACCAGTTACACTAAAGCCATAAAGTTACACCAGCTACACTAAAGCCATAAAGTTACACCAGTTACACTAAAGCCATAAAGTTACGCCAGTTACACTAAAGCCATAAAGTTACACCAGTTACATTAAAGCCTTAAAGTTACACCAGTTACACTATAGCCATAAAGTTACACCAGTTATACTAAAGCCATAAAGTTACACCAGTTATACTAAAGCAATAAAGTTACACCAGTTATACTAAAGCCATAAAGCTACACCAGTTATACTAAAGCCATAAAGTTACACCAGTTACACTAAAGCCATAAAGTTACACCAGTTACACTAAAGCCATAAAGCTACACCAGTTACACTAAAGCCATAAAGTTACAGCAGTTATACTAAAGCCATAAATTTACACCAGTTACATTAAAGCCTTAAAGTTACACCAGTTACACTAAAGCCATAAAGTTACACCAGATATACTAAAGCCATAAAGTTACACTAGTTACACTATAGCCATAAAGTTACACCAGTTACACTATAGCCTTAAAGTTACACCAGTTACACTATAGCCTTAAAGTTGCACCAGACACTATAGCAATAAAGTTACACCAGTTATACTAAAGCCTTAAAGTTACACCAATTACACTATAGCCATAAAGTTACACCAGTTATACTAAAGCCATAAAGTTACACTAGTTACACTATAACATTAAAGTTACACCAGTTACACTATAGCCATAAAGTTACACCAGTTATACTAACGCCTTAAAGTTACACCAGTTACACTATAGCCATAAAGTTACACCAGGTATACCAAAGCCTTAAAGTTACACCAGTTACACTATAGCCATAAAGTTGCACCAGTTATACTAAATCCATAAAGTTACACCAGTTACACTATAGCCTTAAAGTTACACCAGCTACACTATAGCCATAAAGTTACACCAGTTATACTAAAGCCTTAAAGTTACACCAGTTACACTATAGCCATAAAGTTACACCAGTTATACTAAAGCCATAAAGTTACACCAGTTACACTATAGCCATAAAGTTACACCAGTTACATTAAAGTCATAAAGTTACAGCACTTATGCTAAAGCCATAAAGTTACACCAATTATACTAAAGTCATAAAGTTACACCAGTTACACTATAGCCATAAAGTTACACCAGTTATACTAAAGCCATAAATTTACACCAGTTATACTAAAGCCATAAAGTTACACAAGTTATACTAAAGCCATAAAGTTACATCAGTTACACTAAAGCCATAAAGTTACACCAGTTATACTAAAGCCATAAAGTTACACCAGTTATACTAAAGCCATAAAGCTACACAAGTTATACTAAAGCCATAAAGTTACACCAGTTACACTAAAGCCATAAAGTTACACCAGTTATACTAAAGCCATAAAGTTACACCAGTTACACTAATGCCATAAAGTTACACCAGTTATACTAAAGCCATAAAGTTACACCAATTATACTAAAGCCATAAAGTTACACCAGTTACACTAAATCCATAAAGTTCACCAGTTATACTAAAGCCATAAAGTAACACCAGTTATACTAAAGCCATAAAGTTACACCAGTTACACTAAATCCATAAAGTTAACCAGTTATACTAAAGCCATAAAGTTGAACCAGTTATACTAAAGCCATAAAGTTATACCAGTTGTACTAAAGCCATAAAGTTAAACCAGTTACACTATAGCCATAAAGTTACACCAGTTACACTAAAGCCATAAAGTTACACCAGTTACACTATAGCCATAAAGTTGCACCAGTTATACTAAAGCCATAAAGTTGCACCAGTTATACTAAAGCCATAAAGTTATACCAAAGCCATAAAGTTACACCAGTTACACTAAAGCCATAAAGTTACACCAGTTACACTATAGCCATAAAGTTACACCAGTTACACTATAGCCATAAAGTTATACCAGTTACACTATAGCCATAAAGTTACACCAGTTACACCACAGCCATAAAGTTACACCAGTTATACTAAAGCCATAAAGTTACACCAGTTACACTAAAGCCATAAAGTTACACCAGTTATACTAAAGCCATAAAGTTACACCAGTTACACTATAGCCATAAAGTTACACCAGTTACACTAAAGCCATAAAGTTACACCAGTTATACTAAAGCCATAAAGTTACACCAGTTACACTAAAGCCATAAAGTTAAACCAGCTACACTAAAGCCATAAAGTTACACCAGTTATACTAAAGCCATAAAGTTACACCAGTTACACTAAAGCCATAAAGTTACACCAGTTATACTAAAGCCATAAAGTTAAACCAGCTACACTAAAGCCATAAAGTTACACCAGTTATACTAAAGCCATAAAGTTACACCAGTTACACTAAAGCCATAAAGTTACACCAGTTATACTAAAGCCATAAAGTTAAACCAGCTACACTAAAGCCATAAAGTTACACCAGTTATACTAAAGCCATAAAGTTACACCAGTTACACTAAAGCCATAAAGTTACACCAGTTATACCAAAGCCATAAAGTTAAACCAGCTACACTAAAGCCATAAAGTTACACCAGTTATACTAAAGCCATAAAGTTACACCAGTTACACTATAGCCATAAAGTTACACCAGTTACACTAAAGCCATAAAGTTACACCAGTTATACTAAAGCCATAAAGTTTCACCAGTTACACTATAGCCATAAAGTTACACCAGTTACACTAAAGCCATAAAGTTACACCAGTTATACTAAAGCCATAAAGTTACACCAGTTACACTATAGCCATAAAGTTACACCAGTTATACTAAAGCCATAAATTTACACCAGTTATACTAAAGCCATAAAGTTACACAAGTTATACTAAAGCCATAAAGTTACATCAGTTACACTAAAGCCATAAAGTTACACCAGTTATACTAAAGCCATAAAGCTACACAAGTTATACTAAAGCCATAAAGTTACACCAGTTACACTAAAGCCATAAAGTTACACCAGTTATACTAAAGCCATAAAGTTACACCAGTTATACTAAAGCCATAAAGTTACACCAGTTACACTAATGCCATAAAGTTACACCAGTTATACTAAAGCCATAAAGTTACACCAATTATACTAAAGCCATAAAGTTACACCAGTTACACTAAATCCATAAAGTTCACCAGTTATACTAAAGCCATAAAGTAACACCAGTTATACTAAAGCCATAAAGTTACACCAGTTACACTAAATCCATAAAGTTAACCAGTTATACTAAAGCCATAAAGTTACACCAGTTATACTAAAGCCATAAAGTTATACCAGTTGTACTAAAGCCATAAAGTTAAACCAGTTACACTATAGCCATAAAGTTACACCAGTTACACTAAAGCCATAAAGTTACACCAGTTACACTATAGCCATAAAGTTGCACCAGTTATACTAAAGCCATAAAGTTGCACCAGTTATACTAAAGCCATAAAGTTATACCAAAGCCATAAAGTTACACCAGTTACACTAAAGCCATAAAGTTACACCAGTTACACTATAGCCATAAAGGTACACCAGTTACACTATAGCCATAAAGTTATACCAGTTACACTATAGCCATAAAGTTACACCAGTTACACCACAGCCATAAAGTTACACCAGTTATACTAAAGCCATAAAGTTACACCAGTTACACTAAAGCCATAAAGTTACACCAGTTATACTAAAGCCATAAAGTTACACCAGTTACACTATAGCCATAAAGTTACACCAGTTACACTAAAGCCATAAAGTTACACCAGTTATACTAAAGCCATAAAGTTACACCAGTTACTCTAAAGCCATAAAGTTAAACCAGCTACACTAAAGCCATAAAGTTACACCAGTTATACTAAAGCCATAAAGTTACACCAGTTACACTAAAGCCATAAAGTTACACCAGTTATACTAAAGCCATAAAGTTAAACCAGCTACACTAAAGCCATAAAGTTACACCAGTTATACTAAAGCCATAAAGTTACACCAGTTACACTAAAGCCATAAAGTTAAACCAGCTACACTAAAGCCATAAAGTTACACCAGTTATACTAAAGCCATAAAGTTACACCAGTTACACTAAAGCCATAAAGTTACACCAGTTATACTAAAGCCATAAAGTTAAACCAGCTACACTAAAGCCATAAAGTTACACCAGTTATACTAAAGCCATAAAGTTACACCAGTTACACTAAAGCCATAAAGTTACACCAGTTATACCAAAGCCATAAAGTTAAACCAGCTACACTAAAGCCATAAAGTTACACCAGTTATACTAAAGCCATAAAGTTACACCAGTTACACTATAGCCATAAAGTTACACCAGTTACACTAAAGCCATAAAGTTACACCAGTTATACTAAAGCCATAAAGTTTCACCAGTTACACTATAGCCATAAAGTTACACCAGTTACACTAAAGCCATAAAGTTACACCAGTTATACTAAAGCCATAAAGTTACACCAGTTACACTATAGCCATAAAGTTACACCAGTTACACTATAGCCATAAAGTTACACCAGTTATACTAAAGCCATAGAGTTACACCAGTTACACTATAGCCATAAAGTTACACCAGTTACACTAAAGCCATAAAGTTACACCAGTTACATTAAAGCCTTAAAGTTACACCAGTTACACTATAGCCATAAAGTTACACCAGTTATACTAAAGCCATAAAGTTACACCAGATATACTAAAGCCATAAAGTTACACCAGTTATACTAAAGCCATAAAGTTACACCAGTTACACTAAAGCCATAAAGTTACACCAGTTATACTAAAGCCTTAAAGTTACACCAGTTACACTATAGCCATAAAGTTACACCAGTTATACCAAAGCCTTAAAGTTACACCAGTTACACTATAGCCATAAAGTTGCACCAGTTATACTAAAGCCATAAAGTTACACCAGTTACACTATAGCCTTAAAGTTACACCAGTTACACTATAGCCATAAAGTTACACCAGTTATACTAAAGCCTTAAAGTTACACCAGTTACACTATAGCCATAAAGTTACACCAGTTATACTAAAGCCATAAAGTTACACCAGTTACACTATAGCCATAAAGTTACACCAGTTATACTAAAGCCATAAAGTTACACCAGTTATACTAGAGCAATAAAGTTACACCAGTTATACTAAAGCCATAAAGCTACACCAGTTATACTAAAGCCATAAAGTTACACCAGTTACACTAAAGCCATAAAGTTACACCAGTTACACTAAAGCCATAAAGCTACACCAGTTACACTAAAGCCATAAAGTTACAGCAGTTATACTAAAGCCATAAAGTTACACCAGTTACATTAAAGCCTTAAAGTTACACCAGTTACACTAAAGCCATAATGTTACACCAGATATACTAAAGCCATAAAGTTACACCAGATATACTATAGCCATAAAGTTACACCAGTTACACTATAGCCATAAAGTTACACCAGTTACACTATAGCCATAAAGTTACACCAGTTATACTAAAGCCTTAAAGTTACACCAATTACACTATAGCCATAAAGTTACACCAGTTATACTAAAGCCATAAAGTTACACTAGTTACACTATAGCATTAAAGTTACACCAGTTACACTAGAGCCATAAAGTTACACCAGTTATACTAAAGCCTTAAAGTTACACCAGTTACACTATAGCCATAAAGTTACACCAGTTATACCAAAGCCTTAAAGTTACACCAGTTACACTATAGCCATAAAGTTGCACCAGTTATACTAAAGCCATAAAGTTACACCAGTTACACTATAGCCTTAAAGTTACACCAGTTACACTATAGCCATAAAGTTACACCAGTTATACTAAAGCCATAAAGTTACACCAGTTACACTAAAGCCATAAAGTTACACCAGTTACACTAAAGCCATAAAGTTACACCAGTTATACTAAAGCCATAAATTTACAACAGTTAGACTAAAAACATAAAGTTACACCAGTTACACTAAGGCCATAAAGTTACACCAGTTACACTAAAGCCATAAAGTTACACCAGTTATACTAAAGCCATAAATTTACACCAGTTAGACTAAAAACATAAAGTTACACCAGTTACACTAAAGCCATAAAGTTACACCAGTTATACTAAAGCCATAAAGTTACACCAGTTACACTAAAGCCATAAAGTTAAACCAGCTACAGTAAAGCCATAAAGTTACACCAGTTACACTAAAGCCATAAAGTTAAACCAGTTACACTATAGCCATAAAGTTACACCAGTTATACTAAAGCCATAAAGCTACACCAGTTACACTAAAGCCATAAAGTTACACCAGCTACACTAAAGCCATAAAGTTACACCAGTTACACTAAAGCCATAAAGTTACGCCAGTTACACTAAAGCCATAAAGTTACACCAGTTACATTAAAGCCTTAAAGTTACACCAGTTACACTATAGCCATAAAGTTACACCAGTTATACTAAAGCCATAAAGTTACACCAGTTATACTAAAGCAATAAAGTTACACCAGTTATACTAAAGCCATAAAGCTACACCAGTTATACTAAAGCCATAAAGTTACACCAGTTACACTAAAGCCATAAAGTTACACCAGTTACACTAAAGCCATAAAGCTACACCAGTTACACTAAAGCCATAAAGTTACAGCAGTTATACTAAAGCCATAAATTTACACCAGTTACATTAAAGCCTTAAAGTTACACCAGTTACACTAAAGCCATAAAGTTACACCAGATATACTAAAGCCATAAAGTTACACTAGTTACACTATAGCCATAAAGTTACACCAGTTACACTATAGCCTTAAAGTTACACCAGTTACACTATAGCCTTAAAGTTGCACCAGACACTATAGCAATAAAGTTACACCAGTTATACTAAAGCCTTAAAGTTACACCAATTACACTATAGCCATAAAGTTACACCAGTTATACTAAAGCCATAAAGTTACACTAGTTACACTATAACATTAAAGTTACACCAGTTACACTATAGCCATAAAGTTACACCAGTTATACTAACGCCTTAAAGTTACACCAGTTACACTATAGCCATAAAGTTACACCAGGTATACCAAAGCCTTAAAGTTACACCAGTTACACTATAGCCATAAAGTTGCACCAGTTATACTAAATCCATAAAGTTACACCAGTTACACTATAGCCTTAAAGTTACACCAGCTACACTATAGCCATAAAGTTACACCAGTTATACTAAAGCCTTAAAGTTACACCAGTTACACTATAGCCATAAAGTTACACCAGTTATACTAAAGCCATAAAGTTACACCAGTTACACTATAGCCATAAAGTTACACCAGTTACATTAAAGTCATAAAGTTACAGCACTTATGCTAAAGCCATAAAGTTACACCAATTATACTAAAGTCATAAAGTTACACCAGTTACACTATAGCCATAAAGTTACACCAGTTATACTAAAGCCATAAATTTACACCAGTTATACTAAAGCCATAAAGTTACACAAGTTATACTAAAGCCATAAAGTTACATCAGTTACACTAAAGCCATAAAGTTACACCAGTTATACTAAAGCCATAAAGTTACACCAGTTATACTAAAGCCATAAAGCTACACAAGTTATACTAAAGCCATAAAGTTACACCAGTTACACTAAAGCCATAAAGTTACACCAGTTATACTAAAGCCATAAAGTTACACCAGTTATACTAAAGCCATAAAGTTACACCAGTTACACTAATGCCATAAAGTTACACCAGTTATACTAAAGCCATAAAGTTACACCAATTATACTAAAGCCATAAAGTTACACCAGTTACACTAAATCCATAAAGTTCACCAGTTATACTAAAGCCATAAAGTAACACCAGTTATACTAAAGCCATAAAGTTACACCAGTTACACTAAATCCATAAAGTTAACCAGTTATACTAAAGCCATAAAGTTGAACCAGTTATACTAAAGCCATAAAGTTATACCAGTTGTACTAAAGCCATAAAGTTAAACCAGTTACACTATAGCCATAAAGTTACACCAGTTACACTAAAGCCATAAAGTTACACCAGTTACACTATAGCCATAAAGTTGCACCAGTTATACTAAAGCCATAAAGTTGCACCAGTTATACTAAAGCCATAAAGTTATACCAAAGCCATAAAGTTACACCAGTTACACTAAAGCCATAAAGTTACACCAGTTACACTATAGCCATAAAGTTACACCAGTTACACTATAGCCATAAAGTTATACCAGTTACACTATAGCCATAAAGTTACACCAGTTACACCACAGCCATAAAGTTACACCAGTTATACTAAAGCCATAAAGTTACACCAGTTACACTAAAGCCATAAAGTTACACCAGTTATACTAAAGCCATAAAGTTACACCAGTTACACTATAGCCATAAAGTTACACCAGTTACACTAAAGCCATAAAGTTACACCAGTTATACTAAAGCCATAAAGTTACACCAGTTACACTAAAGCCATAAAGTTAAACCAGCTACACTAAAGCCATAAAGTTACACCAGTTATACTAAAGCCATAAAGTTACACCAGTTACACTAAAGCCATAAAGTTACACCAGTTATACTAAAGCCATAAAGTTAAACCAGCTACACTAAAGCCATAAAGTTACACCAGTTATACTAAAGCCATAAAGTTACACCAGTTACACTAAAGCCATAAAGTTAAACCAGCTACACTAAAGCCATAAAGTTACACCAGTTATACTAAAGCCATAAAGTTACACCAGTTACACTAAAGCCATAAAGTTACACCAGTTATACTAAAGCCATAAAGTTAAACCAGCTACACTAAAGCCATAAAGTTACACCAGTTATACTAAAGCCATAAAGTTACACCAGTTACACTAAAGCCATAAAGTTACACCAGTTATACCAAAGCCATAAAGTTAAACCAGCTACACTAAAGCCATAAAGTTACACCAGTTATACTAAAGCCATAAAGTTACACCAGTTACACTATAGCCATAAAGTTACACCAGTTACACTAAAGCCATAAAGTTACACCAGTTATACTAAAGCCATAAAGTTTCACCAGTTACACTATAGCCATAAAGTTACACCAGTTACACTAAAGCCATAAAGTTACACCAGTTATACTAAAGCCATAAAGTTACACCAGTTACACTATAGCCATAAAGTTACACCAGTTACACTATAGCCATAAAGTTACACCAGTTATACTAAAGCCATAGAGTTACACCAGTTACACTATAGCCATAAAGTTACACCAGTTACACTAAAGCCATAAAGTTACACCAGTTACATTAAAGCCTTAAAGTTACACCAGTTACACTATAGCCATAAAGTTACACCAGTTATACTAAAGCCATAAAGTTACACCAGATATACTAAAGCCATAAAGTTACACCAGTTATACTAAAGCCATAAAGTTACACCAGTTACACTAAAGCCATAAAGTTACACCAGTTATACTAAAGCCTTAAAGTTACACCAGTTACACTATAGCCATAAAGTTACACCAGTTATACCAAAGCCTTAAAGTTACACCAGTTACACTATAGCCATAAAGTTGCACCAGTTATACTAAAGCCATAAAGTTACACCAGTTACACTATAGCCTTAAAGTTACACCAGTTACACTATAGCCATAAAGTTACACCAGTTATACTAAAGCCTTAAAGTTACACCAGTTACACTATAGCCATAAAGTTACACCAGTTAAACTAAAGCCATAAAGTTACACCAGTTACACTATAGCCATAAAGTTACACCAGTTACATTAAAGTCATAAAGTTACAGCACTTATACTAAAGCCATAAAGTTACACCAATTATACTAAAGTCATAAAGTTACACCAGTTACACTATAGCCATAAAGTTACACCAGTTATACTAAAGCCATAAATTTACACCAGTTATACTAAAGCCATAAAGTTACACAAGTTATACTAAAGCCATAAAGTTACACCAGTTACACTAAAGCCATAAAATTACACCAGTTATACTAAAGCCATAAAGTTACACCAGTTATACTAAAGCCATAAAGCTACACAAGTTATACTAAAGCCATAAAGTTACACCAGTTACACTAAAGCCATAAAGTTACACCAGTTATACTAAAGCCATAAAGTTACACCAGTTATACTAAAGCCATAAAGTTACACCAGTTACACTAAAGCCATAAAGTTACACCAGTTATACTAAAGCCATAAAGTTACACCAATTATACTAAAGCCATAAAGTTACACCAGTTACACTAAATCCATAAAGTTCACCAGTTATACTAAAGCCATAAAGTAACATCAGTTATACTAAAGCCATAAAGTTACACCAGTTACACTAAATCCATAAAGTTAACCAGTTATACTAAAGCCATAAAGTTACACCAGTTATACTAAAGCCATAAAGTTATACCAGTTGTACTAAAGCCATAAAGTTAAACCAGTTACACTATAGCCATAAAGTTACACCAGTTACACTAAAGCCATAAAGTTACACCAGTTACACTATAGCCATAAAGTTGCACCAGTTATACTAAAGCCATAAAGTTGCACCAGTTATACTAAAGCCATAAAGTTATACCAAAGCCATAAAGTTACACCAGTTACACTAAAGCCATAAAGTTACACCAGTTACACTATAGCCATAAAGTTACACCAGTTACACTATAGCCATAAAGTTATACCAGTTACACTATAGCCATAAAGTTACACCAGTTACACCACAGCCATAAAGTTACACCAGTTATACTAAAGCCATAAAGTTACACCAGTTACACTAAAGCCATAAAGTTACACCAGTTATACTAAAGCCATAAAGTTACACCAGTTACACTATAGCCATAAAGTTACACCAGTTACACTAAAGCCATAAAGTTACACCAGTTATACTAAAGCCATAAAGTTACACCAGTTACACTAAAGCCATAAAGTAAAACCAGCTACACTAAAGCCATAAAGTTACACCAGTTATACTAAAGCCATAAAATTACACCAGTTACACTAAAGCCATAAAGTTACACCAGTTATACTAAAGCCATAAAGTTAAACCAGCTACACTAAAGCCATAAAGTTACACCAGTTACACTAAAGCCATAAAGTTAAACCAGCTACACTAAAGCCATAAAGTTACACCAGTTATACTAAAGCCATAAAGTTACACCAGTTACACTAAAGCCATAAAGTTACACCAGTTATACTAAAGCCATAAAGTTAAACCAGCTACACTAAAGCCATAAAGTTACACCAGTTATACTAAAGCCATAAAGTTACACCAGTTACACTAAAGCCATAAAGTTACACCAGTTATACTAAAGCCATAAATTTAAACCAGCTACACTAAAGCCATAAAGTTACACCAGTTATACTAAAGCCATAAAGTTACACCAGTTACACTATAGCCATAAAGTTACACCAGTTACACTAAAGCCATAAAGTTACACCAGTTATACTTAAGCCATAAAGTTTCACCAGTTACACTTTAGCCATAAAGTTACACCAGTTACACTAAAGCCATAAAGTTACACCAGTTATACTAAAGCCATAAAGTTACACCAGTTACACTATAGCCATAAAGTTACACCAGTTACACTATAGCCATAAAGTTACACCAGTTACACTATAGCCATAAAGTTACACCAGTTATACTAAAGCCATAGAGTTACACCAGTTACACTATAGCCATAAAGTTACACCAGTTACACTAAAGCCATAAAGTTACACCAGTTACATTAAAGCCTTAAAGTTACACCAGTTACACTATAGCCATAAAGTTACACCAGTTATACTAAAGCCATAAAGTTACACCAGATATACTAAAGCCATAAAGTTACACCAGTTATACTAAAGCCATAAAGTTACACCAGTTACACTAAAGCCATAAAGTTACACCAGTTATACTAAAGCCATAAAGTTACACCAGTTAATCTAAAGCCATAAAGTTACACCAGTTATACTAAAGCCATAAAGTTACACCAGTTATACTAAAGCCATAAAGTTACACCAGTTACACTAAAGCCATAAAGTTAACCAGTTATACTAAAGCAATAAAGTTACACCAGTTATACTAAAGCCATAAAGTTATACCATTTATACTAAAGCCATAAAGTTACACCAGTTACACTAAATCCATAAAGTTGCACCAGTTTTACTAAAGCCATAAAGATGCACCAGTTACACTAAAGCCATAAAGATGCACCAGTTATACTAAAGCCATAAAGTTACACCAGTTATACTAAAGCCATAAAGTTACATCAGTTATACTAAAGCCATCAGGAATAAAGAGGTCTCAGAGGCTATTTCCTGAACTTTCAAGACATAAATTTCGTTAAGCCATAAAGTATTTTAATGATGTGGTATTTTAATCAAAATAGGCCCATTTTTGAGAAAATCAAACCTTTCAGAAAATGTTCTATTATAAGGTAGTTGGGGGATGGGTGGGGAGTTTCTGAAAATATTGCTCTTGTATCCTGGAAGTATATTGAACTAATCGAATATTCGTTTATGAACTATTTCTAAAACAATCAGTTCTTTAAGCATATTTCCATGAAATCCAGATACGAATTTTTGGGTGAAATATAATATCTTCTCTACATTCAATTTACATTTACATTGCATACACGTGCTAGAGAAAGAAGAATCACTCTTGTTACGCACACTTGTAACGTATAAAAGAAGTTGGAAAGCAACTCTCTACGTCAGCCTCGTTATTTTTTTAAAAATAAAATTATTCCTAAGGGGTTTCAGTCAGCAACGGATAGCATCTTGCAGGAATGAACACAGCTGAACACCCTGTACCCAGAAAACAAATGAATTCGACTGCCTCTGGCCGCATATTCTTTCCTGAATTTCAATTTGTTGACCGACGCAGGATCGAGAGAGCTTGGGAATAGACCCATTTAGAGAGCTCTCATTCATCCTCAAGTGTCTAACATTCCTTCAACTTACTTTGACCAACCTCTTCATATAGGATTTTGTATCTCTTTAGCAGCCTCTTGTATTCATACGTGTATCAGCGGCGGGCTGGTAGTTTTGGAAGATTACTTTCAAACGAAGGGAAGACAGCTGCTGCAGGAATAGTCTCCGACAACATGTACAAGCGAATATGCAGAGTCTTGAGGGTAAAACAGTAGGCACGATATTCGAATATTCAAAGACAGAATCAATGAGTGACTGATACACATCTCAGTAACTCAGGAGTCTCAGAATTAACTGGGTACTCATTTCCACATTCTCTACCACCTATAAGAATGTCGTTCCATCCAACATTTCCATGTTTAGACTTCAACGGAAGTAATGTTTTGAAGCTCTCTAAACAAATAAAGTATAAGTCAATTTTTAGAAAAGCTCCTTATACATGTGTGTCTGTGCGTGTGTATAACTAAAAAACGTAAGCTCGGTTAATTATAAAACTTGATATTAAGGTCCAACATCTTCTGAAGATGCGAGACGACAATTTTCAATAAAATACCCACGACAAACAAACTTTAAAATGGATTTTTTTTTTAAATTTCATATTGTCAAAACTGGCCCAAACGGTTATGATTAAAATCCAATATGTTTAATATATTGTTATTACGAGTGAACCTTCTTGGAATTGCCTCTGAGAATAGTCTTTTTCATTCTAAATGACTTTTGCATTACTGGTAAACCCTTAGAGTTAGCATATTTTATTTTCGGTGCTTGAGCAAATTAGGTCAACCTGGATCTTTAACTAGAATTTCATAAATATAATATTCCTAGAAATATCAATTTAAGTATGAATCATAAAATATTATCATACAAAAAATGTAGGGAGTACAATGGATGATCGCTGCATTTGTGTAAAAAAGAAGTGTCCAATTTTAAGAGGTATAGAAATATTTGTTGGGTGTTTCAGCAATAAGTATTAACAGGATAACTCAGCTCTGTGTCTTCAGCAATACTGGTAATAAAGGAATCACTTTCCGGTTTCTTTTTACAAAAATTAGTAGTTTTTGCCATACAGCAAAGCTAAATATAAAAGCGAGTTCTTTATAACTTAACATGTGAGTATCTGCTTTATTGCATTTGTTTCGCAGCAATTTCAAGGCACAAATGGCAGAACACAGCTATTTCCCAGAGAGTGTTATTTGTGTCCCTAGCTACTGGCAGGACCTACCGTACAACAAGCTCTTGCAATTGAAGCCACGACGGAATGGCAACAAAACATTCCATATTTACAATGGCAAAATTAACTCATTCTAACAACATCCTTATGTATCCACAATATCCAACTTCACAATATGCCTTTACTTAGCCACAAATCTTATGAGTTCTCTTCACATGATTTTCTCTACCTGCTCCACAAACATTTTTCTTACAAAAGATTATTCTTTAATTTACATCATACTAATTGAGAACATTAGCAGAATGGTCTTATTACTTGCTTAGGAGATATACTAGGCCTAAACGATAGTCAATTCTTTTAAAAGCTGATCGCTAAGTCAAACAATTTTAATTCGGTTCTCTTTGTCTGACCAGGAGGAAAGAAAAAGAGCAATGAAACGAAAGAGATCTGCCCGATTGGGAAAAGTTTAGGTGTTTTAAAATTGAAACCAGTAACAAAGAATATCTCGGAAATAGTTAACTCTACAAAAAAGGGTATATGCCATCAAATTGTGCGTTTTAACGGGATATACATTTTTTGTGAAGTAACTTTTTGTCTTTTTCTTGTAGTTTACCAGTTATGTAAAAGTCATTCAAGATGAATAGAACTTGACAGGCTATTTCCAGAAAATTCAAGACATACATCTTATCTTTAATATACTGCGTTTTAATCAAAATATTTAAGAATCATTTTTGAGAAAATCAAAATATTTTAATATTTTTGCATGTAAACGGGCGATTTTCTTTACAATCTTTAAAAATGCTGACCTTATATATAAAGTTTGGTATTTAACCGACTTTTCGTTTTTGAGTTATCGTGTTTACAGACACCATAAACACACGCGCGCGCGGAGCTTTCTTTTTTGTATTGTTTAACGTCCACTTTAACTACTGATGGCACCGCAGGCGGTGACACTGATGATACATAAATGATGATGGAGCACCAGTGGAATGCGATGGCGGGGAAAGCCGGAGTACCCGGAGAAAACCCACCCCAGCGCGGCGCTGAAAATGAAAATGGAGTTTTATTTATGGACGCTCTTTAACTACTGTGGGTCTCTACGCCCCATTCTATATTGGTCGTGAAAGACCCCTTAATTTCGTCAGAGGTCTCTTTATCAGGCTTGAGGTTCTTTAACTAGCCGTAAATCTACGACACAGGACCAACGGCTTTACTTCCCTTTTGATATTTACGCCCGAAAAATCCATCATCCTCCGCCGGGTTTGTGCCCGCGACCTTGGGTATACGATGTAACCACGCAGGACGACACGCGCGGACCTAAAAAACTATTTTTATGGATTCAGGAATAGTGGTAATCTAAAATAGTGTGTATCAATTTTTTGGGTGGAATACAGTACCTACTAAGTACACAGTGTACATATGTGCTAGAGAAAGCAATAAACATATAGTCGAAGAACTAAAGCTTAAACATCCAGGCTCCAAGTAAACAATGTTTTTCTAGAAATGCGGCCATGACCAAAACAAAAGTCATATCTCCATTGTATTCGCACGTCCTATTGTAGCCACTTAGGTAATCAAAGAATGCCTAATGACACATAACAGCCAGGGCAGGAATATCAGCAGCCAGAAATTACAGCTTCCGTATACAGATGTACGTAAAAGCTGACGATTTCAGTAATTACACAAGAGCTTACACATTAACTATGATGGCACTAGGTAGTTATTAGGTATAACTTTCATCTGATAGTTTGGTGGGCAAACCCCTTCCAACAAACCTAAAAATACAAAAAAGTAAACCCTAAAAATTGGAACCATGCTCACCACAAGCAACAGAAATGAGCTTAACTTAGAGGACAGTAAATGTAAGAGGTAACTCAGTAGAAGAGTATAGACACACTCTCACGAAACCTCAGATATATACGTCAAAATTTGTTTTGAAACTTAAACACAAGCAGGACTTCCCTCCCCTAAATATAAAAGTAGAGCGCTAAAACGTGTATTTACAAACTCAAGGATTACAAGCATAACGATGAACAATTCCTACTTGACACCTCATCAATAAGTTACGAATATGATGCGCAACAAGATGCTAACTCGGAAACCAAGCACATTCATAAAACCACTACAAAAAATCTGATGTGTTCCATTCACATTATTTTCTCTACATCTCTTTATTGTTAAAAAGACCATGTTTCTATTTACTTCATGTTAATCGAGAAAAAAATAGCAGAAAAAGTCTTATTACGTGTTTTTTGTTTGTTTTTTTAGCTTAACGTCCTTTAACAACTTGATTTATTGTAAGTAGAAGCGAAATAAGGGAGTACCATAGGTTAAAGTGATAACCAAAAGCTGGTTGCTATGTGACTGAAGTTCCTTTGTTTGTATGGAGTTGACAAACTCCTTTAGGGAAAGGTATACGATTTTTAAAGCTGAAAAACGATCAACACCCGGAAAAAAATGGATATAACCTAAATTGTGTGTTTTAGCGTGTTCTATATGTATATATATATATATATATATATATATATATATATATATAAAACTTTTTGTCATCTCTTACGGTTTAGCAGTTATGCTAAGGAAGGAATTTTTCCTTAAAATTCATCGAGAATAAAGTAGTCTTCAGAGGTATTCCCAGGAAATTCAGGATATACATTTTATTTGTCAAGTTAATATCTTTAATATACGACATTTTAATCAAAATCGTCAGTGCCATTTTTTAGAAAATCAACATTTTTGAAAAAATTCCATGGAAAGGGTAGTTTGGGGCGGGGAGATTTTCTTTAAAATCTTTGTTCGCATACTTGGAAGATACCAAATTTAAATATCAAGTGTGGTATTTAACGGTCTTTTCGTTTTTGAATTATGTTGCCCCCCCCACACGCACACACACACACACACACACACACACACACACACACACACATTGACACACGCATACGGATATTTTTCTAAAAATGCTTCTTTTGGATTCAGGGGGATCCAAATCATGTGTTTCCGGTGAAATCTCGGTATCGAAATTGTTTGTAGAGTACAATACCTTCTCTATACACTATGTACATAGTACGTGTAGAAAATGACACTATAGTGTTAATAAACGACCACCTTTCGACAGTTTAAAAAAAAACAACAGAAGTACAAAGCAAACACGACAAATATATACACACCAGCAGTTGGAAAGCTTAATGAAAAACATAATAGGAAAACTGATAACCATCAAATACCACTTCACCAGGATAGGAAAGAAGTCAACAAATTAAGCACCAGTAAATTTGAGAAACTTTCAGCTTAAAAGCAATGCCCCATTCTCTTCAATAATTATCAGGCGCAATAGTGAACACAATTTTTCAGCAAAATATACAATGTTATTGTGATATAAATAATGTGATAAACAAGGTCCTTCAACGAAGCTACACAATGATTTTTTCACCGAGCGGAATGCCTGCGGCTCACATTCGGGAGGACCATGGACCAACCAGTCTAGTCGCCAAGGCAAATACCGAATTGCATATTTATTACCACGACCCAAAGTTCCACTTTCATTCTAAAACAATAGCAAAACTGAAAATAGATGGTAATTGCGATTGCACTGCCATCTAAACACAGACAGTAGACCCTAGCTCCATCTGTCTGTCACGGAGTGTCAGGAGATGAAATAGCTCTCTACAGTAGTAGTACTGCAGCTAGACCGGACGGCCTTTTATCCCATCTGCGAAGCGATGAGACATTAAAAGACTACTATGCAACACATACCGTAAACAAGGTATCTTACCGAACAACCCCGTCGCAATATGATCGAGTTGTTAAGGCGACGTAATAAAGCATATCTCTCTTTCTTTGTCTACGCTCCCGTATGTAGAACTTACAGCCCCCCTCCCCAAGACAGCGCCTGAGGTCACACGCCTGTTCAGAAGTAGGAACTCTGGATCAGAGAGAAGCCAGGATGAGTGTCGAGTCCCATTCTAGTATGAAAGAGAAGAAATGGTGACATGGAATGACGGTGAAATGAATGACAGGAATAATAATTATGTAACATTTGGTGGAATGAATGGCGAGGGAAAAAGAGCAAAGCTGCCCAGGAGCTGCTTCGTCCACCACAAATCCTACTTGCGTCCCTTGGGATTAATCTCAGCAATCTAGATGAGAGGCGAGCGGTCTAACCACTCGGCCACAGCACTGCCAAACTACAAGCATATCAAAAAAATAATACCAGTTTTGAAGGACACGCCTTTAGACTAGTTACTATAGCAATAATTCTATAGAATATTGATTTAATGTTTATATTCAAATTGTTAAATAAATTACACAAATGATGTAAAAGATGGTGATGTCTATTTGTCAAGTAATTAATTGTGTTGTACCACATTATACTATTTAATCCTTTATTGCTAAACTACAAAATAATTTGGTACATTGTGACACAAAATGCATCCTATTTCAACAATGGATTAATCCGTTAAACTGGTACTTAATTTATAGTATTGTTGCATTATATGTTATCACAACCTTAAGCTAAACTATTATGATTCGTTACATCATACTGTTCATTGAACCATAACAATTCAGTTGTGATTTCTAATTAGTTAAGTTGTTATACCTTTTAATTAATTGTAACACGCCTAGCTAAACATGTTGCAGCTAGGCGACTATACATAAAGCATTTAAAAATGTAGATCTTCATATATATAACAAGTTATGACAAATGAAGTTAACCATTTTAGAGATATTCCTCGTTATTTGTTTGTATTTTAAAATAATAGTTTTTCAAGCTATAAGTCGTTATTCGTTTTTAATTCTCTTTCTCAGGAAAAGAACATAATTTCAAAAGTCATGACGTAGCGACCCGCTCTTAAAATACTTGACCATCACTTACCTACAAGGAAATATGCAATAACAGATCTTTTACAAATGTTGACCTCCGTAATCCAGAAGAATAAGCTTTTTTAAGAATAGTTTGTACACGAATGAGTATCTAAAGAAGGTCATTCGAGTTCATCACGACAGATATTTTTACACAGTATATAAGATATCTTATTGAAATGTTCATATAACTTTCTCTATATCGCTGTAACAAATTATTATTAAAAGGCTTATTCTTCTATCTGCTTCATGCTAATCCAGATAAGTTAATGATAAAACATGCTAATCCCAGTAGAAGAAAGATATTCAAGGAAAAGTACCTTGGTCCTCAGGAACTGAGGACCAAGACTACTGCCAAAATATTCCTTTTCGTCGATAAAGTGCAGACTTCTTATCGAATGTTAAATACATTTATGGGTCAGTGAATAACTTTAGAATAATATGTTAATAAAGCGATAAAAATGTATAGTAAAATTAATAAAGAGGTTTCTAAAAATCTATAATTCCTGTTTTTGAGGATTCTATAAACTAATATTAGTACATTTCCGCACTATTTTCAACAATATATGCGGCAGATTAACACAGTGTCTAATGGTAATGGACGGACAGATATAAATAGAGTCAATACACTTCTTGCTTAAATTGCATATTATATGCAGAATTCACACACAAATAAATCTTGAATATTGTGTACTACTTGCCATTTTTTATAAAAGGTATTACTTTTGAAGTTAGAAATTACTCTCCTGAAAAATGCAGAAAATGGACTTAACCTGTTGTTTCCGTGTGCTCATCATATATATCAGTTTTTTTATATGTTTATATATTAACTTTAATTACTGTACAAAATTTATTATTTTCCATACTCTCCAAAACTCATAACTTCATAATTTATTTTACATAATTGGACCATTATTTCAGTAAAGTATAACACCATTTTCTTTAATGTACTTTTGAGAGGGAGTATAAACATTTTGAAACAAATTCGCAAAACATTGCATCGTGTGAAGTATTTTGAGTATGATAAAGTGTTGGAGAAAAGGTTTCGGAAAATAAGATTTAGGTCGGGAGCACCTAATAATAAACATGCGCATGCTTATGTATAGCTTCAATTACTTGGTAATCAAAGTACTACAAAAGTTTGGAATTCATATAATTCTATTATGACGAAAATAATGATTTGATTTTTTACAATTTTGGTCAAATTTTACAGATGCGTCACCTTAAAATAACATGAAATAGGCTTCCATATTTAAGTTATCTCATATGACTCATGAGTGAATTTTAGTGTAACCCTCACATTCTGCTCCACTATCATGTTTTCTGCACTCTCTTCTGTTTCATTATTTCTCGAGTTTTCAATTTTGAAGGTGTATTAAGACAATTTATTCAATACGGAGCTTCTTAATTATGTTAAAAGAGAGGGGAATTAACTTCTGTATCATCCAACGGGCAGTGGAATTTTCAAGAGAAGCCAAGTAGCGCAGCATAATGTGGCATTAAATCGTAAGTTGACGACGTAGTCCCTGGCTTTAAGGGAGAGCATAAAGATTTTTACCCGAGAAGCGATTTAGCGAAAGTTGTGAAATTTCATACACGAGGTCTTGACACAATACCAGCTATTAAGAGTGTTAAAACCATTAAAGCCGAGTCTTGAGCCCGAATAAATGAACTACCAGCAGCAGTTCATGAAAGTAATGAGGCGAGAGAGTATACCTAATTACTGGCTGTCGTCGGCGAGAACACGCTTCACCTTAATTACAGTTTATTGCTCTACAAAATTCATTGAAGAGATTCACTGGGTGGGGCTCATGTATTGTTTATGCAACTAACGACTTCTTGTACCGCATTGGTTAGTATGAAACATGAATTTGTGTTGATGTCAATCTATTGTTACAAAACATATTATCCTAGTAACTTATTGTCAATACAGATAAACTTTTAATTCACATTTACAATGTCCGCAGCAGGTGAAGTGCTAGTAATATACTTAAAAGAACCTATCCGCTATGTGATTGCCTTGGGGGGAGCTTGACCACAGAAAGGGAGAAAATAGCCATAACGGAACCGGGATGCCCCATAGGTAGGAGATAGGACCAGGTGAGGTGAAAGGTAATAAACACCCTACTTGTAAGTAGACGCTACGAGAGAGGTAACTCTAGGTGGTAACTGTACTATATTTACATTATGTTTCAAAGGAGATGATTGAGATAATGGTTGGCCATCTTACCATTCGACCAGGGAGCGTGACGTGGGTTAGAAAGCATCGCAAGATATTTTGGAAGCATTTTCACTATGAAAATAAACTAAGTTGTTTGTTGAGAACTGAGTGTCGTGGATTCTGGTAAAAGTAGTGGCCAAACGACGTAGGAGTACAAAAACAAGACTTTGCTGCCCTCAGTCTTCTAATGAGGCATAGCTGACATCGGCAGCTAGCAAACAGGTTCACACAAAACAGCTATTAATTATTTCGGGAATTTGATCTCTACCAGGCAAACTGATTTAGCATCTACTCTCCCTACTTCTATGTCTCTCATTTACATGCAATCGAATATTGCTAACAGATAATTAACCATTATTAATGGTGAAATATAAACACCAAAATTTAGTCGTAGCATTATGTATTGAAAATTATGTCTATGAAATATGTAATTAACTCCAGAAACAATTATTTTACTTCTTCAAATTTCATCACTCATGTGGACGCACATTGAGTTACCGCTGCAGTGGTTTCTAAAACAGGAAAGTTCTTCCCGATTTCGTCGCTATATGCACATGGTGACGAGGAATTAGCTCCTCGTCCACTGTAGCAGGAAATCATCACTTTACAGAGGTGAAACATGGGGAGTTTAGCATGATATATATATATATTTTGCGTTATAAACCTTACATGGTACTAACTGGTTTACTTCTCTTCCGAAGGAAATAATGCTAAGAATGTTAATATCTAAACAAGAGGTTTTAACCCACAACCTTGGGATTAGAGGCTAGCATGCTAACCACTACACCACGGAGAGCGACACAAAAAGAATATAAGATACTACATTATTTGGTTTAAGATATCTGTATTTTGTAAACAACTTTCTTACTTTCTCTACTGCGTTTGTAAAAACGGGAAGTATTGCATTCCACTCCAAAATTCGAATTCGAGATTTCACAAAAAATTCACGTTTTGAGACTCCCTAAATCCAAAAAAAGAATGTTTAGAAAAGGTCGTGTGTCAGTGTGTGTGTGTATTTTGAACAGCTAAACTCGAAAACGAGAAAAATGGTTAAATACCAAACTTGGTATTAAGTTCAATATATTTCATGTATTGAAACTAGTTTCATGACAGATGAAATATATATCTTGAAGTTTGTGGAAATACCCTCTGAAGACGTCCATATTCTGGATGACGTTTGCATAATTGAAAATCAAATCTTATTACACAAAAATGTAGATCTCGTTAAAGCAAGGCATGCCAGATGCATTTTTTAATCCAACCTTTCCGATAGATTCCTTGTTAATAGTTTAAATTTTGCAATATTTATACTTTTCTCAAATAGGAGATCGCTATATATTTTTATCCCAGTAATGCGAGGAGAACGCAATTTCAAACTCACCACATAGAGGTCTGCTCTTGAACATTTTGAATATCCCTTTAGGCTAATGTACTTCACTTGTACCTACAAGAAAGTATGTAATAGCAGTATTTCCGCTAATGTTCTTGCAGATCATCGATCGAAAGTTCGCGAAGTGAAAGGGGTCATAGGGGAAGAGCAACTAATATTTTGCATGGAGATGAAAAAGTTGTACGACTAGTGCCGCGATTTCTCACAGTAAACAATAAGCAGCAACAATGCAGCTATGTTTGGAGCTATTTAAGTCTGATCTGTAGGTCCTATTGCGTAGAGTTTCACGGTCGATGAGACCTGGATTCATTATTATACTCTCGATACCAAGCAACAATAAAAAATGGGTTGCTCCGGTGAATCCGCTCCTGTTCCATCGGCCGGAAAAGTAATACGATTATGTTTTGGGGGTGCTAAGGGTGTCGTACTCATTGAGTTTTTAGAAAAAGGAAAAACGAATACTAAACAATACTACAGTGAGTTACTATTTTGATTCGATAAGAAGTTGGAGACACGGTCCCATTTGCTGAAGAAGAAATGAAAATGCACCAGCACCAAAAAACTGCACGAATCGCCTGATGAATTGCTGCCCCCCCCATATTGGCCCAATTTGTCACCCTGAGACTCGTTCTTAAACTGAAAAAATTAAGTCTTCATTATTAAAGCGGACTTCTAGAACCGCCCTCGTAAAGGTTAGCAAGTTTTCATGTAAACATAAACTATCAGAGAGCGAATCTCCACACACCTCATCCCGTGATAATACTATCATATCACATCATTCCGATTTTGTGTTGACTCGTTAACAGCGTTTTTGTGCAAGCTCAAGAGCCTGCGATACGTAAAAATTGCAGCATTGCAAATTGAGGTGGTAATTTATGCTTTAGGTGAGCTCCACATTCTTAACTGGCTAGCTTGTCTTTGTTCATTTTGGTACATGTATTCTGACGCTGATAGGAAGTGGCCCACCAATATATATAGGAAAGGAGCGTTTAAGTTGGAACTGACGTGGTCGGCTCTAGCTTCCCGATTGGTTGGGCTTTACCTCCTGGAACTCAGGGCCGAACAGTAACATTACAAGTAGTACCACATTCTCACTAGTAGAACACCGTGAAGGCAAAACCTCATTGAATGCTGAGGCAAAACATAATAAAAACGTAGAAATAAAGATGATTCAATTTTAAGACGAACATTTAAACATCAGAAAAATTGGACGGAACATTTATATGTTTACAACATTGAAAGTCCCACCTGTAGACCAGCTTCATTTCCGAGTTATGGCCTTCACAACATTGGAATTCACTGGAACGTTTATCTTTCCGCAGGTCTTTGCCGTCAAAGGAGACATTAGGAGGGCGCTCTGATAGTTCATTCTGAGGAATGTTACATTCAGTGTTCTTTAGGCGTTAAGACTGTGCGACATGTATTCAAATCAAGAGCTGGCAGAGATACACTTCATGTACGGTAAGGCGGACGGCAATGCTGCGCTGACTCCGTCGTTTGTACCAGGAGAGGTACCCACAGTGACAATGTCCAGATCGGAAGAAATTTGTACGTCTCCATTCCCGTCTGTGCGAGTATGGAACATTCACCTCTCCTGGTTTGGGAAGGGGACAACCAAGATCTACAACTCCAGAAGTGCAGGAGGAGATTCTGGAGGCTGTGGACGGGACTCCTTCTATCGGCACACGACGGTTAGCGTTGCAAGTCAATGTTCCTCATACGACTGTCTGGAGACTGTTGAGCGAGTATCAATTGTATCCTTATCATTTGCAGCGTGCACAGGCCCTGTCACCAGCAGATTACCCTGCACGAGTTAGGTTCTGTCAGTGGTTCTT
Organism: Hymenopus coronatus; assembly: GCA_030762935.1. Taxonomy (NCBI): domain Eukaryota; kingdom Metazoa; phylum Arthropoda; class Insecta; order Mantodea; family Hymenopodidae; genus Hymenopus; species Hymenopus coronatus. Next base: position 177,580,681 of record CM060892.1, on the reverse strand, counting down.
GCAGCAGTGTGGTGTAAATCCGAACTTTTCTGCCGTCGTATTATTTACAGATGAAGCACAGTTCACAAGAGATGGCATAACAAATTTCCACAATCAGCATGTATGGCCGCATGAAAACCCATGTGCAACTGTTGTATCTCATCACCAGGTGCGGTTCTCCCTCAACATGTGGGCCGGTATCATTGGTGATCGATTAGTTGGACCCCATGTACTTGTAAACAGACTTACGGGGCAGGCGTACACAAACTTCCTGGAAAACACCATACCTGACGTTTTCGAAGACACTCCACTGATCAATCATCAACACATTCACTTCTTGCTCCTGCACACTTCATTCAGTCTTACGGCTCGCCGGTACTTGGATCGAAGATTTCCTGATCGATGGATAGGTAGAGGTGGCCCAATTGCTTGGCCTCCACGCTCACCTGATCTGAACCCTCTCGATTTCTACTTGTGGGGCCATTTAAAATCATTGGTTTATTCGTCTCCGGTGCCGGATTTAGAATCCCTTCGGAATCGAATTGTGGCAAGTTGTGAGGACATACCAATACTCCTGGAGTTTGGGATCGTGTTCGCAGGTCAATGAGACATCGATGTGAGGTCTGTATTCAAGCAGGAGGTGGGCATTTTGAACATCTTCTGTAATGACAATAACCTGCGGAAAGAAAAACGTTCCAGTGAATTTCAATGTTGTGAAGGCCATAACTCGGAAATGAAGCATTTTCGGACACATGTTATAATGAACTAATTTGATTGTCTACATGTGGGAAATACATACCTGAAATTATGCCCCGTATTTTTGAAACATCCTGTATAAACCAAGAGAATTAAGAATGGTGGTAACCCTTGAAAAAAGCGGACGCTTGTTGATAAATTGCTGGACGACTAACTAGCCCTTTAATACCTGTCTGACGAAAGAATGCAGTTGTTTAGGGAGGCCGGGGGCAGGGTTTAGAGCGGTCAGAAAAGGCTGGAATATATTGCAGTACAGTCTGACCATCTTACCATCAGCACAGCGTATGTAAACAGGAATAAACTAAACGATCCACAACAGGTTAAAACTTGCTGTTTTCTTTATCACTAATGAATATTAATTTTCTACTTTGTGAGCGCATGACTAGCCACGGTGGTGTTTGCATTTTGATTTGATTCGAACCCGTCCACTGTAAGAGATCAACTGCTTCATTCCTGTATTGCCGAACTTTACGGGGCATGCACCGCGAATTTTTTTATGGTGTTTAGCTCCGCTCTTACTACCATGGCATCGCAGGCGAGCACCGGGAGTGATGACGTAATACCACCTATCTGTGTGTGTTTAATCAAGCTTCCACTCGAGGCCGTCTGCATTCATTCTTCAGACAGGTATTAAATTTTGTTGAAAAACGTGAAAACCTTGAGGTCTTCTCTCCATGTTACTGAAGAAGTCTCACATATAAATGTCGCAGCTATCATTCAGTTCAGCGACATATTCAAATAACTTTTCACCCTTTTGTCTTGAAGGTCCAGCTATGTTTTATTAGTTTAACATTTTCTTATGTTCTAATTGTAGTGAAACACACTCAGAGAGGCGGTATCCGAACCATCCCTTCATTTTACATCGGTTATAGCATCATTCCCTGTTCGTTTTTCCTCGATAGTTTTTCAGGCCAGTCACACAAAGAACTGATATCAGCTGGAAGTTGTAAACCTTACCGTGGGGGAAACACTATTGTGAGTTAAGGAAATGGACTACTTCTTATAACATCAGGTTCATAATTTTTTTTTTTTTGTCGTGTGTATTTTCGCTGGTAGCCATATTAGTCAGCTGTTTTACGCTCTTTTACGATTGTCTGCTGCATATGTTTCCAATTGGTGACATGACATCATAACATATCATATGAATGACAACATACCACGTTAGTGATATTGATATGGCATTTCTCGAGACCTCTCCGCTGCACATTGCTATGTCCCTAGATGAACGGTTTCAGAAAAAACATATTTTCCATCATCAGCTGAGTGCACGTCTCGGTATACCATCTTCTTTAGCTCCATCTTAGTCTTGGATGGAATGCAATCCTTCTGCCCTCTGATGGATCTGCCGGACAACTATGGCCTCGTCTATTTTCCGAAGCGTGTGTTTTGTAACTGATAAAGTTTCAATAAATCTACACAATGCTTACTCTGGTAAAAATAAAAATAATAAAAAACAACTTTATTTGTCACACTTATTAATTGTAGCTGCAAATCTACATTTGTAGGTTCGACTTGCATAGGATTTAAAAACATGTCAAAACAATTTCCCGGTAAATCGTCATTCTTATTATATTTTGAAGGTTTAATAGCATTATACATGTTTACTATATTATGGCCTTTTCCTTGTTGATTTAGCTTAATTGAGTCTTTTTTTAATTACTCACTTTTAATAGAACATAGGTCTGAATTTCAGAAAGTTGCCTTCAAGAAAGTCCAAATTTTTTGTAGGCTTGAATCTGCCAGGTGGACTTTCCAATTGGAACTGTGTGACGATCTACTACAATTGGCAATTAGACGAAGTCATAAATGGGTATATACTGTTATGTACACCGAACTTCCGCAACGAAATCATCTACTATCATATGCGGAAAGATCAAGATCCACTTCTGGCTCGTGAAGCAGTAAATGTGCAGACCTGTTATACCACGTGGACCGCGTATTTCACGTTTGCAGATCACCAATCTTGCGATAAAAGAGTTGCAGCATTCAACGGTGCAATTGGAAAGAAACACCAGTCAGTGGCGGGTGAGCAAAGAGCGCCAGCGATCTTCCTTACACATCGAGAGGGAATAGCGCTCGTCGAGGAGCAGACTTGCACCAGTCAGCGGCGGGTGAGCAAAGAGTGCCAGCGATCTTCCTTACACATCGGGAGGGAATCGCGCTCGTCGAGGAGCAGACTTGCACCAGTCAGTGGCGGGTGAGCAAAGAGTGCCAGCGATCTTCTTGCACATCGGGAGGGAATCGCGCTCGTCGAGGAGCACACTTATACCAGTCAGTGGCGGGTGAGCAAAGAGCGCCAGCGATCTTCCTTACACATCGGGAGGGAATCGCGCTCATCCAGGAGCAGACTTGCACCAGTCAGTGGCGGGTGAGCAAAGAGCGCCAGCGATCTTCCTTACACATCGGGAGGGAATCGCGCTCATCCAGGAGCAGACTTGCACCAGTCAGTGGCGGGTGAGCAAAGAGCGCCAGCGATCTTCTTGCACATCGGGAGGGAATCGCGCTCGTCCAGGAGCACACTTATACCAGTCAGTAGCGGGTGAGCAAAGAGCGCCAGCGATCTTCTTGCACATCGGGAGGGAATCGCGCTCATTCAGGGGCAGACACACCAGAGTCGATGATGAAAATGTTCTTAATTGTTTTTCACTTAAAGAACCTTTACTATTTAGAGAATAAGTTCGCCTACCCGTATTCACCAAAGGCTAGTTTTGTAACTGTGTATACGCTATTCTAACTTAACATTAGAAAGTAGTTCTAGGGAAAGTAAAAGCATTAAGGCACCACAACAAAAACTATGCATGAGGACGGCAGTGTTTCATTCTATTATTATTATTATTATTATTATTATTATTATTATTATTATTATTATTATTATTATTATTATTATTATTAATATTATTACTATTATTATTACCATCACTATTATTAGTAGTAGTAATATTGTTACCATTAAGCATTATACATTAGCAGAGTAAATCAAAACATTAAAGTGTCATAACGAAGAACATGCAAAACACGAAATCAGGTAAAATTTCACTGTTCTACGTGTTTGTATATATTTTGTTATGCCGTTTTCAGGTTTAGATTCATTCTGCTGAGCGTATTAATATTAATGATGATGATGATAATAATAATAATAATAATAATAGTAATAATAATAATAATAGAGCAAAACACTACGTGCTCTCGTGTTTGTGTATTTTTCGTTACGATGTTTTCATGTTTTGTTTTATTTTGATAAGCGTATACTGTGTAATAATTTTAGTGATAATATAGTGAAACACTACGGATTCTGAGTTTGTATGTTTTTCAGTACGATGTTTTCATGGTTTATTTTATTTTGATAGGCGTATACTGTGTAATAATTTTAGTGATAATATAGTGAAACACTACGGATTCTGAGTTTGTATGTTTTTCAGTACGATGTTTTCATGGTTTATTTTATTTTGATAGGCGTATACTGTGTAATAATTTTAGTGATAATATGGTGAAACACTACGGATTCTGAGTTTGTATGTTTTTCAGTACGATGTTTTCATGGTTTATTTTATTTTGATAGGCGTATACTGCGTTATAATAATCCAGTGAAATACTACGTGCTCTCGGGCTATGATACTTTTCGTTACGATGTTTTCATGTTTTTTAAATCTGATAAGCGTACATATATTGCATAATAATACTAACGATAAAAATATAGTGAAACAGCATGTTCTTATTACATATTTTTCGCTAAAACGTTTTCATTTTTGATTCATGCTGCTATACGTAATGATATTAATGATAACGATACTGTTCTTATACACTAGTGCACTCGTAGTGACAGATACTTAAACAAATAGTGTTTAGATATCTTTCGTTAGGATGTTTTCATGTATTAATTTATTCTGCATTTTTTATTTGTTCTGCTAAGTCTGTATTATTAATATTAATAATATACTGAAACTGCGCACTCTGGTATGTTGATGTTTTTCGTTACGATTTTTCACGTTTTGATGAACTCTGCTAACAGTATGCTATTAATAACCACATTATTGAATAAACAGAGAGACTGAAAAATTCAATGCCATAGCCAGAATTTGAATCACGGATCTCCCAGTCTTCAGCCAATTTGTCTTCCACTGAGCTACCATGGCAATATGCCGACATAGCATTGAACTTCTCAACTGACTCGCATGTTTTCCGGTAAACCACAAGGTGATCTCAAATTGTTTTGAGATGACAACCCCAACGGCAACTTACAATGGTGTAAGTACTCTAAGTCCCAGGATTCATAGTATAGCCAACTATTATGCTCAAGTGTATTGGTTTAATTGTTTTTTTTTTTTCACACAAGGCGTGTGTAGGACAGGAGTTGGATAGGTAGACTCAGACTGACTGTGGAAGAGCAACCGGCTAGAGACCGGAAGATCCGTGGTTGAAATTCCAGCTATGGCACTGAATTTTTCAATCTGACTCTATCCAACTCCTGTCCTACACACGGATTTTGTGAGAAAAACAATTAAAGCAATTATATTATTAATAACAATAATAATAATAATAATAATAATAATGATGATGATGATAATAATGATAATAATAATATAATAATAATAATAACAGTGAAACAGTGAGTGCTCTCATGCTTGGTTTTGTTATGGCGCCTACAGTGGCTCGAGTCTCTAATGTTAAATAAAAACAATACACATTTACAAAACTAGCCACTGGTGTATACTAGTAGGTGAGGGCTCTGTTGAAAACGTTTTATATCATCACGGATTCTGGCTTATCTGCCCCTCGATGACCGCGAATGAGTCACCGTTTTCGCTTATATTCAACGAAAGTCTCGCGCTATTAACTCACCCGCCACTGACTGCTGTTTGCTTCCAATTGCGCTGTTCAAATATTGCAACTCTTTTATTGCACGAAGAGTTATCTGCAAACGAGAAATACGGCGCTGTTGGGCCACCTGTTAGGCAGATTCCCATGGCAAAAGTAAAAAATGTATGCACATTTTTACTTTCTCTATACGCACTATGTACACAGTGTATAGAGAAGGTATTGCACTCCACCAAAAAATTCGATACCGAGATTTCACCGGAAATATATGTTTTAGGGTCCCCTGTATCCAAAAAAAAAAAAAAGTATTTACAGAAAAAGATCCGTGTGTGTGTGTGCGTGTCCGTGGGTCCGTGTATCTGTGAACACGATAACTCAAAAACGAAAAGTCGGTAAAATACCAAACTTGGTGTTTAAGTTTAGTATCTTTCAGGGATGCGACACAAGATTTTGAGAAAAATCCCCCACCCCAAACTAACGTTTACATGGATCTTTTTTCGAAAATTTTGTTTTTCTAAAAAATGGCTCTAACGATTTTGATTAAAATGTCGCATATTAAACATATTTACCTGACAAATAAAATTTATATTTTGAATTTTCTGGGAATAGCCTCTGAAGACTACTTTATTCTGGGTCAATTTTACGGAATTTTGCATAACTGCTAAACCGTAAGAGATGGACAAAAACTTACCACACAACAAATGTAGAGCACTTTGAAACACACAATTTATGTTATATACATTTTTTTCGTGGATTTGATTGTTTTTTTTTACATATTCCTTGTTTTTGGTTTCAGCTATAAAAATGTATACTTTTCGCATACAGGGCTTTGTGAACTCGTGTCCATACAAATAAAGGAACTTTAGTCACATAGCAACCAGCTTCTGACTATTACTTTAACCTATGGTACCCTCTTATTTCGCTTCTACTAACAAGGAAGCAAGTAATAAGACTATTTCTGCTAATTTTTTCTCGATTAGATGAAGTAAATAGAATAATTTGTTGCAGAGATGTGAATGGAACACATCTGATTTTTACATATGATTTTCTTCTATTCGCTGTTGTACTACTTCATTTTTCCTTCTCGATACTTCTCCTTTCATTTTGCATTATTTAAATATTTTGCCCTAAAAATCTTCAATGCGACAGTTTCAGGTTTTTGGTTTCCATTACTTAAACTACGCATATCACGTACTACCCTGTGATGTATACTTCCGCGCCCAACACTGCTGGTGAAGAAGTTGCCTAAAGAAATGGGAAGAGAAGATCCGAAGAATAGGAGCGCTGAAATATTTTAGTGTCAAAAAAGGAATTTCATAGACTCGTTTTAAGAGTTGATAAAACACTAATACTGCATATACTCATAATGCCATGAATAGGTCCAATTAATATGAAACTAATTTGATCACCAGTGGATTGTTAATATGCACTTGTGCGAGTATAACTAATTGTTAAAGTTTACTATCTGAACATATCAAATTGGCTGCTTGGGAAGCAACATTCAAGCAATTGTCTAGGATACCCAAAATGGTCTAGAACTTTTCAAGCTCAACGAATCCAGTTTAAAGTTTTAACAAGATCGGTTAAAGAAAACTGTTGAACATTCTGAAAACTATCGTTCTGTAAACTCCTTGCGGTGAACATTATATAAAAATCTGATGTGTTTCATTCACATGACTTTCTCTCCATCTCTGCAAAAAATATTGTTAAAAAGCTTAGGCTTCTATTTACTTTATGCTAATTGAGAATACATTAACAGAAATAGTCTTATTACTTGCTTCCTTGTAAGTAGAAGCGAAATAAGGGGGTACCATAGGTTAAAGTGATAGTCGAACGCTGGTTGCTATGTGGCTGAAGTTCCTTTGTTTGTATGGACAGGAGTTGACAAATTCCTGATGAGAAAAGTGTAAGTTTTTCACAGCTGAAACAAAAAACAAGGAATATGTTAAAAACGTTCAACTCCACGAAAAAAATTTATATAACATAAATTGTGTGCTTGTATGGGCTCTACATTTCCTGTGTAGTAAGTTTTCGTCCATCTCTTATGGTTTAGCAGTTATCCAAAAATCCGTAAAATTCATCCAGAATAAAGTAGTCTTCAGAGGCTATTCCCAGAAAATTCAAGATATACATTTTATTTTTCAAGTAAATATCTTAGATATACGAGATTTTAATCAAAATCGTTTGAGCCATTTTTAAGAAAATCAAAATTTTCGAAATTTTTTCCATGTAAAGGGTAGTTTGGGGTGAGGAGATTTTCTTGAAATTCTTCGTGTTGCATCCTTGAAAGATACCAAATTAAATAACAAGTTTGGTTTTTAACGGTCTTTTCATTTTTGAGCTATGCTGCCCACAGACACACACATACACAGAGACAACAGACACACAGACTGACAGACAGACAGACAGACAGACAGACTGATTGACAGACACAGACTTACAGACGGACACACACGGACATTTTTCTAAAAATGTTTTTTTTTGTATTCAGGGGGTCTCAAAACATATATTTCCGGTGAAATTTCGGTATCGAATTTTTGGGTACTATAGAATACCTTCTCTATACACTATCTACATAGTAGGTATAGAGAAAGTAAAAATTGCTTTACAACCTCAATAAGGGTCCCATATACATATACTCCTGAGAAGTAATCAAACGTGTTAATCTGAAAATGTGAAGTTTATTATGAAAATCTCGCAAATATGTATCATATATTATAGATAGCATTGGATTGATTTTAATTCTAACTGGTACTCATTATTTTGATATCAGTCAGGCTAAATTGCTCCTCGTCACCAAGGGGCATTGTGGTAAAATTGCGAAGTAGAAGTTCCACTCGATCAGAAAATACCAATCGGTGTCCCAATACGCAGACATGGTGTGATAGAACTTGAATTAAATTGCTTTAAAATGTACAATTTCCGAATTTCAAGGACTGGTCATATAATACATTATCTATCATTTCATGAGCCGAATAAAATGTTATTTTTCTTTGTTAACGAAGCTGTCAATTATGAATTATACAAGCGCCACCAGTGTGCCGGAATTTCGTCCCGCAGGAGTTTTTAGCATGCCAGTAGATCTATGACATGGGGCTGTCACTTTTAAGCACACTTCAAAACCATCAGTCTGGGCCGGGTTTGAACCCACGACATTGAGTTCAGAAGGCCAGCACCTATCCAACTGCACTACTCAGACCGACTCGGTACCCAAAGTGGATATATTAAGCTTTAACTAAAATAATGTTCTTCCTTAACCCGTTAAAATAAAATACAATTTTAAATAATTGTTGCTAGTAGCTTTCAGTCTATATTTAATACAGTAAATAAAACAGTATTAATCGCATTAAACAGCACGGCAATATCACAGTTTCATATTGAGCCAATGACCATCACATCGCTCTTCGCAACCTAATGGAACACCTGCTTCAAAACCTGTCACAAACTAGATATATCTATTTCTCGCAATGCGAACACGACTGACCAGTATAATACCAAAGATCATTCAAATGTTATCCGTGGGCCGAACATCTGATCCCCCCCCCCGGTTTCCCTCAGCCTCCAAAATAAATACCGGATTGCATATTTAATACCTCGACCAAAAGTTCCACTCAACAGATGATATAAGCGAATGCTCCACTATATCTCCACACTCTAATGCCATCTTCCCGATGCTGAAGAAGTAGAGATGCAGTTGCCTAGCACTAAGGATCCAGTGGACATGTCGAAGCTGACATCTGCCCGTCACCCAGAGAAGCAAAGATATGCTAGCCTCCAACACTAAGGTTTTTGTGAACATGTAACGAAAATGTTAAGGTGTTGAGATGAGACCTAGAATGCTAACTGTCCGCCACACATTGGGCCATGATGATCATGCAATTAAAGAGACCTAAAACACTCGTACATAGAGAGAAAGGAACATTCCATTTTTTAAAAAAAAAACTTCCCTTTCATGCACCTTTGCAAATTTACGTCTTATTTGCTCTTCTTAATTGTACACATATACATTAACTGAAAAAAACCACGCAGCGAAGATCGCATGATTGCAGATGATTAGAGAAGGTCCTTGTAGGCGTATGGTTCTAGACATGAATCAATAGTTTGACCCCCAGAACTCCGCTAACCCGCGTTGGAAGTCTTCCATGCATAGCTCATACATCATGCATGTTCAATATGGCAAAAGAGAGAGAATATCTGATGTCATCGATTCCTTGCAGTTTGCCAGTAATCAGTTCCAAATGTATTCCTTAATGCCCTTTTGAAGCAGTCGTTTGGATATTGCAAAATACGAATAGTACGAACCTTGAAAGCGGAACAGAGTGTATTATAACGTTCACATGAAGGCCAAAGTATTTAATTTGTACTATAAACTAGTTGTATTTCTAGGTCAGCAGCAGATATACATCAGGAATTAACTCTGATCGTGTCTAAAACGTTCCGAAAAGTAGACACAGCTGTGCAATTGTCCAACCCATTTCTAGCAACTTTCCCTTAGTTAAGCGACGTTAGACGTTGGTTAGGATATTAGTTTATTGAATCATTAACGAGGAACAAAACTATTGATATTAGAGTTATTTCTTTCCATTGGAATAGAACAATTTAATCATTATAATAGAGTTTTAACAATATATCACATTTAAAGCATCATTGGTATTTTAAGTTAAGTTAATCTGCACAATTTAGAATCTGGAGTGTGTAACTTTGCACATGGTATTAAAATGGCTATTAATCTAAGACGCATAAATCATACGTTAATAGAACTTCCTGCAACCTGATATAACGAATGGAAGGAAAGTACACACTCGTACATTAGTTTATAACAGTTACAGATCTCATTATTTGTAACCTATTTTGTAGCCTTTATTTATTTTGTGATCATTTTCTGCGGAGAATTTAGGGGCTTTAAGAACATAAAACGCATACATTGGCAACGTTGAAGCAGCAAATGACAGGTAATCGAGTGCGGGCGTAGCCCTATTCCTTTCAAAACTACAAGTAGCTCAGCGCGTAATGAGTGATTGGTTCTCACATTACCTGTCTCCAATTACATTACTTAGGCAAAATTGTGCGCGAGAAATGATTAATTATTTCAAAATCCTGTATGATACCACATAGAAACTAGGTCAGAAAAATGTTACTCAATCCATACTACCAATAACAAAACAGTTATTATCGTGGAGTAAACCATTTAATTTTTAAACACAGCTATTTGTTTTCAAAATCACCGAGCAAAATACTATTATACGCTTTTCTTTGTAATACCTCTAATAACAGGCTGTTCCAAGCCAACTGGTCCGAGCAAGAACATACGCGCGTACTCAAACACAAAATTCGGAGCAGAGGTGGAAGGGTAGCGTGGTAGATAATGCATCACTGGCAGAGGTCATACCACTATACTTGCGTCCTACCGCTTCATTTCCAACTCTTGATTCAGCCTTGGCTATAGCTTGCCCTCATTGCTGCGCCATATTCAGTCTCTGTGACTCACGAGTTACTCGCTACTCCTTTAGTGCCCACCTAAGCTGGAACAGTTTCATCTTTGAAGTAAATATTAGAAGGAACATAGTAAGGTATCTTCCACTGTAAAAATGTCAACTAATCCAAAGTCACAATTATGGCAGTTGATGTTTGACATTAACTTATCTGTGCTACAGATAATTACTAACAAGTATTTATATAAAAGAGAAAACAACTAACACTTACCAGATACCACATTTGCTGCCATCTTGGGTCATTAAGGCTCACCCTATAATGAGAACGCGATCGAGGGAGTGGCAGAAGATCTCTCTTCTTTCTCGACTTTACTTTCTGCTGTTTCGCCCATTTCACCTGCAAAAGAGAAGGAAGATATACATTTTTTGTAAGTGGCTTGTAAATAGCAATCATGTTCTTTTAATGCAGAAAATGAATCAAGAGTGTTATAAAAGTTCTCTCTTCTGGCTGTGGATTACGCTTGTTTTGCGTTTGCGGTACCAAAACATTAATATTAATGCTTCTTTCCTAGTGGCACTTGTGGATTCGCCTTCTGAGGATAAAGAAAACCTTAAACAATAATATTTTCCACCTAATTCATTCTACGAGAATAGAACGTGAACATGCGAGTACCCGAACATTGCAATGTTGAAGCATGCCAGAAAACATTTCCAAGAAAGTTTCCGCAACCTAAACTACCCGTTACATACAAACCATTTCCTCATTTTTCTCTTTCTTGGAAATACTAATTGTCTTTATTAAAAAATAATACATTTCAGATACTGTGACAAACTATCTATTGTGACGGAGCAATTAAGTCTTGCTTATTGCGTAGAAATTGGCGACTAATCAATTAAACGGTTGAGGGAGAGATAACGGAAGGAGAAGTTCTCCTCCCGATGTAAATTCCATTATTGATAGTATTTCTGGAAGCTTTTCTTCGTTCTCTTTCAGTATATTTAAGCTAGCGTACTACTGAGAACTGTTCTTGATGCGACAAAATGCTCCTTCTACGAGTGAGGTTATGACGAAGTTGTAACGTGTAGTGGATGCTGCTCTGCAAGAGACAAGAGAGGTCTCTTGCTCGACGCTCCAGCAAGCAAAGCAAAATAAGGAAAATGCTGCTTCGCGCGTTTCATTACACCCCTACATTGCGCGGAAAAGCGAATGGTAGTGACATTTGAACTAGATCACATCAACGAAAAGACTGTGAAATCTGGAAAGTCAATATATAAATTCATTAAATAATATACTGTGAAAGAACCCGTGAAAACCTCTTTTTTCTGTTTCAAATTTTCATAAATTTGTATAATTAGGAAACTATAAGGGAGAAAAATACCTGTACTTACTATAGGAAAAATGTAAATCTCATTAAAATGGAGTAGGTTTTTGTGCCAAATGCTGTCGTGACGTTAGTCCTTTTCGAAATATTCCATGTCGCATATTATATTTTTCCAAAAATACACATGTAATCTTGTGGAATTCACTAGCAAATTATTCCTTTTGGTTTGTCTTTCCATTGCAACATCTCGTTACCAGCATTTCAATGTTATTCATGTGTGTTGTTAAGTTAAGCAATTATTGTTTGGTTTGAAATACTTTCTAAGTAAACAAATTATTATGATGCGATACATTAACTGGCTTTCTCTATTCATTATTCAACAGAGAATTCTTACGCCAGCTTATTGTTCTAGCTAATTCATGTTAATCGAGATCAACATTAACACAAACACTTTTTTCTTTCTTATTTCCTTGTTTCTTTATTTCTTTCTTACTTTTTCTGCAAATACTTTGTACATATTGTATAGAGAAGGTATTGCATTCCACCCAAAAATTCGATATCGAGATTTCACCGGAAATTATGATCCCCTGTATCCAAAAAGACATTTTTAGAAAAAGGTCCGTGTGTGTCCATGTGTCTGTGAATACGACAACTCAAAAACGAAAAGTTGCTAAAATAAAAAACTTTGGTATATAAGTTTAATATCATGCTACTTAATAATATATATGCGACGCGAACATTTTGAAGAAAATCCCCCCCATCCCAAACTATCTTACATATTTTCTCAAAAATGGATCTAACAAATTTGATTAAAATACCGTATATTAAAGATATTTACATGACAAATATAATGAGTATCTTGAATTTTCTAGAAATAGTCTCTGAAGACCTCTTTATTCTGGATGAATTTTGCTGGATTTTGTATAACTAGTATACCGTAAGAGATACCTAGACAAAAACATACGACACAGAATATGTAGATCTCGTTGAAACACACAATTTATGTTATGTCCCTTATTTCGTAGAGTTGACCATTTTTTAGATATTCCTTGTTATGGTTTCAGTTTTAAAATACTTATGCTTCTCTCACGGGAATTTGTTAACTCCTAGCCATACAAAGCAACTTAAACCACATGGCAGCCAGCTTTTAAAGGATTTGATTATCGCCTTAGCCTACAGTATTTCCTTATTTCCCTTCTACTTACAAGGAAGCAAGTAAAAGAGCAATTCTGCTAATTGTTTCTCGATTAGCCTTTGTAATTAGAAAAATTAGCTTTTTAACAACAATTAATTGCAGAGATGTAGAGAAAGTCATATGAATGAAATACATCAGATTTTTTTTTTTTTACCTTGGGCACAATGAAAAAGGGAATTATACTGTGTTTTAAAATTGAAAGGCGTGCCAAAGAAGATTGGTTTGCATGCTTATTGTTTGGTTCCTAGCACAACTGAAAAACCGGTGGTTAGTTTTCCAGATGTTAAATGGGAGGTGTTACAGTCGAGATATCCGGAACTTCATTGATCTTTTAAAGCTGAAGTTGAGTTTATGGATCCAGTTCAAGGAGGGATTTAAAGTGGCCCCTTGGATAGCTGGTTTAAACATCTTGCGACGTTTTCATTTAGTGCAAACTTGTATTAAACGTTTTAAGTTTCGCTCAACATATTAATTTTGAATATGTTGCAACGAAAAGGGGCACTAATATATTCACATGTGTGGCCTTGTGTGTTTACAGGTCACAGATTGGTAATTTGGATGTATTTTATTGTAAGTTAGTACATATTTTAGTTCTGGCAACCAAGATGAGAAAGAACTTCATTCTTGCTGATGATTTTAATTTAATGTTAGAACTTCTTTTACTGATAAGAGTTTTTATATTTTCGATCTTTTCACGTGGTATCTTATAACGATAAACGCACTCATGCAAGCAGTATCAATGACAGTATAACTGACTACATAATAATGTAATATTGAAGTTAATAAATATTTCACCTGGTTATAGATCCTTACTTCTCTGACCAATAAGCAGCTATTTTAATTATAATAATACTACGTTAAAGAAGTTTAACATTGACAATGAAATTTCCGCTTCTGAGAACAGAAACAAATTTACATGGAAAATTGTAAAGATGAATTAGGCAAAAGTACTAGAAATTCGATAGAAAACATTATATCAATTCAGGATGGAAATATTAAGGATCTTCTGATGGTCGCCAATTGTTTTTCAAATTCTATTTTCCAGCTTGGTTCTAAACAAATTAAACGTGCATTTTCATAGTTTGAATTGCCAAGCTATTTATACGTGGTTCTCTTAGCTGGAAATTGCTGAGAGCATTAAATAGCTCTACGAATATAAAAGAAGCTGGAAATTTTGAAATATCTATTGTCATAAAAAGCGATCCCAGAAAATAGTATTACTCCTCTGGGCAGCTTCCAGACTCTATAAAAATAAATATGATTGTACCAATAGTTAAGAAGAGTGACCCATACAATGTACAACATTTCAAACCTGTTCATCGTTAAAATCCTTGTCAAGAGACTGTTAAATAGATTAATTATGATATAAGTAGCGCATTTGACTTGACAGATCACTTGCTTATAAAACACAGACTATACTATTTGGATAAACGAGGCACTGTAAATAAATTAATTTTATCATTTGTCAACTCGAGAGAATCTACAATGAAGGCTAAAGAGCTATATTTTAAGAATGTTCCCTTGGTTGTGGTGTTCTTCAGGACCCGGTGTCGGGACCACTGCTCTTTATTTTATGTGTTGATGATTTGGAACACCACATAGTTGTAGACTTTAACTATATATGCGGATGATACTTTAGTTGCAGGGTACACCAATAACTTTTATGAGCTGAATATAACAGTTATAAAGGAAACGAATTCTTTAAAAACAACTGGTGCACTGCAAACAAACTTATTTTAAATATTGGCAAAACTGACTATATTTTAGCAAAAAAAAAAGTTTTAAAAGCTTTGAACTTCAATATTGATGCCACTATTTAAAATTTTCTTGGCAAGACCAAGCTTTTGCACATTTTGTAGATCAAAACCTTGCCTGGCGAGATCACACAGATCATAATGTATTAGGTTGAATTAATCTTGTTTTGCCACTAGACGTCTGTGGGATAAAAAACCTACTTAGGTTTATTATGCTACCTTACAAGCAACTACATTACAGAATATTTTAACACAGGTATCTGCGACTGAAGTAAAGAGTTGTTTAGTTTTGTATTTTAGTCCAGAAGAAAGTGCCGAGAATAATTCTTAATATGATGCCTAAAAATTAGGTATTGCAAATTTTCAAAGATTTTAAAGTTTTGTCTGTAATTGATTAAGTAATAATATATAATGCAGCTGTCTACTATAAACATAATACATAACACATTCTGAATCGTGATGTTCACGACTTTTTACAAGAGGCATGAATTATATCCATAGAGGAAAATATTTAAAAAAAATTAAATATAATCTATTTAACCAGTAAAGTTGTGAATGCCTAGTGATATGATGAAAATAGATGGCATATCTAACTTTAAGGGATCTCTACGACTATTCTTATATAATTCATATTTTCATTTAAGTGGATTTTTAAAATAAAGTATAACATCTAACTGCCTGCTTGTCTGTTTGTATTAAGCGATAGTCAACATTTTAAGAACCAGTCGCCACATGATGCTTTGAAATTCGGTTCTCTTTGCTTGGTTAGGATAAAGAAACACGAGTAAGGACTGCGCATTTGAGATTGCATAATAATTTTAAAATTGAAACTAATAACAAAGAATATCTTGGAAATGGTAATTGCACACAAACCATATATTTTATGTAAATTTGATGCTTCCTAGAAAACTCAAGATATACATTTTATTTTTCGTAAAAAAGGATATTCCCAGAAATTTCAAGAGATACAATTTATTTATCATAAAATTAGTTAATACCATATTTTTAACAAAATTATTAGATTTGATAAACATTTATTGATAAAATAAATAAACTCCTGATTTTTTTTCCATATACAGTTGGTTTGGGTAGAAAGATTTTTTGATAAATGTGTTACATTTGAAGATTCTAAACGTTTGGATCTATTCCACTTTTTTTTTTTTTTTTTTTTTTTTTTAAGTTTTAGTTTTAGTTTTGAGTTACGCTGCGTGCACAAAGAAAAACGCACATAATAACGTGCAAGGACCTTTTATAAATAAATAAATAGACATATATAAACTTCAGGAAGCCCTAAAGCGTCTTCATTCAGGGGAATCTCGGTATCGAATCTTTGGGTGGAACTTACCATGTGCTAGGTACGTTAAAGAGAGTAAAATATATGGTTAATAACTTAATATAGAGGAGTTGTTTTTATTTGATGTAACAGCGGAGTACGTGTTTGGAAGAGAAAGTCGTGTGCCAGTTTTTCACAAGCAGACATGATGAGTAGCTCTTGGCTATATTGTGTACATGTGTATCGCGCTATTTTAATTTCACATATTTACCATTACTGACAGAAAGTGCATAGAACAAGAAGCATTTGGGAGTGATCGGCAGAGTGATAATGAAAATAAACCATAAGTCCTAGAAGGAGATAATCACGTGATGTTTACACATGCAACTGCAGAT
Source organism: Hymenopus coronatus (assembly GCA_030762935.1). Taxonomy (NCBI): domain Eukaryota; kingdom Metazoa; phylum Arthropoda; class Insecta; order Mantodea; family Hymenopodidae; genus Hymenopus; species Hymenopus coronatus. The sequence goes on along the minus strand of CM060892.1, from coordinate 177,563,760 downwards.
CTACTAGATATGTTATCAGTTTTAACATAATTAATCATACAGGAAATTTAATGACGGGGAACAAGATTCTAAATTTGCCTCTGTGCTAATCCTGGCAACAGTTGACGTACGAGAGGCTTCAACGCGGTTCTATATTATTTCATTACTCACGGGTCATTTATAATTTCTGGTCGATTAGCAGTAATTGTTTTATGAGCTTGTATATATGGCTTGTTTTCAAGAACAGAGAGTCGCTCTCTGTGTACCTACTATGTTTTACTGTTTCCTTTTGTGTCAATTTGTACTTAATGGTTCCTGTTTTGTGGCCGACAGCACAATCAGGTCCAACAACATCCGGTCGTCCGGATAACGTCCGTTTTCGGAATGTGCTCCGCAAAGATTTTAACATTGCAGCGTACCCCTGAATAGCTAGCGTATTCAAATTGTTTCCGTGCATAAGGACACCCGCTAGAATGAAAACACCAATGTTCAGATTTTCTGGATCATTTGCTTTACTGTTTAATGCGGACATCATGTTATGTTTTGCTTTGCTATAAATTGAATAAATAGACGTCATGTTGTAGGCACTTACTATAAACCTAAGGTGTGACCGCTAACGTATCCTTTATGGGATACCGGATCAATTAATTGAGCTACGCGCGCAGCAGTTTCAAACTTGTTGTGTACCTTCTAGCACTCGCTTATTTGCATCGGATTTAACATCTCACCAGCATTAAATGTTCACTATGTGAAACTCATGAATCAACAAGTCACTTTAGCAATGAAATAAACAGCCAACTAAACGCATTTGCGTTTCAGGAATGACATAACATCACTGAAGGACTAAGTCAAGACATCCGATGTGTTCCATTCACGTGACTTTCTCTACATCTCGGTAACAAATTAGTGTTAAAACATATTGTTCTTTCTACTTCATGCTAATCGAGATAAGCATTAGCAGATTTGGTCTGATTAATTGCTTCCTTGTGAACAGAAAGAAAATAAGGAAATACCTAGTATAAAGCGATAGTCAAGTCTTTTAAAAACTGATTGCTATGTAGTTTAAATCCGTTCCTTTGCATGGCCAGGGGTTTACAAATTCCCAAATGAAAAATATGTTTTTTAAAACTGAACCAAGAAGGAATATCTCAAAAATAGCCAACTCCACGAAAAACATGCATATGATATAAATTGTGTGTTTTAACAAAATCTACATTTTTGTGTACTAAGTTTTTATCTATCCCTTACTGTTTACATTTAGGCAAAATTCAGAAAAATTCATCCATAATAAAGAGGTCTTCAGACGCTGTTCTCAGTAATTTAAAATATACTTGAGATGTAAACATATTTAATATACGGTATTTAAATAAAAATCATTAGAGCCATCTTTGAAACCAGCAAAAATGTTCAACATTTGGTCCATATAAAGGGTAGTGTGTGGTGGGGGGGGGGAGGTCTTGAAAAGTTTCATGTCACATCCATGGAAGATACTAAACATAAATACCAAGCTTAGTATTTAATGGTATTTTCGTTTATCAGCTATGATGTCCACAGACGCGCAGACACGGACCTCTTTCTAAAAATAGTTTATTCGCACCCAGGGGGCCTAAAAACATATTTCCAGTGAAATCTCAAAATCAATTTTTTGATGCAATACAATACCTTCTCAGCTTCTAGTATTAAATCTATTTCTGCATAAGTATATCTTGATTAGCATGAACTTTTGTACGCTTTTGCAAGAATAATGTTTGCAGAATAGATAGGTGAATGGAACACATCAGATTTTTACTTTCTCTAGCCTGTGTGTACAAAGTACATAGTTGATACAGAAGGTTTTGGATCCAAAAATTGGATATCATGATTTCACTGGAAATCATGCCCTGATTCAGAAAAAAACATTTTTAGAAAAAGGTCCATGTGTGTGTCTGTGGACAGCATAGATCATAAAGGAAAATACCGTTAAATAACAAACAAAAGATGTGCAAGAACATTATCAAGAAAATAGCCCACCAACAAACTACCCTTTACATGGACAACTTTTTGAAATTTTTGTTTTTCTCAAAAGCGGCTCCAACGATTTTGATTAGAATACTGTATATTAAACATATAATTTATATCATACACGTATTTTTTTACAGAGCTGACCGCGTCTGAGATATTCCTTGCTATTGGTTTCAATTTTAAACTTTTCTCAAACCAGAAGTGACGTTTCATCTGCCTTGTTTTACAGCAGGCCATGCAAAGCGAAACGAACTTCAATTTTTTCGCGCAGAAATAACACAATTTCTGCTAATATTTACCTTGATTAGCGAGTCGTAGACAAAAGTATAATCTTTTGTAAGGAGAGTTGTTTGTGTAACAGATAGAGAAAGTCATGTGAATGGAACACATCAGTATTTTTAGTTTGCAAACACTAATGACAACGTGACTTGTTGAAACAGCTTTCCCTTCATTTTATTGGTCGAAAAGGTTAAGTAGGACGTAAAGTGGGCTATAAAGTATTCTAAAACACGGACTGTGATTCTCAAGACTGTATTAGGAATAGCCAATTCATTATATAAACACAAAATTACAACACAATATAAAAATTAAATAGTTACACTCAATTATCAGGCACTTTGTTGATAAAAACAAATTGTCATTACACATGCCTAACAACAATTGAAGCATGCTCAAAAATTAAGAGAAGATAGTTTATCAATAGCAAGATATACGTTTGCTCCATCTTTGTACTGATTACAATAGAAAAGCCATTGCAAGGACATACGGTTTTAAATTTTTAAAAATGTTATATGTCCCATTCACATGACTTTGTCTATCTGTTCTTAAAAATATTATTTTATCTATGTAGAGCTAATCAAGATACATATTACTAGAAATTGTGTTATTACTTAGCATTTTATAAGTAGAAGGGAACAATGGTATATACTAGCTAAACCGATGTCATATCTTGTGAAATTTCCATTAAAATGCGGTTCTCTTTCTTTGTCCAGAAGTAAAACAAAAAGAGATGAGGCGGATGAGGACTCCCATTTGAGAAAACCCCTTCCGAGGACGCGACAGGAAGATTTTCTCAAAAATGCACTAAGGCTTTTATTAAGATACCGCATAATAAAAATATTTATATAACAAATTTCCTGTGAACGACCTCTGAAGACTCGCCATTCTGAAAGACTTTTGTATAACTGGTAAATTGTAAGAGATATACAAAAATTTACTACATAGTAAGTGTAGATTTACTTTTTACTTTCTCTACACGGACACATCTTTCTTCGCGTCTCTCGTTTCTTTACCGAACCTCAATTTTTCACATAGCGACCGGGCTTTAAAGGATGAGACTATCGCTTATGCCTGAGCATTTTCTTATGTCCCTTCTACTTACAAGGAAGCTAGTAATAAGATTAATTCTGCTTATGTTTATCTTGATTAGCTTGGTGTAGATATCATTAATGTTTTGAATAGAAGGTTTGTTTGTGGAACAGTTAACGACATCATGTGAATGGAATACATCAGACTTTTCACTCTTTACTTAAAAAGCACCAAGTAATAAGGACAACTTCTGCTAATGGTTGTATGGATTAGCATGGTGTAGATAGAAAAATAAGATTTTTTACAATAATTTGCTACAGAGATGTAGAGATAGTCATGTGAATGAAACACATAAGATATTTTCGTATATATGTTTTGCAGATTTAGTATTTCCAAGAAATTCTGTGTTATTGGTTTCAATTTTAAAATACTGAACTTTTCTGTTTCTTTTATTTTACTCCTGGACAGGCAAAGAGAACTGAATTTCTATCATATAACTACCAGATTTTAAAATATTTGATTACCGTTCCCTTCTACTTGCAAGTAATAAGGTAATTTCTGCTAATGTTGATTTCGATTAGCATGTAATAGAGAGAAGAATAAGCTTTTGCTAGAATACTTTGTTACAGGGTAGATAGAAAACGTCATGTGAATGGAACTATCACATTTTTGCTTTAAGAACTCAAGAAGAATTTCTAATGTGCATGATAAAAAAATTAATTAGTTATTAATTATTATTATTATTATTAATTTTGAATTTATTTATTTTCGAATCGCCCGCATTATCGAAATGTATACCGGCTCATGAACTGTGCGATATTATTTCGAGTGAAACATTAAGCAGGTATTGTATTGTGTGGCTGAGGCATGTGACGTTAACCTGTTAAATGTATCACATCCGGACTACCGCACAACACAATCGCTCCAAGTGAATAAGGTAACAAAGTTTGTCGAGTTTTGAGTGGAAGAGCACACCTTAATGCAATTTCGTCATCTCTTCACATGGAGCAGACCTGACAGTTCTTTTTTCGCCAGATCGAAGACGCTCTTGGGATTCCGTAGAAGAGTACTACATGTTGACAGAACGTGCGAGCTAAAGTAATGGAAACTGGCAGAAGCATTCCTTTTAAATGAGATGACACTCTGCTGTTGGTGGAGATGCGATTGTGTAGCGAATGCTCTCTCCTTGCTTCAGGCTCTTTATTTTACTTTCTTGTTTACGCTCACTGTTCCCTCTTTTGTTTTTGCTTGAGATGCAACACTTTATAAGCTTTCAGTATGATTTACTTCTTTTCACTGCTTACAAAATACAATCAGGGCACTGACATAAATTAGTGGTATTGTATCAAATGAAAAGATAATAACGAGTATTGAACTCGAAGGTCGCTCAATAACCGGGACGGAATCACAACCAGAACTCGGGCACTTAGTAGTGCTGCCATTTCCCTACCGCTGGTGATGATGTAATAACCTATTTCTAAGTGCCCATAACCGACGGGTTTATATGTACAAAGAGCACTATACATTATCCAAATAGCGTCTCCAATGGTTTTTCTTTCTCTCAGAAACATTTGAAAATTATGAGTAGAAGCAAGCAAAACTTGAAGTATATATTTTCAAAACTATGCTTGCTATCATGATGGGGACAAGTCGTTTTACTTTATTATTTGGATAACATATTTAAATTTCATGAAATTCTTTATGTCTTAATATTTGCAAAATGTACACTATTTTGCTTTAAAATTAGTTTCCATTAATATTAAACTGGGCCGCCTGGATCTATTATATCCAGGTAGACTATAGATGAAATTTAGAAAACCCAAGATACTATTTACCGACAACATGCATGGAAACATCCGCTTCACTTTTTCGAAAAAATCAGTTAAGAACAGAAAATGTAACATTTACTCCAATGCGACGTCAGACAAAAAATTAAAAGCCCCCTATTCTTGAAGACTGTTTTACTTTTTCTATGTACACATACAGAATGTATTGCGCTCCACCCAAAACTTCGATACCAAGATTTCTCCTGAAAAAGGGCCATGGATGGATGGAGGGAGGAAGGGAGGGACGGACGGGTTGACGGGTGGACAGATGGATGGAGGGAGGGACGGATGGAGGGAGGGAGGGACGGAGGTAGTGACGGACGGACGGATGGAGGGAGGGAGGAACGGACGGACGGACGGATGGACGGATGGCTGGCTGGCTGGCTGGATGGATGGATGGATGGATGGAGGGACGGCCGGACGGGTGGATGGATGGATGGATGGATGGATGGATGGGTGGGTGTGTGTATGTATGTATGTATGTATGTATGTATGTATGTATGTATGTATGTATGTATGTATGTATGTATGTATGTATGTATGTATGTATGTATGTATGTATGTATGTATGTAATGTAAGTATGTAGTGGATGTATGTGTGTATGTGTTTATGTTTATATGTGAACACGATAACTCAAAAACGAAAAGTCGGTAAAATACCAAATTTGGTATTTAAGTTTAATAACTTCCAAAGATCCAATACAAAGATTTTTAAAAATATTCCCCCCACACCAAACTACCCTTAGCACGGGAAAATTTCGAAAATATTGATTTTATTAAAAAGAACTCTAAAATGTTAACCAAAATGCCCTATATTAAATATATTTACATTACAAATAAAATGCATATCTAGATTTTCGGAATATCCTCTAAATCTTCATTCTGGATGACTTTTGGTAACTAGCAAACGTAAGTGAGAAACAAAAACTTAGCCTCATATTTCTGAGTCGAGCATTATTACCACCCCTTAAACTTCACATTATCATAAATATTTATAGCCTACTCAGCCTGAGAAAATAGTGCTTTTCAATGATAAAAAGATTATCAAGATAACTGAGTGACTGTATCCCTCTTCCTCTATTCTCAGGGAAACTGTACCTTCCTATAACATCACATATTTACGTAGTATAATATTGTTTTACACGGGACTGAATCGATGCGTTTGCCATAAAGTCGGGACTCAAACGTGTGACTAGGTACTCTATCAAATAACTTTCCTCCAACTTTCATAACGAAGGAAATCTCGATATTAAACTTCTGAATCGAGAAAATAAGAATATATCTACTTATTAACAAATAAGTAGCTTCGCTAAAATAAAATTATTTACTATATCAGTGTCTAGACTCTGGAGAGATTAGGATATGGTCAGAGGGGAAGGAGTGATTAGGTGAGATGATACACCGGGCGGCCAGAACCGGGAGTTACGGCAGAGCACTGACAGGGTGCTTACAGTTTCCAGATTGAAACACCCCGACAGCCGAAAAGGTAGACCCTGGACTTTATCCCACACAGGGTCCAACACTTTCGCCAGCGGCGGTGCTCTTTCCGATAACCAGCCGTAGTCGGGGGGCAGAGACATCCTTTAACTCTTCCACGCCGCACCGAGCAGCATCACCGACACATCTAACCGTGAAAGGCAGGGATAGGAAATTTGGAGGATGACAGAAACCTACCCAGCATTCCCATCGGCCAGGCACATTTAAACCTTCCACCTCCCGATTGGTGGCTATGGACTATCCCGCTCGGTACTTCAGAGAGAAATACGATAACATATTCATACTGGGAGTTTTTTCCTCAAGTAATTTAACTTCTTTTAGTATAAAATTGATGATTGAGAAGTACATGAGCAATAAAGTTGGTGTTGTGTAATGACATTTCTACAAGCTCAAAGCGAGGTGGTCCCTGTCTATAGCCGCAACTTTTCCTTTTGCCTCGTGCAACATTCAAATTAGCAATTCCTCTGATGAACATGAGAGTGTGTTACAAAGTTTGATGTAAAAACTGAAAACGTGATCCTACAGCTGTCACGTATATATTAATTTGATTATAAAACTCTGATGTACCCCATTCACATGACTTCCTCTATATGCTCCTCAAAAAATTTATTTTTGCAAAAGATCTTTCCTTTATTTATGTCATGCTAATCGATATAAACATTAGCAGAAATTATCTCATTACTTGCTTCCTTGTAGGTAGAAGCGACTTAAGAGAACACACTAAGCTAAAGCGATAGTCAAATCTTTTAAAAAGCTGTCGCAATGCGATTAACAATGAAATTCGGTTCTCTTTCTATGGCCAGGATTAAAAAACAAAGATATATGGAAGGGATGACGATTTTTTAAGTATTTTAAAATTGAAACTTATAACAGGAGATGTCTCTGAAAAAAAAAACTGCCAAAAAACCAACAAACAAAACAAACAAACAAAAATGCATATGACATAATTCGTGTTTCTTTAATGTGCGGTATTTTAATGAAAATAGTTAGACATTTTTGAGAAAATCAATATTTTTGAAAAATATTCGAATTAAAGCGCAGTTTGGGGTGGGGATATTTTATACACACACAGAAGGAAGATGCTTTTTCACTTATTCAGGGCTCCTCATAATGTGTAGTTCAGGGTAAATTTTCGGTATTGAGTTTTTGGGTGAATGCAATACCTTCTCTACCTACAATGTATTTGTACACAATGCTAGAGAAAGTAAATTGAGTTTCTCTCCTTTTAAAGCCGACTTAAGATAGAACTTCAACTTGCGTTATATTTATGGACACACTTTAACTGCTATAGTTCTCAGCGCACCATTCTATAGTTGGTGTGAAAGACCGCTTAATTTTGCTCACATGTCTCTTTATCAACTTGAGGTTCTAATATCTACGACACGAGGCCACCGCGTTTTTTTCCTTACGAAGGAAGCCATGCTAAGGAGTTTTACGCCCGAAAAATACATAGCCTTCCGTCGGGTCTTGAGGTAAACAAAGTTGTAAAGGCTGTTTCTAAATGTTAATCAGTTCACAGCAGGATGCCTGGTGTCTCAATTCAGCTGCTCTCTCTACAAAACCAATAATCATTCTGCAAGCTATCTGCGGGAATTTTAAAAACACAGGGAGACAAAACTTAAAAAAGTGTGCAAGAAACAATATTATCTCAATGAATTTTCATAAACATAACATAACCGAAATGGCGTGAAAGGATGGCGAGAGTAAGAAATAGAGATGGATGTATACCACAATTTCTAAAAACTTGATAGGTACCGATAATGATTTTCAAGCACCGACACACGATACTCACCTTATAAGTATTATAAATACGATAGCATGCTATATGATTTTTCTATGTATAAAAGTATGAACCAATTTTGTATGGTATGCCAATTCCAAAATTGTTCCTGTTTCACTTTCTCCAACTGGCATCATTTTTTTTTATATCTTAATAATGCTACATCGAATATAGCCTCTACTGTTGCTCAAGGCTGCTGCCGATAATAATAATAATAATAATTATTATAATAATAATTATTATAATAATAATATCTATAATAATAATAATATTATTATTATTTACTTCCTTTTGTAAGTACTTGTGCTAAAAACTTCTATCCATAGAAAAACAAAAACTAGCTTTTCTCCTTTAGTCTACAGTTTTGAAAATATATATTAATCCTACCAGTACTAATCAAAGCTGCTACATAACATGTATTTGCACTTTCTCTAGCACGTATGTAGTAGTAGATAAAAAATTTATAATGAGATTTTACCGGGAACACATATTTTGAGAACCCCTGAATCCAAAAATAACTTATAGAGAAATGTCAGTGTATATATATATATATATATATATATATGTGTGTGTGTGTGTGTGTGTGTGTGTGTGTGAGAGAGGTGGGGAAGGGGACAGTATAACTCAAATACGAAAAGCCAGACTTGGTATTTAAGTTTAGTATCCACCAAGGATGCGACACGAACATTTTCAGACATAAGACATGATACAAAACATGCAATCTTCTTAAAACACACATATTATACAATAAACGTATTTTTGTAGAGTTATCCATTTCAGAGTTAATCCTTGTTTGTGGTTTCAACTTTAAAGTGCGCCATGCAAAAAGAACCGAATGTCATTGTTTCACACAACGAGAGGTTTTAAAACTGTGGTTATCGCTTTAGTTTACGGTATTCCCTCATTCCCCCTCTACTTATAAGGAGCTATATAATAAGCCATTTCTGCTAATGTTTATCTTGATTACCATTAAGGAAATAGAAGAGTAGGCTTTTATAAGAATACTTTGTTACAGCATAGGTAGAGAAAGTAATGTGAAACAATGTACTTTTACTGTATAGGCACCGCAGACGATGATACATGGAAAGAAGATGCAGAACGGTGGAATGCGATGAAAGCCCGCCCCTGCGCCGCTTTGTCCACCACATATCTCACAAGCGGTCACCGGGGAGCGAACCCGGCCCACCTAGTGAGAGGTGGGTAGGCTAACCACTCGGCCACGGCACGGTCCCATTCATTTCTCTTTCCATTCCTCTCTTGTACTTAAAACTACATCCTAAATAAGGGATTTTACGCGATCTCGGAAACTAGGTGCCCCTAGGTAATGACATAAAGCAAATACCAGGTTTACAGCCTCATGGAAGCATATACATAGAAGTATAACTAGTGTAGATAAGAAATGTGTGCGACGTGAGTTGGTTCACCTAGAAGCAAGAGAATACGGCTTGCCATGTCACACTCCGGTTGGCTGTAACTAGCACGGCGTTCTCATCTAAGCCAACGCCGACAGCTGTTCGTGGCTGTAAAGGGAAATACTTCACTCTTTCCCTCCTTGTTTCATTTCCGCTTAGGTCTCCCCTAATATCTTTTTTCTCCCCTTAGATGAAGGTTTTGCTCACAAAAAAGATAGGAAATGGGATATAAAGGAGAGAAATGAAATTATTATCGAGCAGTAGAAGATGTTTTACGTATGGATTTACGATTATCGCGGACAGTGTCCAATGTGTTAGCTACCAGCAGAAGCCACACTTTATCACGCAGCGGCTAGCTGTGTTGCTGGACGCCATAAACGTCGTCATCGCCTTCGCCTTCTACACAACAAAAACAAGTAAATGAAATATATACCTACTCTTTCTATGTAAATACACTTCAATTTGCGAACGTTATCCACTTCTACGTTCTTCGCACATACCTTATTTTTTATTTTCTCTACTTCTTGCATAGTACATACGAGATTTCACTGGAAATACACCATTTAAGATCCTCTGAAAATATTTTAAAAAACAATGTCGGTATGTTAATGTAAGTATATCCGTATGTTAGTAAAAACCATTAATTCAAAAAACGAAAATAGATTAAAAACCAAGGCTATTCATTAAAGATCTTCCAAAGATACTACACTTATAATGGAAACTTTGTTATTTTCTTACAAATTGCTCTAACGATTTTGGTTAAAAGTTTAGTATATTAAAGATATTTAAATTACAAATCATTAATTTCTTGCGAATAGCTTCTGCAGCCCTCTTCATTCTGAATAGCTTTTGCATAACCGGCGAACCGTAAGAGATAGACGAAAACTTTCTAGACAAAAAATGTAGATCTCGTTAAAACATACAATTTCTGTCATATAACCACATTTTTGTTGTGTGGCTAACCATGTTCTAGATATTGACTCACGTTTTGTTATACTTGGACTTTCTCAAACGGAAAGTCATAATTCAAATGTTTTAATTGTGATCAAGCAAGATTTCAATACCATCGCAGAGCGACCGGTTTTTAAAAGATATGACTATCGCTTCAGCTTTTCGTATTAGTGTATTCTTCTTGCACAACGCTATAAAATCGTAATAAAACCATTTCTACTAATATTTATCTCTATAAGTATGAATCAACTATTTAAGAATAGTTTGCTACAGCATATGTAGAGAAGGTTATGTGAATGTGGCGCGTAAGATTTTTCCATATATATTTAACTCATTTTGTGGTTTAACAACCTATATCTTGGAGGTAATATCAGACGAAGGATCAATGACGGGTGAAACAATACTCGAATGAGCCTTGGGCCCATGCAGTTCAAGTTACGCACATTCGTCTTCTAAGGATAACGGAAAACCCCGGGAAAAATCTCATGTGTTCCATTCACATAACTCTCTCAACATATCTGCAAAAGAGTATTGTTAAAAAGCGTATGCTTCTATTTACTTCATGCTAATCGAGAAAAAATTAGCAGAAATAGTTTTATTACTTGCTTCCTTGAAAGTAGAAGCGAAATAAGGGAGTACCATAGGTTAAAATGATAATCAAAAGCTGGTTGCTGTGTGACTGAAGTTCCTTTGCTTGTATGGACAGTAGTTGACAAATTCCTGTATGAGAAAAGTGTTTCTTAAAGCTGGAACCGAAAACAAGGAATATCTAAAAAATCTGATGTGTACCATTCACATGACTTTCTCTATATCCCTGCAACAAATTATCCTTAAAAAGCTTATACTTCTATTTACTTTATGCTAATCAGAAAAAATTAGCAGAAATAGTTTTAGTACTCGCTTCCTTGTAAGTAGAAGCGAAATAAGGGACAACCGTAGGTTAAAGTGATAGTCAAAAGCTGGTTACTATATCAACGAAGTTCCTTTGTTTGACAGGTTCCTGTATGAGAAAAGTATACGTTTTTCATAGCAGAAACCAAAAATAGGGAATGTCTAAAAAACGACGAACTCCACAAAAAATGTATATAACATCAATTGTGTGTTTTAAAGTGCTCTACATTTGTTGTGTAGTAAGCTTTTGTCCATCTCTTACGGTTTAGCAGTTATTCAAAATTCAGTCAAATTCATCCAGAATAAACTACTCTTCAGAGGCTATTCCTAGAAAATTCAAGATATAAATTTTATCTGTCAGGTAAATATGTTTAATATACGAAATTTTAATCAAAATCGTTAGAGCCAATTTTGAGAAAATCAAAATTTTCGAAAAAGTTCCATGTAAAGGGTAGTTGGGGGTGGGGGGATTTTTCTCAAAATCTTCGTGTCGCATCCCTGGAAGATACTAAACTTAAATACCAAGTTTGGTATTTTACCGACTTTTCGTTTTTGAGTTATCGTGTTCACAGACACACACTGACACACGGACACACACACACACACGGACCTTTTTGTGAAAATGCTTTTTTACTTTCTCCATACGCACTATGTACATAGTGTATAGAGAAAGTATTGCACTCCACCAAAAATTCGATACCGAGATTTCATCGGAAATGTATGTTTTAGGGTCCCCAATATCCAAAAAAAGCATTTTCACAAAAAGGTCCGTGTGTGTGTGTGTGTGTGTGTCCGTGTGTCCGTGTGCCTGTGAACACAATAACTCAAAAACGAAAAGTCGGTAAAATACCAAACTTGGTATTTAAATTTAGTATCTTCCAGGGATGCGACACGAAGATTTTGAGAAAAATCCCCCCACCCCCAACTACCCTTTACATGGAACTTTTTTCGAAAATTTTGATTTTCTCAAAAATGGCTCTAATGATTTTGATTAAAATTTCGGATATTAAACATATTTACCTGACAAATGAAATGTATATCTTGAATTTTCTGGGAATAGCGTCTAAAGAGTAGTTTATTCTGGATGAATTTTACTAAATTTTGAATAACTGCTAAATATTAAGAGATGGAAAAAACTTACTACACAAAAAATGTAGAGCATATTAAAACACAATTTATGTTATATACATTTTTTTCGTGGAGTTCGTCGTTTTTGTGACATTCCTTATTTTTGGTTTCTGCTATGAAAAACGTATACTTTTCATATACTGGAACTTGTCAACTCCTATCTATATAAACAAAGGAACTTCATTGACATAGCAACCAGCTTTTGACTATCACTTTAACCTACGGTTGTCCCTTATTTCGCTTCTAATTACAAGGATGCGAATAATAAGACTATTTCTGCTAATTTGTAGCATAAAGTAAATAGAAGTATAAGCTTTTTAAGAATTATTTGTTGCAGGGATATGGAGAAAGTCATGTGAATGGTACACATCAGATTTTTTGGATATTGGGGACCCTAAAACACATATTTCCGGTGAAATCTCGGTATCGAATTTTTGGGTGGAGTGCAATACTTTCTCTATACACTATATACATAGTGCGTATAGAGAAAGTAAAAATGATCAACTCCACGAAAAAAAAAAATTATATAACATAAATATTGTGTTTTTATGTGCTCTCCATTTTTTTTTTTTTTTTTGTGGTAGTTTTTGTCCATCTCTTACGGTTTAGCAGTTAAGCAAAATCCGTAAAATCCATCCTTAATAAAGTAGCATTCAGAGGCTTTTTCCAGAAAATTCAAGATACACATTTTATTTCTCAGGTTAAGACCTTTAATATACGATATTTTAATCAAAATTGTTAGAGCCATTTTTAAGAAAATCAAAATTTTCGAAAAAAAGGTTCCAAGTAAAGGGTAGTTTGGAGTGGGGGGATTTTCTTGTAAATCTTCGTGTCGCATCCTTGGAAGATACCAAACTTAAATACCAAGTTTGATATTTAACGGTGTTTTGGTTTTGGAGCTATGCTGTCCACAGACACAGACACACATACACACACTTTTTCCAAAAATGTTTTTTTGGATTCAGGGGGACCTGAAGCATGTATTTCCGGTGAAATATCGGTATCAAATTTTTGAATGCATTACAATACCTTCCCTACACACTATGTATATAGTACGTGAAGAGAAAGTAAAAGAAGCCTTATCCGAAAAACCCCATCTAAGCGAGTTTGGGAGTCGGTACTTGGATGTGACTTAGCTCATTTGTGTAAGTTTCCATATTAATAGCTCAGATTTCATTGGATCCGGATAGTTATTTATACAATATGTTTACGTTACGCTAAAATGTAGGTTTCTGTACAGTGTGTATTCGTACATCAATATTTTAGGAACGCATTATTGCTACGCATTTTTCCCAGGTTGTATCACACGCTTAAGTAGGCCTAAATAATGTAAGTTTGCACCAGGCAATTTAATAAGCTCTAAATTACACACCGGTTTACATCATTACAAATCCTAAATGATGACAAGTCTGCCATTACTGCACACAAACTATAATTGTCTAATTGACGGTAACGTGTGCGATTCGTATTCAGGATGTCATGGGTCGGCCTACTTCAACCTCGAGAGTTTACCTGTCCAGCATTTCCTGTTCCTATAGCTTCCTTGTCGCCTACTTCAGGCTTGAAGGACAAGGAGACATCATTCGGCGGGTTACGGTTAGGATGGCAGCTTGCGCACTGTAAATGTTTATCTTGGTGTCGTCAGTACCTCTCTATCGGGATTGCCTTCCGGCTTTTTGGGCCCGAGCTCCGGAAGTTCGGGGCTAGTGAGCTTGTATCCGTCGCCATCCAAATCTAGTCGTCCTTCGGGATTTCCCCTCAACCCTCCCTCTCTGGGCCTATAGACCACAGAGGCCTATATGTGGTACTCACCTCTAGTGTGGTGTTCAGTCCCCGATGATCTTCAATTGATTGTGGAAAAAATCAATGAAGCAAAGGGACATAGATATTTGTTGTTTGCTTTTGTTTTAACTAGTAAAAAACTTCACTACTCTGAAGCTTTTTGTTTGAAATATAAACAACAGAACTAACATGCCTGTAAGTAATCTAAATTATTTATTATGTTTTATCATTTCGGTTTCTTTAATTTAAGACATTTTTAATTTAAAGCAATAATTTTTACATTAAATAATACACAATATAAAAAAATGCTTAAGTTCTGTAAGAAATTAACTTTTAAATTTCCTTACGCATTATTTTAGCCATCTCGCTTTGAAAAATAAACTGAGAATATTGTACGAGTGACTCTCACGTTCGCCTAAGTATGTGTTGGAGACCTTAGGACGCGTAAACAAACAGGAAGAGCGGCGCGACGGCAACAGGAACCTTCGGAACGCGAGTCGTCTCGATTTTTCTTGAGCTTCGAGATACGTCTGGAATCTTCGGTTTCTATAAGTTTCCAGAGAGCACTATGGCGTCATTTTCTAGTTATAAAAGGAAGAAGAATTGAATTGAGTCGTGGCTGACTGGAGTGACAGCGCAAAGGGATGCGGGAGTCAAGGATAGCGTGCAGTCGTACACTGTCCAAGCCTCAAAACATCAAATGAATTATTTCCAGTAGTGACATATTTGCAAATAGTTGTTGAGTCAATGAACACGTTTGCTATAATATACTCTATCCGTTCAGGGTGTAGAGAAACTTAGTATCGAATATCTGGAAAGAAGGGGATATTAACAGTTAGCATTAACATAAGGAAACTGTTACTGATTTAATCCTTGAAACCTTCTGTTTTTTGCTTCTTTTTCTCATACAGATTCGCACCGTCACCTTCGAAAACTTGGGATTTTAATCGACTTTTCGTTTTCGATTTATGCTGTTCACACACACACGGCAACATATTTTCTAAAAATCTGATGTGTACCATTCACATGACTTTCTCTACATCCCTGCAACAAATTATTCTTATGCTTCTATTTACTTCATGCTAATCTAGAAAAATTAGCAGAGATAGTCTTATTACCTTCTTCCTTGTAGGCAGAAAGGAAATATGGGAGTGACATAGGTTAAAGCGATAGTCAAAAGCTGGTTTCTATGTGACTGAAGTTCCTTTGTTTGTATGGACATGAGTTGACAAATTCCTGTATGAAAAAAGTTAAGATTTTCAACCCTGAAAACAGAAACAAGGAATATCTCAAAAACGATCAACTCCAAGAAAAAAATGTATACAACATAAATTGTGTGTTTTAATGTGCTCTAAATTTTTTGTGTGGTAAATTTTTGTCTATATCTTACGGTTTAGTAGTTATACAAAATTCAAGAAAATTCACTCAGAATAAAGTAGTCTTCAGAGGCTATTCCCAGAAAATTAAAAATATACATTTTATTTGTCAGGTAAATATCTTTAATATACGATCTTTTAAAGAAAATCGTTAGTCATTTTTTAGAAACTCAACATTTTCGAAAAGAGATCCATGTAAAGGTAGTTTTTTTCTCAAAATCTTCGTGTCGCATCCCTGGAAGATTGTAAACTTAAATACCTAGTTTGGTATTTTGCCGACTTTTCGTTTTTGAGTTATCGTTTTCACAGTCACACGGACACACACACACACACGGACCTTTTTCTGAAAATACTTTTTTTAGATAAAGGGGACCCTAAAGCATACATTTCCGGTGAAATCTCGGTATCGAATTTTTCGGTGGAGTGCAATACCTTCTCTATACACTATGTACATAGTTCGTATAGAGAAAGTAATTAATTGACTTTTATGTAAACTTTGTGCTTACATATTGGACCTATACGATATGTTAATGAGAAAATGTGCTCGGAGTGTATCATCTCAGATTTTTACTCTCTCTAGTATGTATGTACACTGTACGTAGCAGCTAGAGAAATTATTGGATACCGAGATTTCACCGGCTATACATGCATTAGAGTCCCCTGAAATTAAAAAAGAAAACATATTTAGAAAAAGGTCCGCGTGCCGTGTGTGTATGTGAGTCTATGGACGGCATAACTCAAACACGAAAAGTAAGTTCGTTAAATACCAAACTTGGTTTCCTTGGTATCACAAAAATTGTACGAAAATACCCTTAACATGGAAACGATTTTCATCAAAATACCGTACACTAAAGATATTTACATCACAAATAAAATGCAGATCTTCAATTTTCTAAGTATATTCTCTGAAAATCTATTCATAGTGGAAGATTTTTTATGAAATTTGCATAATTGGTAAACAAAGAGACAGACAAAACCCACTACAAAAAAAAAAAAAAAAAAAAAAAAAATATATATATATATATATATATATATATATACTTTCTCTAGACCGCTTGTACAATGTACACAGTAGATAGAGAAGTATCGATGTCGAGATTTCACCGCAAATATATGTTTTGGGCTCCCCTATGTCCGAAATCATTTTTAGAAAAAGGTCCGTGTGTGACTGTGGATAACATAGCTCGAAACCGATAAATACCAAACTTGGTATTTGGGTTTAGTATCTTCAAAGGATGCGACAGGAACATTTTCAAGAAAATCCCTCCACCACAAACTATCCTTTACATAGACAAATTTTCGAAAATTTTTATTTTCTCAAAAATGGCTCTAACGATTTTGATTAAAATCCCGTATATTAAAGTTATTTACATCCCAAATAAAATGTATATCTTGAATTTTCTGGGAATAGCCTCTGAAGACTTTTATTCTGGATGAATTTTGCTTAACTACTAAACCGTAAGAGATAGATAAAAACTTACTACACAAAACATATAGATCTCGTCAAAATTGTGTCATTTACGTTTTTGTTGTGGAGGTAACCGTTTTCAAGATATTCCTTGTTACTGATTTTGATTGTGAAGTACCTATACTTTTCTCAGACAGGAAGTGTCAGACAATCGCATAAAGATAGTTTTTAAAACATTTGACTATCACTTTACTCTAGTGCTTTCCCTTAGTTCCCTTCTACTTATAAGAAACAGAGTAATTAAGAACATTCTGCTAATCTTTATCTCAATCAGCATTGTGTAGAAAGACGAATAATCTTTTGTAAGAAGTTTGTAGAGCAGCTAGAGAAAGTCATGAAAGTGCAACACATCATAATTTTTATAGAGTTGACCGTTTTGGGAACATCGCTTGTTATTGGTTACAATTGTGCACTACGTAACCTTTCTCAAACTTGAAGCAGCTTTTCTTTCATCTCTTTTTAATTTGCTTCAACTGTTCACATAGTGATACTTTTAAAATATTTGACTGTCGATTTAGCCTAGTGCATTCCTCATTCCCTTTCTACTTACAAGGAAGCACGCAATAAGACTAATTCTACTAATGTTTATCCCGATTAGCATAACGTAGATAAAAGAATGGTTTGTGGAACAACTAGAGTAAGTCATTAAAATGGAACATTCAGTTGTTTTAGAAATCTGTTTAATTTCAAAGTGAAGTAGAGAAGTGATAACAATATCGTTTGAATGTAGCTTGTCTTCTGTTTTTTCTCTAGTTGATGCAGTCTATGAACTGTTATTTTTACCAGTATGACTACTGAACGATTCCACCCACATATTCGATGACCAGATTTTAATGGAGCATATGCTCTGTGGTCCCCTGGGTCCAAAATACAGCTTTCAAAAAACAGATCTTGTATGATGTGTGTGTCCGTGTGACAGTATCAGATTATGTGCGTGTGTGTATGTATGTAAGTGTCTGTAAACTCCTGAAAAGACGAATGTCGAGTAACTTTAAGCTCCATGGACCCCGAGATTATTTGAGCATCATTTCAACAATTTCATTCATCGCCCGATATGACCAACCAGGTTAAAGGACGTCAAACTAAAAAAAAAAGTTTGCAAAAACAATAGCAAACTCGTCACGTTCAGCATATTTCACGGATGTGACAAAAAAAAAAAAAAAAAAAAAAAAAAGCATTTTCACAAATAGGTCCGTGTGTGTGTGTGTTTGTCTGTGTGTCTGTGAACACGATAACTCGAAAACGAAAAGTCGGTAAATTATCTAACTTGGTATTTAAGTTTAGTGTCTTCCAGGGATGCGACACGAAGGTTTTGAGAAAAATCCCCCCACCCCAAACTACCCTTTACATAGAACTTTTTTCGAAAATATTGATTTTCGCAAAAATGGCTCTAACGATTTTGATCAAAATATCATATATTAAAGATATTTACCTGACAAATAAAATGTACATCTTGAATTTTCTGAAATAGCCTCGGAAGACTACTTTATTCTGGACGAATTTTACGGAATTTTACATAACTGCTAAACCGTAAGACTTAGATAACAACTTACTACACAAGATATGCAGAGCACATTAAAACACACAATTTAGGTTGTATACATTTTTTTCGTGGAGTTGATCGTTTTTTAGACATTCATAGATTTTGGTTTCAGCTATGAAAAACTTACTTTTCTCATATAGGAATTTGTCAACTCCTGTCCATATAAACAAAGGAACTTCAGTCACACAGCAACCAGCTTTTCACTATCACGTAACCTATGGTACTCCCTTATTTCGCTTCTACTTACAAGGAAACGAGTAATAATACTATTTCTGCTAATTTGTTCTCGAGTAGCATGAAGTAAATAGAAGCATAAGCTTTTAACAATAATTTGTTACAGAGACGTAGAGAAAGTCATGTGAATGGTACACATAAGATTTTTTACCATAAACTCCCCACCCCAAAGTGCCTTCTACGTGGATTTTTTTCGAAATGTATGATTTTCTTAAAATTATCTCAAACTATCTTAATTAAAATGCCGTATGTCTAGGATATTTTCATCACAAATAGCATATATATTCCATTTTCTACGAATAGCCAGTTATGTCCTGTTCGTTCTGAATGACTTTTACATAGCTAGTAAACTGTAAAACACATATACAAACTTACTACTCAAAAAATGTAGATCTCTTTAAAACACACAATTCGTTGAATGCAAAATTTTGTGGCGTCAAGATATTCCTTGATATTGGCTTCAATTTTACAATACTTGAATTTTTCTCACATGGGAGGTTATTTGTCTTTCTTTCTCCTGGCTAAAACCAGCTCATAACGACAGGTTTTTAAAATATTTGACTCTCAGTTCCGTTTATTGAATTTCGTTATTCCTCTTGTACAAGGAAATACATTTCTGCTTAAGTTTATTTTGATAGCCGTAAAATAGAAGAATAAGCTTTTATAAGACTAGGTTGTCCACCATAAGCAGATAAAGTCGATTTCACTGCACAGGATACAACTTGTAATCCTTGTGTGACCTTGATACTCATACTAAATTCTAGTTTCATTTATTCCAGCTGTATCTTGACACGCAAGTCATGTAAAACGTACATCTGAAGCCCGTTAAAGACGCTGCACGAAATATCCAAAATTGACTTTTCCAATTCCATTTACGTTAAGTCGAAGTGTGTGTGCAACGTGAAGCGATTTAAATTCCAAATACTCTTCGCTAAATGTGAAAACGGCGTTAAGCTGTCCCCGGACTAAAAAGAGCTTCGTTTAACGGTTCATTAACCCAAAAAACGGAAATGTCGTAATAAAAGTGAGCTCGACCTATAGCGAACTGTAATTAAGTGGACAAGAGTATTTCAGAAGGGAAGATTGAACGAACTCTAAATGCAGAAGGCGTACTTTTTAAATTAGCTTAGTAAATCGCCTTTTTCCCCTATTGGAAAAACATCAAGAATCTGTTAGTGCATTTTCGATTTAATCATTTCATCTTTTTTTCAGCTTTATTTTTCTCAATAAAGGTTACACCTTAAATAATTTTTTTCCGTCAAGGATTCCCGCCATAAACCACTGCAAGAGAATAGGGAATCACCGTTCATAATTCGGCATTCTTAGTAAATTAGTATTATAGATTTGAAACCCGCTAATAAATCTAAGAGGTTTGTGGTATAAGGTCTTCAAAAATGTATATGAGTACCTTTTATAGTATGTATTGAAACAATTAAAAGAGAAAAACAAATCTCCTTAACAAATTTACAATCTATCACCGGTTCAATCACAGTCAGCGCTCATAATTGAAAAATACGGATTTAATTATGGGATTACTATGCTGCTGCTTCTGCTACTACATAATTACACTGGTGTGTCCCTAAATAATCAAAAAGCGTCATTAATAAATAGATAAATTGTACGTTATTTAAATATTATTAATAGTATTATTATTATTATTATTATTCGTCTCTCTACTAGCAAGAATAACATTGGTAATGTTACAGTCCAGCCACTTTTAGCAATCACACAAACAAGTTGTGAATCAAGTAGTGGAAAGGAGACGGACGGGTAGCTTTCGAGCTACACAATGCACTTTTCAGTATTGGCCGGTCACGATATGAATGTGTTCCATGAGAAGAACTCATCAGTTATAGCAAAAGGACGGAGCATCGGAAGTACAGTCAAGTAAAGAAAATATCCCATTTCCCAGTTGCATCAGTGAGGTCTGCTCCGTATAATTTGCTGCCAGTGTCAGCCATTGTCTGCTATCGTAGAACAGGTTGTTGTACAACACGAAATAAATTCTCATTTAATTTCGACATTTATTTTAATACATTCGATGAGATCTATGAAATTTACTTTTATAACCGTATAAATAAAATCTTTCAGTTAACAGAATTAATACAGCTGAAGTACGTGTAGATCCTTATAAAAAAACTTGATGTGTTCCATTCACATGACTTTCTCTACATCTCTGCAACAAATTATTGTTATAAAGCTTATGCTTCTATTTATTTCATGCTAAGTGAGAAAAAATTAGCAGAAATAGGACTTATTACTTGCGTCCTTGTAAGTAGAAGCGAAATAAGGGAGTACCATAGGTTAAAGTGATACCTGACAAATAATATGTCTATCTTGACTTTTCTGGGAATAGCCTCTGAAGACTACTTTATCCTGGATAAATTTTACGAAATTTTGAATAACTGCTAAACCGTAAGAGATGGACAAAAACCTACCACATAAAAAAATGTAAAGCATATTTAAACACACAATTTATGTTATATACATTTTTTCGGCGTGTTAATCGCTTTTTAGATATTCCTTGCTTTTTATTTCGGTTTTGATAAACTTGTACCTTTTTCATACAGAGATTTCTCAACTTGTGTCCATACAACAAAGGAACTTCAGTCACCGAGCAGCCAGCTTTTGAGTATCACTTTAACCTATGGTACTCCCTTATTTCACTTCTACTTACAAGAAAGCAAGTAATAAGACTATTTCTGCTAATTTCTCTCGATTAGCATAAACTAAATTGAA
Organism: Hymenopus coronatus; assembly: GCA_030762935.1. Taxonomy (NCBI): domain Eukaryota; kingdom Metazoa; phylum Arthropoda; class Insecta; order Mantodea; family Hymenopodidae; genus Hymenopus; species Hymenopus coronatus. Next base: position 177,541,845 of record CM060892.1, on the reverse strand, counting down.
GCATAAGCTTTTTAACAATAATTTGTTGCAGAGATGTGGAGAAAGTCATGCGAATGGAACACATCAGATTTTTAAATCTGCCTCTGAGGATGACGAAAACAAGTGTAAATAGCACTGCAGTCGGTTTCATCGCCTCATCATGCACATAAAGGGCTTGAATATTGTTACCCGATTAGGGCAAATGGCAAGTAAATAGTGCATGGAACAATACATGCCTGCGGGGCAAGATTTAATGAGAGTGAAGGTGCAAATGTTGTACCGATTCCTTTATTTAACTGTACATTCCTAATATCACCTTGCTTAAGCCTGGCGAACATTACTCGCCCTCCCTTCTTTGTCCGTAGTGGCGATTGATACCATACATACACACGCGCCAGGTGGAACCGCTTTCTCTAGCAGAGGCGGCTCGATATTTAGTCAACCTGCTACAACTCCACACCTAGAACCGGTCGCTGTGCTTTGGAGGTCACTAAACGAGGAAGTAGAAGGGAGTAATGTTTGCCAGGCCTGCTCTAGCTCCCAATTCTTCTCGGATTTGCAAGCCCTGACGACGTCAAGTGTTTTATCAATAAACGAAATGTATATTTTGAATTTTCTGGGAATAGACGCTAAAGATCTCCTTATTCTGGATGCTTTTTGCAGAATTTTGCATAACGGTTAAACTGTGATAGATAAAAGCTTACAAAAAAAATGTAGATCTCATTAAAATACCTAACCTTTCCCAAACGGCACCATTCAAAGCGAACCGAATTTCGATTGTTTCACATAGTGACCAGCTTTTAAAATATTTGGCTATCACTCTAGCCCTTCTACTTACTAGGAAGCAAGTAATAAGACTAATTCTACTAATGTTCATCTCGATTAGCATGATCTATGTAAAATAATAATCTTTAGTAAGAATAGTTTGTAAATTGAACAGCTAAAGAAATTTATGTGAATGTAGCACATCAGAGTTTTAAAAATATATTTCAAATACATGTATATACAATGTTGAAATATATGAAAATAAAAAAATAAATTGCAATTTACGATAAGACCACCCTATAAGATCACAAAAACTACAAGTCTTATTTTTAGCAACCATCGTCATTTAATCTCCCCCTTTTTTATTTATTCAATAGAGTTTAGCAATTATGTGTTACGTACTTCAGCATATGCCCATACAAGAGCATCATTGTGTGTTTATGTGTTGCACTGTACTTGCATTATACAAAATAATGAAATGCTCTCCAGGTATGTTTGCAAACCCTTTGACTGTTAAATGTTTGGTGAACGTCAAAACGGTAGTTAGCAAAGTTATTCTACACATACATGAGTACATACTTTTGACAGAATATCTGTAATGCCAACTTTATCCACCTCCAAATTCATTATCCACTTGGTTAAATCAATTCTGCTTTAGTGGTCCGTTTGTGTAACTGTATATACTACACCTACATTTATTTTCATTTGTATACCTATATTTCAGCAAGCCACACAGTCATTTGACTTATGCGCGATTCCCTTCAACGATTCCCTTCCACTTCTTTTGTTCTTGAAGCTTTGAGGCCAGCTGCAGTTGACAGAATCATCCACTGGAGAAAAAATTTAGCATAAAGGTTTGTACTTTATTTTTAAAGCTTAAAAGCAGTTCAAATGTCCTGAGGAATTTAAGTGCACTGAGGTATTCCGGAAAAAGAAGGTCCATAATCTTGCAAGTTAAGTATCCATTTTTCAAGATAGACTAAATAAGAACCTCTGAACCATTTAAAAGTTTACACGTGATCTCGAGATAGTGAAAAAAAAATATAAAGTATAATCAAATTATTTTAAAAATGAATAAATTCCATGACGTGAGCCAACAAACCCGATTGCCAATCTCGCATTCACGAATGCAGGCAGAAGTCCAACCAATATGGGGAGGTGATGTCGCTTGCTTCACAATCTCCTAGATGGAAAGTTGGCTTTCTTGGCTGGGAGCGCTGCCTATCGCAGCTCCTTTATTTCGTTAAATACTGGTTATGCACCGGTCCTATATCCGGGACTGAAAACCCCGATGAATGTGATGGAGCCCAGCGCATTCCGTGGTCGGGTACACCATCTAGCCCTCTGCACCACGGCGCAGGACAATTATTTTAATGTCTGTGGGTTTGTATTTCAAAACTTCTCAGTCTAAATAACAATGTATTTAAATTTAATTTCATTTAAACCAAAACACGTCAACCTAGATATTGAGGTGGAAGAATAAAATTCGTCTTAATTGCATTTTATATTTCACTCCTCTCAACCCCAACCACCCCCACTTTGAAACTTACATGACACCCCTTTATTTTGTCTTTCTCTACAGATACCATTACATAGTGTATAGAGAAGATGCTGCATTCCACTCAAAAATTTCATACCGTGATTTCACCAGAAATACACGTTCCAGGGTCCCCTGTATCCAAAAAAAGCATTTTTAGAAAAAGGTTCCTCTGCCTTTGAACAAGATAACTCAAAGAGGTAAAATCGGCAAAATAACCATTTTTGTTATTCAAGTTAAGTATCTTCCAAAGATGCGACACGAAGATGTTTAGGAATATCTCCCGAACCCAAATTACCCTTTATATGGAACAAAAATCGACATTTTTATTTTCTATAAACGGTTGTAATGATTTTACCTAAAATGCCGCATATTAAAGATAGTTACATGACAAACAAAATGTATATTCTTAATTTTCTGCGAATAGCCTCGGAAGACCTCTTTAAATTGCATGAATTTTGCTGAATTTTGCGTAAATGGTAAATTGTAAGAGACAGACAAAAACTTACTACTCAAAAATGTAAGGCTTGTTAAAACAGACAATTTAGGTCATGCACACTTTTTTCGTATAGTTGGTTATTTTTAGACATTCCTTGAAATTGGTTTCAGTTTTTAAATGCTTAAAACTTTTCCCATACGGGAATTCGTCAACTCCTGGCAATGCAAAGAAACGAATTTCATCCACATAGCAACCAGCTTTTAAAAGATTTGAACATCGCTTTAGCCTATTGTATTCCCTTATTTCTCTTCTGCTTACAAGGAACTAAGTAATAAGACCATTTCTGATAATGTTTAACTCGATTAGCATGAAGTAGGTAGAAGAATAACAATTATTTTATGTATCAGTTGTCTAGTATTTTCAGGCGGAAGAGTTTAAACAACTGATTTCAAATGACCCCATAGGAAGAAGTCAAGTGGCGTCAGTCAGGTCTGGAGATCCTACCTCTATGAGCAATCCACTTTCCTGTCGCACGGTTAACGCATAGAGTAGGGCAGCTCCGTCCTGTTTCTGCGTTCAATACCATATTTCCTTCACTCACTGGGGTTTCTAGCGGCAGTGTGATAGCTGGATGAATTATATTTTCTAGTAAGATCATATACAATTCTCAAGTCAGGGTTTTTTGAACGAAAATCGGCCCAACAATATCCCCCCAAATTCCATCCCACACATTGACCTGCACAAAACTGAAACACATCAGGAATTTCATTGGAATGGTATCTGATATGAGAAACCAAAGCTTGTAATTTTTGCACACGTGCAATTTTTTGCACGTCATTTACAACAAAAAAAAAAAAAAGTCAGTGTAACAGGCAATAATCAGACAGTGTAACAGTGCATTACATAGACACGAAACAATCAGTGTAACAGCTAAAATCAAGTGTTCCATGACACACAATTGGTTCTCAAGGAGTAGATCAGCGTGAGACAAGTAAAACAGCTTTCCCCTCTACAGGGACGCTTTTGCCCTTCAAGGACACAACAGGCTTCAATTCATTCTATTTATAAATAATAATAATATGCATGTATGTCATGTGTAAAACACTTGTCACTTTCCGAGTCATATTATTTAAGTTTTAACATAATATACTCTGTTACAACAAAGGCGACCACACTCTCATTTGTTTATTTACGAGTATTTCTCTAGCAATATGGTTTACACTAATATACTATGTTACAACAAAGGCGACCACACACACATTTGTTTATTTACGAGTATTTCTCTAGCAATATGGTTTACACTAATATACTATGTTACAACAAAGGCGACCACACACACATTTGTTTATTTACGAGTATTTCTCTAGCAATATGGTTTACACTAAATATATTCTTACGAGCTCCACCGCAAACCGTTATCGAAGATCTTGGTTATTAATTCGTACTGCATCTTCTACGCTTCAAAACTACAACTACGGACACATACTTGACACATACTTTAATGTGGTGGGAAAAAGTATGTATGTAACTTTTATAGAAAGCCTCTTTTCAAAGTGCGAGGTTTCACAACTTGCCCAACGGCTCGTTTTGAAAAGTTGCTGCTTTTCAAAAATGTGTCACTTTCTATACTTATTGCATATATAACTGTGTAAAAGCCTACTTGTAAGTTTACAAAATGAAATTTCTCGAGCATATCAAAGATGTTCAATTATATAAAAAGCATAGATTGTTAATTATTTTCTCTAGCCCTTATGTACAATGCACAATGTACATAGCGGATATAGAAGATATCATATTCCACCTAAATATTCGATACCGAGAATTCACCGAAAATATATGTTTTGAGATCACTTGAGTCTGAAAAAAGCAGTTTTAGGAAAAGGTCCGGATGTGTGTGTGTGTGTGTGTGTGTGTGTGTGTGTGTGTGTGTGTGTGTGTGTGTGTGTGTGTATCTGGTCAACATAGCTCAAAAATGGAAAGTCGGTTAAATTCCAAACTTAGTATTTAAGTTTAGTATTTTCCAAGGATGCATCAAGAAGATTTTCAAGAAAATTCCTCACACTCAGCTACCCTTTACATAAAACATTTTTCGAAAAGTTTGATTTACTCAAAAATTACTCCAACGATATTGATGAAAGTAAGTATATTACAGCTATTCATATCACAAATAAAATGCATATTTTGAAGTTGCTGGCAATACCCTTTGAAGAGTTCTTTATTCTGCATAAGTTTTGCTGAATTTTGTATAATGGTTAGACCGTAAAAGGACGAAAACTTATTACTCAAAAATGAAGACATCGTCAAAACATATTTTTTGTCATATACAATTTTTTTGGTAGAGTTGACCGTCTTTTTTTTTTTTTTTTTTTTTTGTATTAAATACAATTGCGGAGTCTGGTCAGGACTCCGGCGCTGTATACCCTACTTTTTATTTACCTAATTTGTATAATTTGATTACTGTATGATTACTGAATTTTCTGTTTTACTTTTTACACACAATACAAAAACATATAACACCCATGCCCAAGGCGGGACTCGAACCCACCTTCTCCTGCGCTGCGAAACACCAAAGCGAGACGCTTTGGAGAGCGCGGCCATGAGGACCGGCATCTTCAAGATATTCATTGTTATTGGTTTCAATTTTAAACTAATTCTCATTTCTTAAATGGGTCAATGTAAAGCGAACCGAACCTCAATTGTTTCACGTTGCGACCAGCTTTTCAAATATTTGACTATCCCTTTAGCCTATGATACTCCCTTCTACTTACAAGGAAGTAAGTAATAAGACTATTTCTGCTAATGTTTATCTAAATTAGTATGATTTAATAAAAGAACATCATTTCATAAGAAAAATTTGTTTGTGAAACAGAGAAAGTTATGTGTTACTTTCTCTACACGTACTATGTACATGGTGTATAGAGAAGGTATTGTAATGCACCCCAAACTTCGACACCGAGATTCACCGGAACTACATGTTTTGGGTCCCCCTGAATAAAAAAAAAAGCATTTCTGGAAAAAGTGTGGGTGTGTGTCTGTGTGTCTGCGGACAGCATAGCTCAAAAACAAAAAGACCGTTAAATACCAACTGAAGATCTTCCAGAAAATCCCCCATCCCCAACTACCCTTTACATGGAACTTTTTTCGAAATTTTTGATTTTCTCTAAAATGATAAAAGGATTTTGACTAAAATATCGTATATTAATAATATTTACCTGACAAATAATATGTACATCAGGGATTTTCTGTGAAGAGCCTTGAAGGCTACTTTATTCTGGATGAATTTTACGGAAGTTTGAATAACTGCTAAGCTGTAAGAGACAGACAAAAACTTACAAAAATGTAGAGCACGTTAAAACACACAATTTATGTTATATATATTTTTTCGTGGAGTTGATCGTTTTGAGATATTCCTTGTTTTTGATTTCAAGTTTAAAAAAAAACATACTTTTCTCATACAGGAATTTGTCAACTCCTGTCCACACAAAGGAACTTCAGTCACATAGCAACCAGCTTTTGACTATCACTTTAACCTATGGTACTCCCTTATTTCGCCTTTACTTACAAGAAAGCAAGTAATAAGACAATTTTTGCTATTTTTTTTTCTCGATTAGCATAAAGTAAATAAAAACATTAGCTTTTTAAGAATAATTTGTGCAGATGTAGAGATGTAGAGATGTAGAGAAAGTCATGTGAATGAAACTCATCAGATTTTTTTCCTTCTCATGCGGTGAAGCATCTCAGATATCTATAATGGGCAAAGTATGTACAATCAAATTCATTTTTGTTTGTTTCCCCCCACTCATTCTACCATGTGTGGGAAATCGAAATTGCCGTATTCCATGGTATTTGCATTTAACCTCAGATGTTAAATGTATTTCATCCTTAAGTAGAACTACTGATAGGTATGCCTATTGTTACAGACATGCAACATCTGTTAATCAGATGCGAGTTAAATTTTACCATATACAGCTTACCGTTTTATTCCCCTTTATGTGTTCAGATATACTTTCATTAGTTCGGTATTTAAATATAAGGTCGTCTCCTTAGCGCGGTGGTAGCGCAGCTGCTTACCAAGCGGGAGACCTGGGTTCGATCCCCAGTACCGGCGTGGGGATTTTTCCCCCGCTGGGAGACCTGGCCCGGGGTGCACTCAGCCTCGTAAGGTCCCTGGGGGGCCAATTGAGGAGCTACTTGAAGGAGAAGTAGCGGCTCCAGGTCATGAGGACTGCATTAACCGGCCGGGAGGGACTCGAGGCGCTGACCACGTCTCACCCTCCAGTACTGCACCCCATCCATGCCGTCTGTAGTGGACCGAGATGGGGGACGCAGCGGCCGGGTGGTAGGCCAAGGTTCCCCGTGAGCTGTCGTACCATGGAGTTATATTTAAATATAACTCTTTCAGTGCAAGTAGTCATATCAACTTCAGACGTGATGAAGCGATCACCAGCTCGCAAAGATTAGCGCATCGATCCTGATACTGCGTTTGAACAACAACCAGAAATTAATTTTATTTTACCTAAGTACTTCTATATCTTGAAAAGATAGTATGTGTTAAGCGTTTTGCAGAAACACGGACGCAAAAATAATATTTTCAAACTTCACCCTCTTATACTATTAATTTTAGATCAGGGTTGCTTAGCTCAGTGTTTCACTTTCAACATTATTTCTTGCGAGTCGTCTCTGTTGTGTGGTGGTTCACATTCAAGAGGTCCTGAGTTCTAATCTCGGTTAGGGTGAGCTATGCAAATAAGGATTTTTACTTTCTTTAGCCGTGTGTACAATGCACATAATGGGTAGAGAAGGTATTTTATTCCACCCAAAAATACGATACGGTGATTTCACCGGAAATGCATGTTCTGAGACCTCCTGAATGCAAAAAAAGTTTGGAAACTGTCAATGCGTGCCAGGTGTGTGTGTGTGTGTGTGCATAAATCAAAGACGAAAAATCGGTAAATAATAAACTTGGTATTTAAGTTCAGTATATTCAAAGGATGCTACACGAAGATTTTAAAGAAAATCCTCCACCCCCAATACTCTTTATGTGGAAGATTTTTCGAAATTTTTTATTTCCCAATAATGGCTCTAACGAGTTTGACTAAAATTCCGTATATTTAAGCTATTTTCATGACAGACCAACTACGTCAGGTATTTTCTGGGAATAGTCTCTGAAGACCTCTTCATTCTGGATGACTTTTGTAAAACTGGTAAACCATAAGAGAGATACAAACATTTACTATACAAAGAATGTGGTAGGTACTCATTAAAACGCACAATTTTTACCACATGCATTTTTTTTATAGAGTTAACAGTTTTCAAGATATTCAGAGTTATTGGTTTCAGCTTTAAGGCACTTAAACTTTTCTTAAGCGGGAGACGTCTTTCTTTTCTTCTCTCTTTGTTTACTCCTAACAGGCAAAGATAACCGAATTTCAATTGTTTCACTTAGTGATAGGCTTTTAAAAGATCTGACCATCGCGTTAGCCAATGCTTTTTCTTATTTCCTTCCACTTACAAAGAAGCAAGTAATAACATTAATTCTAGCAATGTTTATCTTAATTAGCATGAAGTAGAATAAACTTTTGTAAGGAAAGTTTGTTTGTGGAACAGTTAGAGAAAATCATGTGAATGGAGCACTTGAGATTGTTTCCCCTGGGTTTTCCCTCATCCTCTGAATACAAAATTGTGGTAATTCTAAGCTCTATGGACCCCCAGCTCATTTAGGCATATTCATTCATCCATGTCATGCATCGTCTAATACCTACCAGGATAAAGAACGTCAAAAATAAGCAAAACAAACAATTTTAGGCCCTAATCTGAAAGAGGTGTTGAAGTAGATGAAAAAGCTGTAAGAACTAGGACTTTAGTATATTTGCAAGTGGAGTTGTTTCTGCGCCACAAGATTCCTGCTCTCAGCACCTTCAGCTACAGTCTCAGTAGGCATAATTAATGCCGGAAAAGCCTGAGAGCCTCTGGGAAAAGCTTTCGTTTCAGCTTCCTGCACATTTTAAAGTAGGTCTATCTAGATAAAGTTCTATGTGTCAACTCAATTGTTAGCCAGTTGACCAGAATTGCCTTGTACCCTAATAGAGTCTGCTGTCTCGTGTGTTCCATTGTTTATCTATTTCCCATCAATACCTACGTAAAGTGTAAAGAGTAGATAACGGAGAGGGATACCTCGTGCACTGCGAACTATGTAGACCTATTGTGACTAGCACCCCCGGGAGGATGGGAAGAGATGAAGGAACCACAGAAGGCCACAGACCGCAGTCAGACAAACCACCAAAGACGCGCGGAAGTTCCTAAGGTTTTCATGTCTGACGACTCGTCTCGCTGCCGGGACGCCAGAGAGGACATGCCACACACACCTTCGTAGTTGAGTTCCGTAGCCGCTTGTCATTATTCAAAATATACATTTCGTTTGTCATGAAAATATACTACACATGTGGTACTTTAATAAAAGTCGTTAGGAGGAATTTTTGAGAAAATCAAGCATTTTTGAAAAATGTTCCATTTATAGGGTAGTTTGGGTTTCTTGAAAATCTTCCTTCCTTGGAAGATACTAAACTTAAATACCATGTATAAGTTTTGTATTTAGCCGACTTTTCGTTTTTGAGCTATGCTGCCCACCCCCCCCCCACACACACACACGGACATATTTCTAAAAATGTTTTTTTTTTATTAAGGGGTTTCAATACATGTATTTGCGATGACAAATTGGTATAGAATTCCTTCTCTATCTACTATGTACATACATACGTGCTAGAGAAACTAAAGAAGAGGGTTTTGCGTAATTTTCTACTCATATTGGTTACAGGAATGCAATAATCAACTTCAATAACTATCCCATACAGCACTGCCTAATTTCGACAGACATTTAAACCCATTTAGTTGCAGCCAACAGCACAAACAGTGGTAATGTACAGCAAAAAGGAAAGGGAATTTTATTTAAACAAGGCGTCATCTCATGTTCTTATTTGAAAACACCGCATTACTGTGTCACATAGGCATTCTTATTTTGTTTTCCTAACTTGCATATTTATGTGGAGGACTCCCTTTCCATTATGGTAATATGAGTGCCGTTGTTTCAGCTAAAAATGAAAATCGAAATAAAACGTTACCTCTCCTTTTTCATGTAATGTGATGCTATACTATTACGCGCTTAAAACATGCCGAACATTTTAGTAAATGCTATACGTTTTTTCCTTTTCTATTCCTATCTCTAATTTTAATGATAATGTCACTTTAAACGGTTATAAATACAATAATATTTGAGATAGGTAAAAACAAAAGATGTTACATACTATGCAAACAATGGGGTTTTATAAAACATTGGGAAGATGTTCTCTTGCTCAACGTACATCATTCAGTGCACAATTCCATGAACAGTAGTTTGCAGGTAGCGTCTTTCAGTTGTCTTTGGATTGTGTGTCAGGAAAAAGGTCTAAATCAGTGGAACATTGGGTCTGCTCTTGTTTTCTTAACAGTTTTACTTTTTTCAGACTTTGAGAGAAAAACTCCTCTCGCCTTCATAACAGTATGAATCGACTGTGTTCTATCATTTAGTCATACTTTTGTACCCTACAAATTCTTAAAGTCCATTGAATGAAATTATTAAAACTTTATTCAAAAAAACTATAGCCATGGTAAAAAGATGAGAACCATGAGAAAAAAAAAAGAAAAGCACTCCATTGCTTACCCAGTATACGACTTCTTTTGTTTTTATCCCATTTCGGATCCCTCGTATTTATAGCGGTTTAAAGTTTGAATAAGGCTTTTGAAAGATCCTATATAAAGGTTTAAGAGCGCAGAAGACGAAATGAAAGGTTGATTTTACTAAGCGTTTAGAGATAATTATACTTGCCTTGTGTTCTTAATAATTTACACGAAATGCAATATATAGTGCATACATACCACAATGCACACAAAGAGTAGTATACTCTAAAACTGTGATCATGCGATTAGTATTTTTCAAGTTATTAGCTTAAAGGATACTGGGAGCAACATTTTGATTACAGACGGTCAAAAAATTATAAATTGATTGTCGTACTACAAATAGTTGTTGGAAACATTGGGCATCTATAAGAAACCAATATTTAACATACACCCCTTGCTTTGGGTTCTACACCAATTTAATAGGTCTCCTTCCTAACATACTCTACTGCGAACTACAAACTATATTTTCACACTTTCAAAATATTCCACGTGTCTCAGTTTTTATTTAAATACAACTAAAATGTCCGTAATTATGCAGAAGTATCTATTGTAATATTGCAAAACGCAAAATTATCCTAACACCAACAGTAAATTAAAAATATAGTTGTATGGAAAAAGTATTAAATTTAGAGATTACAATGTCTGACCTTTTGTTTTACAAAATGTTATTAATTCATTAATAAAGGAAATATTCCTCTTAGAGTTTTTATATCTGGTTCAAAGTAATTCAGAAAATAACTAATTTTCTCCAATTTTGAGATGTGCAATAAAATATTTGCATAATAAAATTCATGAGATAATCTTCTAAAGTATTTATCCAATTTCATTGAAATTTGGTATTCATATTAACATAAATATGTAACGTCTTCAGAAATATCTATAAGTACAAAAATATAGAAATTTGAAATGTTACTCCCAATGTCCCTTAACTGAAGTTAGTTGGCCTACCCTCCCTATATGAATGGTTTTAAAGTGGGCTTTAGAGCCAGAAGTCTATTCAGGAGCCAAGACATGTAAGTACAGAATGAAGAACCCGGAACGAGGGATCGGCTCGTAGCCAGGTATGAACGCGGGGGAAGCAGATTATTATGAAGTCAAAATGGATGATAGATAAGATAATTGTCGAACAATTAGTGAAATGAATGGCGGGGGAAACCAGAGAATAAAACCCAATTTGTCCACAAATTCCACACATTTGATATCCTGGGTTTGGTGAGAGGCGAGGGTCTAACCACTCGGCCATGGAGCCGCTTTAAAATGATTAAACAATAGTTATTTAGTCAGCACACAAAACGATTCCAAACGACAAATAAAAATATATATTTTGTTGAAAATGAGTATTAAATGTTCTATACAATTGGTTACTTTTTTGGTTTTTGAAAATAAATTAGCTATAATTTCTCTCTCTCTCTCTCTCTCTCTCTCTCTCTCTCTCTCTCTCTCTCTCTCTTTACCACTATTATAGAGATTTCACTTGGCATATGTTTTGAGGCCTCCGGTATAAATTATGGAAAAACATTTTTACTAGAAGAAAGTGTGTGTCGGTGAACGACTTAACTAAAAAATGAAATTCCCAATAGATATCAAACTTGGTATATAAATTCAGCTCCTTACATAAATCCGATACAAAGATTTTCTAGAAAATTCTCAACCTGAAAGTGCCTTTTACATGGAACATTTTTCAAATGCTTAATTGTTGAAAATTGTTGACCAAAATACCATATATTAAAGATGTTTACATGACAAATAACATGTATATCTTGGAATCTCTGTTGAAGTTCTCCTCATTCGTAAAGAATGAGTTAAACGATAAACGGAAACGTTCTGAACGAAAAACTTTACATCTCTTTAAAATCACAGACTTAAAATAACTTTTTCTGTGGCATCAACTATTTCAGATATATCCATAATTAATGGTCCTAATTGTTCAATGTGTATCTTTCTTTTAAATTCCCGTCGATTTTCAATTGATAAGTGTTATGTCATGGAAAGACAATGGAATTTTTATGGCCGGTTCTAAAACATTTGAATATCGCTATTCCATTTGTACGTGCAACGAGTGTGTAATGCGGCTATTTTCGGAAAAAGGCTTATTATGAACATATATTGTTGCAAGTCAACTAAAACTGACATATTCAGGAAAATAAACTTCGTAACATTACTTTTACAGCCACTAATAAGCGGGGAACTCGCCAACTACAATTTCAAATGCGATCAAAGAAATTTCGTGCTATGCTCCACTCAGGAGTTACAGGAATTAACAAACTAATAAGCTATACAGGGACGTTAAGTTTTGTGAATGTACGATCTCACATATTTTACCGATTGTATGAGTTTTAACTGAAATAACTGATTAGTATACCTACTGACAAAATATGAGTACTCAGAAAAGTCCTTGCTTTATGGTCCTTAGGTGAATTCTTTCAATTGAAGGAACCTCTACAAATATTTATTAGTGTGGAGCAATTTAAACCTTTAATTAATCAGAGAAAAATGAAAACCACAAAAAACGAGAGAAACAACTTCCGAATTTTGAATAGCCACCAATGCTCATGCCTAAGATCATATAAATCACGTCATGCCATTTCTTCCCATAAGTGATAAATAAACCTGCAGATTATGGACCAAGAAATACATCCCAAATATCATAAGATATAAACAAAAAATGTGGTTTGTCAAATGTCACTCAAGACCATTCTTGATGATATCGTTGCCGGTAACTTTCACTATCTGTATGTTTAAGTACTCCGGGAGCAACATAAGTACACCATCTTGAAGATTGGACAGGAGCCATACTGTGTTTGACGCGCCAATTCTTGGTAAAGGGTATTTTAGTATTGTCAGCATCCAAACAATTTTATACAGATATTTTTGTGATTAAGTTAACGTGGACAAAGACATGAGCCTGAACTGGTAGTGGGTATAGTAGGTCGCGAGATACATTACAATACTTAATTATTTGAGGCTTAATGGCAATCACAGCAAACAAACAAGTATAATAACTACCCTTTAGGTAGTATCTCATTACACGAACGACGTTAGGAAATAGTCTCCGCAGTGACGCATAATCCTTGTTCAGAGACGATGATCACGTATTCCAGTAATTGATTTGATTATTGGATTCTATTGTTCCCTAATTTGTCCAATGAGGTGCACAACGAACTGATTAATTCTATAAACAGTTGGCACGTGGAATATATTACCATGAGCTTCCTTTGAAATTAGAAACCGAATAGTTAACAATTCAAAGCAGAAGGGAAATTATGCGCCGAATTTTAAACCCCTCCCCACAGTTTTGACAAAGTCGTATTTATTTGGATTTCACTGGATTTCTGAGAAGATGTGGGAGAAAACAGTTGGAAGCATCTAAATTTCGATATGAAGCAGAATTAAACAAAGTGGGAAAACAAATCAAGTAATGAAGCTGTGTTCAAAGGTGAGCGAAAGAAAGAATTTTGAAACAGATTAACAAAAGGAAAAAATAATAATTTCCCTACGACATCCGCTGAGAAGAAACTATTTCATAAGTTATGCTTGAGGGAATGTTGAGAGGAAATGGAAAGTGAGAAATAAGAATGGAGGAAGCGCGATTTCCACCGAAGAACTTGCAGCAGGCAGGGCAGCCAACTAATTACTTATACATAAGTGAAGAGCAGCTTGCCTTTGATAAGAAGGCATTGTCTGATAATGGAGGACCCGGGTTTTGTTGACGTGTAATTGTTCTGTTCCTCTGGCGCTACAGCCTCACGCCCACTTGCACAAGGCAGAAGCGGGCATCATCCGACCGATACGGGGAGGATATTGGTCAGCATCAGACATCCCCAGCCTGCTTTTAAGAAACCAGGACCGCTGTCTATCGTAGCTCCTCTGAGTGGGCCCCGGTCCTATACACGCAGCTTAAAATCGGGATCCCATGGGTGAGATCGAACATGGACGCATTCCGTGGCCGATAACCAGAATTGCAGCCCACTGCGCAGGGCCTTTTATGTTACACCACAGGTGTTCCTTTCTAATGGATGTACAAACCCTTAGCATGGTTCTTATATTATAAAACTCTGTATTAAGTTATTTCTTGGCTATTGTGACATTTTCTATTTCAGGAATGATTCCCCCCCCCGATTTTATGTCTTGCATTTTCTTGCATTTATAAACATTTTCTACAAGGATAACTTTTCAAAAATACGTTTCACAATTTAATTAAGAAGTAAGAGCAACTTTGTACCATATCTTTTACTCGTATATTTGAATTTCTTCTTCAAATAGTGTTATAGTCATGGACAAGAGTTTTCGTTTTTAACGATAAATGTGATAATTCTTGAATTAAAAAAAATGTTTTGTATGCACTTAACATAATTTTGAAATGATGTATAGGCTTATTTTTTCGCGAATATTTAGAATTGTTCATATTTTCGAGAATAATATAGTTTTTAGCAAAAGATAAGAAATAAGTATTTGGTTTTAGTTTGCATACAAAGTGAACACTTATTTATATTTCTTCTCCACCTGTTTACTCCCCTCATTTACAGGAATTACAACCCTACAAGACTTACACACTAATGACTGGGATCAGCGGGCTATGGTTTAGATATAGAGTATCCAGGCATGGGCGATCAGCCCAATGACTGGTAAGGAAGATGCTTTGAAATTAAGGCGAAATAAATGACAGGAAAGGAGATGCAGTAGTTGGTGGAATGAATGGCGGGGGAAACTGAAGCATTGGAGCAAACCAGCCTAGATGCTGCTTCGACAACCACAAATCCCACATGCGGTCTCCTGGAACTAAACCCGGGCTGCCTAGGTAAGAGGCAAGAGGTCTAACAATTATGTTGCATTTACTTAAAGTTACAAAAATAAAAAAAATCTAGGTAATCCATTCACATGACTTTCTTTACATCTCTAACAAATTATTATTAAAGCTTATTCTTCTATCCATGTCATGCTAATCAAGATAAACATTACCAAAATTACTTCCTTATAAGTAAAAGGGAAATAAGGGAATACCTAGGCTAAAGTGATTGTCAAATGTTTTAAAATGAGGTTGCTATGGGATTGACCAGGAGTTGACAAGTTCCAGTATGAGAAATGTTTAAGTATTATACATTGAAACCAATAACAAGGAATATCTCGAAAACGGTCAACTACAGGAAAAAAAAAATGTATAAGTCATAAATTATGTTTTAAGGAGCTCTAAATGTTGTGTGTGGTACGTTTCTATCTCTTACGTTTACCAGTTATGCAAAACTCAAAAGAAATCATCCACAATAAAGAGGTCTCCAGGGGCTATTCCTAGAAAATTCAAGATATACGTTTTATTTGGCATGTAAGTGTCTTAAATGTAAAAGATTTTAATCAAAATCATTACAGACATTTTTGAGAAAACCAAATTTCGAAAATGTTTCTATGTAAACAGAAGTTTGGATGGGGGATTTTCTTGAAAATCTTCGTGTCGCATCCTTGGAATTTTTGGTATTTAATAGTGTTTTCATTTTTGAGCTATGCTGTTCACAGACAGACAAACACACACGAACACACGGACCTTTCTCTAAAAATGCTTTTTTTAGATTCAGGGGGTACCAAAACATGTATTTCCGCTGAAATCTCGGTATCGAATTTTTGGTACATTTAGGTACATTACAATATCTTCTCTATACACTATGTACATGGTACGTGTAGAGAAAGTAAAAAGTTGTCCTAACATTAAACAAAGCCAATACTTCGCACATAATTTGTTTTGGTTTTGTGTTGATTATCTCGCTAAGAACCAAATGAGAAAGATTAGAGATTTGGTCAGTTTGGAAGCACAGCAGAGGACAATTAAAATGTTTGCTGCCGTATGATTTGTCAAAATTGGAATTCATTACGACAAAAGAAACTAATGATATAATAACAATAATAGCTGTACATCACTTGTTTGAGGCTTTAAGGCTGTACTGGTTAGCTTCAAACCTGGCGGAGGATAATGGACTTTTTGGATGCAAAAATCCTTAGTATGTATTGTTCAGAAGGGAAGTAAACCCGGTGGTACACTGTAATCTTTGTTTGCATGTAAAGGATTTCCATACCTTGAAAGAAGAAAATTCCCGGTCAAAATTCCGCCATTTCGCGAACTAGATTCAAATCCGATCATGGAAACATAATAACGATGCCCTGTGCTCCTCTTAGCAGTTACAGGAAATAACTAACTTTTAGGCTCTTCAAGTATCCGCCATTTAAATAATACAATGGCAATATTTCGCAAAGTAAATGCATTTAAAACTAACTGTATTAATTTTAATTTGCTCTTTGTTACAACAAACTATGTTTTTTTTTTTGTTTTTTTTTGATAGTGTTTAACGCCCGCTTTAACTACCTGAAAAAAGATGGAGCACCGCTGGAATGCGATAGCGGGGGAAACCGGAGAACCTGGAGAAAACCCGTCCCAGCGCCACTTTGTCCACCAAAAATCTCACATGCGGTCGCTTGGGATCGAACCCGGGCCGTCTAAGTGAGAAACAAACTATGTGCCATTGTTGAACAGCTAGTGGTAATTGTAACAAAATAGATATAGTGAAAGCAAAATTGCCATTGATAGCAAAAGGTGTGATTTTATCACGTTTTCTCTAAGTTGAGATTTTTCTCTAAGTATAACTTAGTTGTAACAGACAGACACTTACGAAAAACGAGAATGTATGATGCAATATGGTGATTTTGATGTGTAGTATTTGATTCTATTGCTGGTGTTGATTTGAAATAAAGGGTTTAAATTTGGAAATACGAGCTTTTAATACTAATGGTACTTTATTTACCTACATTTTCATTTCAACCATGTCACTGCTCATTAATTCTGACCGAAAATTAGCACGAAATTAATCCACATTTATGGTAAAATATTAAACACACAACACTAGGTATTAATTAAAATAATTAACGCGAATTTTTAAAATAACTCTTGACACAACATACCTATGCCTATGTGACTGTTGTAACATAAATAAAGAAACAAATATGCTACAATTACCATGTGAAAAAGCTGATACGGTTCCTCAATCAACCTGTGGAGATGATTTTGTTGTTCGCAAAGGAGAAGCTCCTTGTGTGTTACAGCATCACAACTAGTTGAGTTAAACCTCTTCACCTCTTGTATGAGCAAAACTGCACATTCTTTGATAAAGAAATCCTCTTCTCCAGACAAAGCTGTAATTGCATCAGGAGTAAAGAAAGCGAGGATATGAACGTCTTTTAAGCAAATTTAGTTCATTTAAAGAATAGTCCTCCAAAGACAGTTTCAGCAGAAACAATCAGCAGACTGTTTAATGAATGTTAATGATCCAGAAAGTAGGAAAAGTAAAGCTACAATTATTAAAACGGATGGACAAATTTAAGCTGACAAAAAACTCATTAAAACCAACCGAAGTTACATAAAAGAGTCGGGATAAAAATCGACATTTCCTGATAATTTTTCCTTCAGCAAGGAAAGGGTCCTAAGGTTGTTCATCAATGGTGAAGAGAAGAAACAATACACAACTTCTTAACCAGAAATCAAAAAGCCCTGAATTGATAGTCTGTTAATAAATATCAATAATAACCGATCATTGCATTTAATAATTATTGAAAAATGAAATGGCTTTACCACAATTTGTACTAACGGTCAATAGAATAGTTGTGATAAACTGCCGTCTTCTCTCATAATTATAAAACTAAACGTTATAACTTTATAGGTAAATAACATAATAACATTATTGATCTGACGTTATACAACATGATTATGAAGAAGTATAAATTAAAAAATTCATAAAAGCATACTGAAGAAATAACTTTTGTTACAAAAAGTTATGTGTTCTATAATTAAATCAAATTAAAACTGACACTACTGTTATCTGAAAATTATGTGTAGCAGTCATTTCACTTTCCTAAACGTTTCACTTAAAATGTTTACTGCTAATGATTATGTCATCATCTTTCTTGACAAGGCTTCTGTATTTATTTCGTTGTTCTAAGAAACAACTCAGTAATTTTGACGTATTTATTGACCAAGAGTAATGGTCGAACGACAACTCTTTGTAATCTAGTTCTAGGCATTCTATGCAATGGTCCTCCCACCTTTTACTTTCTCTACTTAGTACCGATTACATAAGAAGTTGGCACTATTTTTATAATTAATGTTAAAGGAGTTAAAATTATTCATTTTAATATATTCCCCCCAGAAACTGCAAACATTTCTCATCCTTTATTAACGTTTAAGTGTTACTTTCTCTAAACGTATTATGTACTTAGTGTATAGAGAAGGTATTGCACACCATCCAAAAGTTCGATTCCGAGATTTATACGGAAATATATGTTTTAGTGTCCCTTGTATCCAAAAAAAGCATTTTCAGAAAAAGGTCCGTGTGTGCGTGTGTGTTCGTGTGTCAGTGTGTCCGAGTGTCTGTGAACACGATAACTCAAAAACCAAAATTCTGTAAAATACCAAACTTGATATTTAAGTTTAGTATCCATCCATGGATGCGACACAAAGATTTTGAGAAAAATTTCTCCACACCAAATTACCCTTTACATGGAAAAATTGTAGACATTTTTTATTTTCTCATAAGTGGCTCTAACGATTTTGATGAAAATTTCGTATATTAAAGATATTCCCGTGACAAATAAAATGTATATCTTGAATATTCTGGGAATAGCTTCTGAAAACCTCTTTATTCCTGAAGAATTTTGCTGAATTTTGTGTAAAAAGTAAACCGTAAGAGATAGACAAAAACGTACTAAATAGGAAACGTAGAGCTCGTTAAAACACACAATTTATGTTATATACAATTTTTTCGTTGAGTTTGTCGTTTTTTTAGATATTCCTTGTTGGTTTCAACTTTAAAATACGGGAATTTGTCAACTTCTATCCAAACAAAGCAACTTCAGTCACATAGCAACCAGCTTTTGACTATCACTTTAACTAATGATACTTCCGTATTTCCTTTCTTCTTACAAGGAAGCATATATAATAAGACTATTTCTGCTAATTTTTCTACATTAGCAAGTAAATAGAAAAATAAGTAGTTTAAGGATGTTAAAATTTAATTCTGTTTTTTTTTTATTTTTATTTAATTTTTATAATGGAATGTTAAGTATAATTTTATAATTTTGGACTTTTTAACTTAATTTGTAGCAGAGGTGTACAGAAAGTCATATGAATGAAACGCATCAGGTTTTTTTTTTACTTAAAATATAAATTCAATTGCAATAAATATAGGTGGAGAAGGTATTGCATTGCATCCAAAAATTCGGTACTGAGATTTTACTGGAAATACACGTTTCAGCGTCTCCTGTATCCAAAGAAAGCATTTTAAATAAAAAAACATCCTTGTGTGTGTGTGTGAGTGCGTGTGGGTCAATGTGTATATGTGTGTGTGTCTATGAACAACGTGATACACAAACGAAAAGTCGGTTAAATACCATATTAGATAATCAAGTTCAACACCTTCCAAGGATGCGGCACGAAGATTTCCAGGAAATCCCACAACCCAAACTACCCTTTAAATGGAAAATTTTAGAAAATGTTGAGTTTCTCGAAAATTGGTCTAACAATTTCGATTAAAATACCGTATATTAGAATAAAAGTGTTTCTTGGATTTCTGAGAATAGGCTCTGAAGACCTCTCGATTCTAGATGACTTTTGCACAACTGGTAAACCGTAAGAGACAGACGAGGCTTACTGTGCGAACAATTAATTATAACTCGCTAAAGCATACAGTTTATATATTTTGTGTGAAACTAACCATTATGTCTTAATTTCAATTTTAAAATAATTAGAAATTTTCTCAAACGAAAATTTCTCATTCCTTTTTTATTTTGTTTTATTCCTGGCCATGCAAAGAGAACCGACTTTCAATCAACAGCGAACATTTAGTGTGTCCCCTTAATTCCTTCTACTTACAAGGAAGCGTGCTATATGATCATTTTTGCTGACATTTATCTCGATTAGCATGAAACAGAAGAATAATCTTTTGTATGAATAGTTTGTTTGCAGAAAATCTAGAGAAAGTCATGTGAGTGGAACTCATCAGTTTTTTTGTTTGTGCTTGTTTCTACGTCTGAAACTGGGGTCTTTACCTCTTTGTTGATATCATTTCTAATGATCTATTCTAGTTACTCCTATCAGTGATCTCAAAAATCTCATTTCTCATTTTTATTTTACACCACAGATTCACTTCCATAAAATAATATAGGTTTATATGTCACATGTAAAATTTAAACATAATTTATTTTTTCATTTGGTTGATGAAGTTCCTTTCTAATATACCATTAACATAATTATATCTTATAACGAGTTTTAATTTTATATAATTATATTCCGTGCAGGTTAACTCGTAATTAAACGAGCCACTTTGTACTTAAGTTTATTTGAGCAATTCTCCCCGGAGCATGAGCTTTTCTCGTTTCAGGAGTGATGCTATAATTCATGTCTTTTCCTACTTTCCAATACTCATAATAAATATTTGATGGCAATAAATAAATAAAGGGTGTGTCTTTATTAGTATAAAATAATTAGCTCAAAGTTGCAAAACGTAATAAAGTTCATATTAACAGGGGTCCGGCTTACAAGGCACAATTGAGGGTTATAGAAATTACTGCGATGCATGCCCTTAGGCAGCGTATCATGCTATCGGCTCTCTGTTCTAAATTCCGGGAGGTTTTGTATCTGGTCAAATCCGCTGTGCATACGCTCTTTCAGATATCAACAATATCCGATTCAGACGTCACAGGACCCGAGGACTTTTTAAATGTACCTGCAAGAACAAATCCATGGACTTAAATCAGGAGATTAAGCAGGCCATGAAATGGATCCTTCTTGACAAACCCGCCTATGCAGACATTTATCATTCAAAAAATTACATACTGTCTGATTGAAACGAGCTGAAGCACCATCGTGTAAAAACAGCATTCTTTGGATGACATCCATAGACACATCATCAATAAATTAAATTATCGAACATACTTCTCTGGATTCAGGCGCGGAAAAAGAAATGGGACTAATAAGGTGATCGTGAACGAATCCCACCCAAACATTTACCCAGGACCTCTGCTGTCTTTCCTGTCATAGTTCTTGCGGGAGTTTATAGGCCCAGTTATCACTATTATGGAAGCTGAAGAAACCCAACCTCATCAGTGAACAAGATGCACGCTAAGAAATACACGAACATGACACAATTCTATAAAATGCAATATGCAATGGCGGAAAGTTCTTCTCGATTCAAAGTACGCCACATTTGATCCTTGTACCTGCAGAGGGTCAAAAGGGTACAGAAGATTGAAGCTAAATTCTCCAAATAGTCATGTGACATGCTTTCATTGTTGCAATGCAACTTGTACTATATGATGGGTTTTCGTCCACAGAACGAAGAAGTCGTTCTTCACGATCAATGTTTCGTACTCCTCCTGCGCTCCTAGCATCCAAAATTCTCCTATATCTCTCACCCTCTCTTCTCTCTCTCTCTCTCTCTCTCTCTCTCTCTCTCTTTCTCAAGCTTTGGTGAGAATACCTAGACGGTGCAACTCATATTCGGGATAGCGCACTTGACTTAGGGTTTTCGTGGTCCGCTTTTCAGTTAAGGCGAGTGCGAGGTGCTTATTCTCTGCGACTTCCTTTCCATCATTCCCTTTCATGCCATTTCCTTACCTCTAAGTCGTCATGTGTGGTGGCAGTGCTGGCATGCGCATTGTATATGCTGTTCTTGGCGTTAAGGCGGTATTGTGGTTGCTATCATCTCAAGGGATTTTTGATGAGACCCGGAACTTGAGGTGTTGGAAGATTGCAAGGCGGATGGTGGCACCGGGCTAAAGAACTTTCAGCCATGGGTTAGGAACTTCCGCGCGTCTCTGTAGCCTTACCAGCGTTCTATGGCCTCCTAGGTTCTCTCGATTCATCCCTTCCTCCTGGGGGGGGGGGTGTGTTAGCGCGCAACATATCTCTATAAGTCTCAGTGCGTGAGGTTTACCCCGCTTATACATTTTACCTTTATGTTCGTGAACAAGGAAGCTGTCTGTCAGAGTATCTTCTGTCCGTAATGCATTCACATCTGCAAAGTTATACATGTAATTCATATTGGTCTCTTCACTTACAGAATAAATGGTTTTCTGTCTTCCGTGCTCCACAGTAAAAAAAGAAAGAAAAAAAAAAAGCAACGATCAGTGGACAATTTAATTATTAATTCTTTGATCTACAACAAGTAACCAAACTATCATCGGACAAATCTCTAATTCAAGGAATTAGTACTGCTGTCAACGAAGTGTTAACTCTCTAGCAAAATATTTTCAGACCCATATTCCCATGAACTTCTGACAGGACATCACTAAAATATTTGACAAATACAAACACATCTTCTACACTTACGTCAACACTGCACTTCCTCTCTACTACTGGACAATTCAGCTGCATTTAATAATGATTATGGCAATATCTTTTTTATTCTTACATAAAAAATAAATGAATGAAAAATTCAGGTATTGGGCAAAAGCTGGAGAATCATACACTTTTCATAACTTTCAGAAGTAATCTTTAAGTAAAAAGTAACTTTAAGTAAGAGTGGCATATTTTTAACATACATATATAGGACAACTATGACCTCTGACCAGGGAGACCTCGCACCTTGATCTTATGCTTACCACTTTCAGGAGCAAGGGATGAGGTGAAGGAACCGCTGAAGGCCATGAGCAGACTAGCTGATAGACATGCGCAGAGGACCCTAACGATTCCTAGGTTAATGACAAACAAGAATATTCCTGTCAACATATGGGCGGGAACAAGGAAATAGATATAGTGACTAGGAACATTCTTGGACTGCTGATTGGCGGAGTGAAGTTTATGGGTCTTTTCTTTCATTTCCTATTAAGCACAGCACTCTATATAATGTTGTAACCATTGTTCTGTGCCATTTGATTTTGGGGAAGGAAGCGTATACAAATATTAATACTTAATTATCCGTATTCTGTATCATTGATGTGTTCTGTGTTCGTAAATTCTGACAGGAACGTTTACAAGCTTTATGATATAGATCATAGCACAGGTGTACATTATTAGGACATTATTAACTTTGTTATTGTTTAATAATAGGCAGCCTAGATTTGTATTATTATTATTATTAAAAAAGAAAGTTACGTACTACACGACAAAACGACCTTACCTGTAACGGTGATAACTACTTACTTCAACAGGTAAATACCTAGAACTCAGCGTACAGTAAACAATAGAACACGAAGCTCTCTGGTGTTGTGTGTATCCTAATATGAAACGTTATATGATTAATTATACGCAACTGTAATTACACAAGTACAAAATAGGGGAAAATAATCTCACGCGTTCCATTCACACGAGTTTGTCAGCTGTTCCACAAACAACCTTTCCTTACAAAACATTGTTCTATCTACTTCATGCTAATCGAGATAAACATGGGCAGAAATAGTCTTATTACTTGCCTCCTGATAAGTAAAAGGGAAATAAGCACTAGGCTAAAGCGATAGTGAATAGTTAAAAGCCATCGCATGTGAAACAATTGAAATTCGTTTCTCTTATGCATTCCCGGAAGTAAAACAAAAGAGAGGAAAAGAAAGTTGGCTTCCCGCATTAGAAAAGCTTAAGTAGTTTAATATTGAAACCAATAAAAAGGAATATCTCGAAAACGGTAAACTTTACAAGAACAAGAAACACACACACACACACACACACACACACACACACACACACACACACAAATTGGCAGGATTATAAATGGGCCCAAGATAAGTATTTTGACATAGGGAACCTATGGGTTATGGGTTCTAAATTCGTTATGTATTAAGGATTAGCACGCCACTGATCAAATCGCAGTGGACCGTGACATGAGCACCCGGATTTCGAAGAGCGTATACATAGTGACATTATTAGTGCTATGGTAAGCGTGTGGCATCGGGTCAAGATGTTGGAGTTCATAGCCTTCATAGATGCCTTTATTTTTACATTGTCTCCTTTGTAGTTTATAATGAGCGTTCATATTTTGCTGCGTTACGAAATATGATTTATTTATATTGACAAATAAATATCCATTAGCTTTACAGAAAACTTTCAATAAAATTGCATTTAACGCTTCTCATCGAAGGAATTTCTAAAATACGTGTATCATACATTGATGTGTTATGTACGTTCATTTTACAATTGTAGGCACGGTTCAGAATTTACGAAACAATATTATCAAATTAACTTCAATTGAAATAAAAATACACATCTAGTTCTGTAGTAAAGTAAGTACTACATAAAACTAATTATGAGCTATGTACCATTCAGGAAAGTACATTCAACCAATTTCATCTCGACATGAAAGGCAAATAGAAAGAGACTTCGAGAAATAATACAATATCTGAAGCACAAAATACAAAAGGTCATTAGAGAAACTGTTCAATGTGACAACCTGTAGAGGTTGTACCTACAAGAAGTTTACAACAAGCAGCTAAAGTTCCTGTTAGTAATTGTTCATGTGATTCAACGGGCATCTGGTGAGCGAAGACAAGCATGCGCAAGCACGTGACACCAAAAAAACACATGAGCTCAGAAGTTCGCAGTTTAGATTATCTTAGGATGCAGGTCTGCGTGATCTCCATTTCACGCCTCGTTGAAACAATATTTCGTTCCTTACACATAATGTGTATGCTTTTATAATATGAATACAATGCTTAGCAATTCATGGTTCTCACAGTAGTCACGTGTAGGCATTAGACAAGATTTTCAGAAACACATTCCCGCAGGACCAGTAGCGCAGTGGTTAAAACGGTATATCACTTACATACGGATAAATTAAAGTACAGCTACTCGAATTTCTGGAATAAATATATTTTTTTATTCCACTCCAAAAACATAGTTCAGTTACGAGTTTCAACGCACACATTGCGCAAACCTTTTCAACAAACCTAATCGTTTTATTGCATTAATCTATGGAGGTTCTTTGACAATTACTACACTTAATATTGAACGCTACGTAGGTACTTTCGCAATCTTTAGAAAGTAATTTGTACTAAAGGGTTTTATCATCTTGGCTTCAGAAATGTAAGTTAAGCTATTTAGTACTGCTTAGTAGGGGTTAAAGGGGGATTTCGGGACTCAAAGGATGCCGCCCATGTAAACATCATGTACATATGTAACACTTAAGATAAACATCAGCCGACAGACCACCCACACAGCGCTGCCTCTTTGCCAAGACAACAGTCTAAAAGCTTCCCCATGTACCTGTCAATCAAAGTATGTGCTGCCGGCTACTACCCCCTCCCCCTTTGCCAAACCACCTGTCTAAAAGATTTTACTTGCAGGGTTCTTAATCACTTGAACAATCGTCTTTCACATTCACAGATCAAATTCAATTTAATCGATTGACCACGCCCACTCAAATTTCTAATTTTTGAGCTACAAGGCTCATCTGCATATCAAATCGATCTAGTTTTTCACGAGGAATCTGAATCTCTGATCATAAATACAAAATTCTTTTGATTTCAATTCGATAGTCTCTTTTAATTAAAAACACGTAGGATTTCTCTATCTCTGGCAATTCGAGAGCTACAAGGCTCATTTGCATGACAAATCAGTCTAACTTTTCACAAAGAATCTGAATATACAAACATAGTTCAACTGTCATGTCGAAAAAACTCGATAAAATTACTGAGTGGAATATTTGATATAAATTATTAGATATCAATTGAACATGCGTTAGCGGTAATATTTTTGCAAGGAATTATAACACTCACACGATTGAACATGTTAAAAGCTTTATTATTCAATACCAACATATGAAATGAAAAATAGCAAGAGAGAATTGCTTTTATAAAACATACTAACTTATCACATCAAAAACCAATATGGCGGCGAAGTGATTGTGTTTCCAACGAGCAGAGGGCACCTCAACTGGGAATTCAACCTGGGACCTCTCGAACACTGAGAATGCCAACATCATTCCAACTCCAAACATTATAAATCTTAATATCCGTTCTTAAACGAGGACCTACATTCGACTTTCAGTGAGGATGCAATCACATGACTTTACGACTATGTATAATTAAACAACTGCAAAAAGGATTGAATGTAGAACGCAATTATAACATTCGCTATACATAAAAGCTGTTCTTATTCCCTTATAATCCCCTATCCAGTACAAGAATTAACTTCACGAATAATCAATAAACTTTAATTACAATTACACTAATTAAAATGACAATAATGCTTAAAGAATTGAGGTTACAATAAGACGCCATAACACTTTTCTTATTCCTTTATCAGCCCATACCCAGCACAAGTACAAGACACACGATTGGTTAATTTTAAGAAATTTGAATTACAATTACGCTAATTAAAATGTTAATAACGGTTAAATAATTGAGATTACAATAAAATACTATGAGACTTTTCTTGCTCATTTATCACCCTTCATCCAGTACAAGAATGAATTCCAGCTATCCAACACTCGAGAAACTTTAATTACAATTACGCAAATTAAAATGTCAATAACACTTAAGAGAATTGAAGCTACAATAAAACGCCGTAACACTTTCCTTATTCCTTTATCAGCCCATACCCATTTGTGATTGGCTAATTTAAGAAATTTTAATTACAATTACGCCAGTTAAAATGCCAATAACGCTTTGAGAATTGAAGTTACAATAAAACGCTATTAGACTTTTCTCAATTCTTTACCATCCCCTATTCAGTACGAGTATTAGATTCGGGATTAATTCAATAAATTTTAATCACAATTATACCTTTACTTTAAGTTTAAAAATGTAAATAACAACCCAATTTGCAACGATGTAGCGAAATGAGTGATACAAATTCTTCACGAAATTACATCTACATGCTAATTACATACTTGGATTATACGCCTAGTGCATTCAAACTTTATTCGTAACTATCACAAGACATATAAAATGTTTTTATTTACGCAAATGTCAGACCTATACCAAAATATGGTGTGTTTCATTCACGTGACCTTCTATACCTCTCTGAAACAAATTATTGTTAAAAAGCTTGTATGTCTATTTACTTCATGCTAATCGAGTAAAAACTAGTAGAAATAGTCTTCATACTTGCTTCCTTGTAAGTAGAAGCTAACTAAGGGAGTACCATAGGTTAAAGTGATAGTCATAGTCAAAAGCAGGCTGCTATGTCACTTTCCTGTATGAGAAAAATATACGTTTTTAAAGCTGAAACAAATAACAATGATTATATCGAAAAAAAAAAAAAGGGTTCACTCCACAAAAATCATGTATTTAACATAAATCGTGTGTTTTAACGTGCCCTACATTTTTGTGTGGTAAGCTTTTATCTATCTCTTATGGTTTACTAGTTATAACAATTTATTCAGAATAAAAAAGGTCTTCAGAGATTATACTCAGAAAATTCAAGTTATACATTTTATTTGTCAGGTAAATATCTTTAATATGCGATATTCTAATCAAAATCGTTAGAACCATTTTTAGAAATAAAACTTTTCGAAAAAACGTTCCATGTAAAGGGTAGTTTGGGAGGGCTTTTCTCAAAAATCTTCGGGTCGCATACCTGGAAGATACTAAACTTAAATACCAAGTTTGGTAATTTACCGAATTTGCGTTTTTGAGCTATGCTGCCCAGTCACACACATATACACACCAACACACGCAAACACACAGACATGCAGACACACACAAACCTTTTTATAAAATGGATTTTTTTTATACAGGGGACCCTAAAAACATATATATTCCCAGTGAAAAATCAGCATCCGATTTTGGGTGGAATACAATACCTTCTCTATACACTATGTACACAGTACGTGTAGAGAAAGTAGAAACAACTGCTAACACAATTTGAAATCACTTAGACTGCCTACAACTAACTGAGGGATACCATACTAAAACCAACAGCTAACATGGCTTGAAATCGCTTAGACAGCCTACAACTGACTCAGCAGTATTCTCTAATTTCAACACTGTAGTATAAAATATAGCTTGAAGCATCACGTACCTTGACGATTATGCATAAATAAATACCTTCAAATGAAATACCATACCAAAATAACAGCTAACATTGCTTGAAATCACTTAGACAGCCTACAACTGACACAGCAGTATTCTCTAATTTTAACACTGAAGTATAAGCTATAACTTGAAGTACTCTCCACATAACTTGACAATTATGCATAAATAGACATCTTCAAAACATAAATACCATACCAAAAATAACAGCTAACATTGCTTGAAATCACTTAGACAGCCTACAACTGACACAGCAGTATTCTCTAATTTTAACACTGAAGTATAAGCTATAACTTGAAGTACTCTCCACATAACTTGACAATTATGCATAAATAGACATCTTCAAAAAATAAATACCATACCAAAAATAACAGCTAACATTGCTTGAAATCACTTAGACAGCCTACAACTGACACAACAGTATTCTCTAACTTCAACAGAGAAGTATAATTTATAACTCGAAGCACTCATCACATAACTTGAGGATTGAGCATAAATAAACATTTTCATAAAGGGGGGGGGGGGATATTTAGTAGCCACTTATCACAATCGCTATGAAAGAAAGCCGCGCAAGGCTGCTCACATCTTGGCTAACATATAACACAAGGGAAAACGGAAACATACTACCTATTACAAAAAGCGAAGCATGATCCGACCAGTTTCAGACGATAAAGAAGGCTGGCGACATTTTGAACAAAACATCCTATCTCTCCCCTTCAGAGCTTTCTGTTAGAAAAACATCCTCACTCGGCCCCTCTAGGCTAAGAACAGGCAGATACACGCATTCCCCTTCCTTAGGTATACACTGAAGAAAACATGTTTTTATGTGAGCAACTATATAAGCCTGAGGTCTGCAATATAGAACTACTTATTCGATATAACCGCCGTGAAAAAGCATTCTTGAAAACAAACGTCAAAGCTTTTGATGATATGAACGAATACAGGAGAGAGTGTGCTGAAGATTCGCATCATTATACATACTTTCACAAAGAATTCTGCAGTGGACGAATGCATACGATTACATGCATATACCCTGCTTACCATAATCAGATACCTTCAAGGAATCCCTGTTCCGAAGACTGCTCTGTCTACAAGATAGATATATTGTAAGTACAATACATTCACGTCTTTCTACTATTATAAGTACTACAAATGTATTCGAGTAATGATGGCTAATTCCAATACATTTTTATATATCAAGGGGTCGGAACACACAAGAGCTTCACGATTCAGATACCATAGATGCAACGGATATGTTTAGATCAGCACATGAGATTGAAGATCACTTAGAATTATGCAACGGTCGCACTCATGTGGTGATTTGTTCAAAACCTGCAGTGCATGATAGAATAACATCATACTTCATCTGCAACTTGACCTGTAGCGTGTATTGGTCAAGGCATATGAGACAAAGGTAATTACAAACTAAAAATACGACGAGTGGCCAGCACATCACACATTTATTTCTTGAAAAAGTTAATAACCCTCATTGTTCTTTCCAGAGTTCGAGAGTCAATCCCCATACCGCCAGAGCTCATAGACCCTGCTAGGACTGACGTTGACGAGGTGGATGTCTGCATTTCAAGCCCATGGAACACCTGCCCTGTACAAGATTATGATGACATTCCGAATACGAGCACGTCGAATCAAGCATCAATGTGAGTATAATATATTGGTATTACATCAAGGAAGAAACTAACCTTATTTCCATTGCAGTGATCGAGTCAAAGGAAAATTAATAACATTTACTAATTTTCAATAATTCTAATGTTCCAGATCCAAAGGAGATATAAGAGGAGAAAGACCCTTTTGCTAGTCATCTCAGGAAGCTGAGATTGCTGGAAGATCGCATGCACATCATTTGTAAACGAGAGGCAAGCATAGAGAAATATGAAACCCAGAGCAGACCAACTGAACGCATCCATCCCATTCTACATATCCAAAACAAATAATTCTAGTGTAGCGCTTTATTATGAACTACCAGTGCTTCTCAACAGCAGTGATCCTAATGACTTTGTATATACATGACATATATAAAGCGCGCCTATGACTCCCTAAATTCTGCATGTGCACAAAAGACAAAGTGCGCACATTGTGAATATATTGAAAAATATAGTGCTATAATATATAATTGCATTCATGAAAAAAACGAAGCCGCTAGACTCTTTTAATAAAATAAAACAAAGGATGAATAGGATTTAAAAAGAAATGAAGATGTAAAGAAGCTGGCACATTTATAAGCAAACATTTATTTAATCTAACTAATGAAAATAAAACATTTTGAAGAGGCACGGACATGGAGAAGGAATGTAATGAAAATACTTATAAATAAAACTATTATGTACATATAATCCCACTAATGTTTTTATTCCACAAAAACAAATACAAATTTTCAACATCCTAATCCTTTGCATAATTAGGCATTTAAATTATCGATTACATGACAGGTGATAAGGGCTTGTAGGTAAATACCTCATTGTGTATAATCAGACAATTTAATATTGTAATTTCTGGTGATAGACGTCCTGCACGCTTTAAGGTTGAGAGCGAAAATACCCCTTTACACCAGCAAAACAGGAACACCAGGCTGAGTCGCAAATATCTAGAGGGCACTTCTGTTTACTAGCATTCATACAGGAAATAATCCGTTTCTTCAGCTTTACTTTTATCACACACTTCTCTAACAAGAGTGTAAGTAATACATAGCTCGACCAATGAAAAACAGTTTCAATGCTAAAAACCCAATCAAGTTTACGGTAGAAGCCCATCTATAAAAGTGGAACAGGCAGATATCAGATAACTCAATTTAGAGAAAAGGTCTCAGCGCAGTGATTGGTAGGAATCATCTGAAAAACTACGAGCTAATTCGCAAAAAAGAAGATACCTAATCAATCAAGAACCTTGAAACGGCTGGTAGGATTTTTAAAACATTCGCTCTCCTTGTTCTTAAATGTATAATATACAGCGACAGCTTAATTTACTTATAATGCTTTTTCAGAAACTTTACAGGTGATTGGCTAGCTTCATGAGAAAAAATTGCATTACATAAGAACTTCATATATTTCTACAAAAGAGAATTTGTACAAGTAAGTTCGATACAAAAGGTTTTTCACACTGAATACACGATTTGAGGGCAACCGAACACTTCAAAAGCAAGTTTTAGACAAAGTATAGTGTGCGAGTGAGTGCATGTGAAGCAGCGTACCTCTAAAAATACACAAATTCGAAGTGACAATTGAAGTGCTCTGGCACATTAAATTTCTTATTTCTAATGTACAACGGAGTAACATGTAATGAAAACATTCTGCTATTATTTAGAATTATAAGCGTGAATTATATGTAAAAGAAAATCTCATCTTAATGATGGGCGATTCGTTCAAGTCATGGGTGCAGGAGCACAAGGACACTAATCGGTTGAAAATACCAATTGAGCATTTTCAGAAAAATATTAGTGTTGTATGTACAGTATAACTTAAACACTCAATTTTTATTGACTTCAGATTTATACTACTTCAACTCTCTTAAACCGGAAGTGATGTTTCGTTTCATCTTTATTGGTTTACTCATGTCAATGCAAATCGTGAGGCCGTGCCATGGTCGAGTGGTTAGACTACTCTCCTCTCACCAAGGAGGTCCGGAGTCGACCCCAGGCAACAGCATGTGGGATTTGTTATGGACAAAGCGGCGCAGGGGGCGGGTTTTCTCAGGTTTCCCCCTGCCATCACATTCCACCGGTGCTCCACGTTCATTCCATATATCAGTAGTGTTATCTCCTGCGGTGCCACAAGTAGTAAAAGCAGTCGTTAAACACATAAAAAAAGTGAACGAATTTCAATGAGAATCGCAGGGCTAAACATTATAAAAGATCCGACTAACCTAGTAATTTCCGCTAATGTCCCTAATTATAAGGGGAACAATTGAATAAGAACATTTTTTTTTCTGGAAAATGTTTATCTTGAATAGCATGAAGTAACAGAAGAATATAATTATTTTAATATTGTCTATCATGAAATCTCAAACCCTTGTGCACGCTTCTGCTAAAGAATGTTTCCTTACACCTACATCACGCCGAAAAGAATACTACAGGTGAACTCATGGTTTCACTACAGAATTTCATGTCTAGTTCTTTATTACATTAAAACTCTTATAAAGTGAAGGAAATGAAAATCCATTTATGTTGATAGAACTAAACCGAACACGCAGTTTTAAATGGTCACTCCTACAATCACTGCTTCTAATCAGATCTGCAATCAATACAAAAACAAGGTTAAACATTCAATGCACTTAGTTATAATATCAGAAAATAAGACTGTCTCCGTGGTCAAACGGGTAAGTGAGCTGACTTCTCACCTGCAGATACCGGGTTCGATCCACGGCTAGGACGGCGAATTTTTCTTTAACCGCAATTACTCCCTATCCCCACAGAGTCTGGAAGGTATAAATGGGCATGTGTTTAGTAATATAAGAAATTAATTACCATAAAGTTCTAAACCTACACTAATACGAGTTGCTTCATAAGTCAAAGCCCCTATGTGACCATTGTATTGCAACAGGTCCCTAAAGAGATATAATTACACATTCATATATCTCAAGGTTTTTCTCAAGCTCGCTCAACATCCAGGATTCACAAATATTAGTTTCTTTTATGCTCTCTCTATAACATGGAAAATATTTTAGCATCTTCAATTTCTTCTTCTTTTATTATTATTATTATTATTATTAATATTATTAGTTTGTCACATTTCTGGGAAAAAAACACGACTGTAACTCAAGTACAAAATTAAAAATCGAATGCTAGCAGTTTTGGTTTGTATGAGAACTGGTAAAATGACTTAAGGATAAACCCATGCGGATTTTATTATATAACGTTACAAACTTATTTGTTGCTTGCCAAGCGGTAGATCTGCGAACGAATCATAGTACAGGCATAGGAATTTTTTTCCTCACCTAGGATACATGGACCGGGGTGCACTCAGCCTCGCGAGGTCCCTGGAGGGGGCCAATTGAGGAGCTACTTGATGGAGAAGTAGCGGCTCCAGGTCATGAGGACAGCATTAACTGGTCAGGGGGGGGGAGGGAGATCGAAGCGCAGTCCACGTCTCACCTCCTCAATAGTGCACCCCATCCATGACGTCTGTAACGGAGCGAGATGGGGGACACAGCAGCAGTCCAAGGCTCTTAGCTGTGCAAGGGAGTCACAAGCTTATACTAAAAAGCCTGCGATTTTCACAATGCACACAATAATTTTCTTAATAAGTAACATTTAATTAGTTGACCCACCCTAACCTAAATAACCTAAATTAACCTAACCTTCCTAAACTAATCTAACATCATAGCCAATAATAAACATCAGACACACCACATTCATTATAGAAATACATTACAACATCATATGACATCATTTGTCAATTTTTCGCTCTATTACAGCAGAATCATTCATCTCACGCATATTCAAGAAGATTTCTTTTGACTGCTTCCCTTTGTAAGCTGCTTGCGAGTACATTAGCAATCGCAGCCGATCTACCAGAGAATTTACATCATCATAAGAAGATGTTTTATCTACACCGCTGACTTGGTCCAACCACTTCATTGCTGAGACATGTAGCTTCTCTTTAATCTTGAATATTAATAATCATGGCTAACACAAGACCCGTGACTTTGAATTATATACATCATTAAATGATGTTGCCATGCATGTTGCATCAGGAAGGCAAATCACAGCACAGGCAAACACAATTGCAATAGATACTTGCACAGCATTGTGCAAAACATAACATAGAATTCTATCAGAAAATTACAAAAATAGTTGCACAATGCTAATTTAACAAATAAATGTATGATATCCTAAGGACAACCTAACCTCAGTCATCATATTCAACATAACGAAAGCAATAACATTATACGTTAAATGAAGAAAATCCATTCTATATATATTAATTATGACAGACAATAGACACATTTTTATCTACCAATACGTTTAATTCTTGGAGAACTCTTCAAATGGGGTATACGCTTTCCAAGAAACACGATACTCTCTTCGAGAAAGAAATGGTCAGATAGTGGTATGTACTTCGGTTCCTTTAGGAAAGTGTATACCCCATTTGAAGACTTCTCCAAGAATTAAACGTATTGGTAGATAAAGATGTGTCTATTGTCTGTCATAATTAATATATATAGAATGGATTTTCTTCATTTAACGTATAATGTTATTGCTTGCGTTATGTTGAATATGATGACTGAGGTTAGGTTGTCCTTAGGATATCATACATTTATTTGTTAAATTAGCATTGTGCAACTATTTTTGTAATTTTCTGATAGAATTCTATGTTATGTTTTGCACAATGCTGTGCAAGTATCTATTGCAATTGTGTTTGCCTGTGCTGTGATTTGCCTTCCTGATGCAACATGCATGGCAACATCATTTAATGATGTATATAATTCAAAGTCACGGGTCTTGTGTTAGCCATGATTATTAATATTCAAGATTAAAGAGAAGCTACATGTCTCAGCAATGAAGTGGTTGGACCAAGTCAGCGGTGTAGATAAAACATCTTCTTATGATGATGTAAATTCTCTGGTAGATCGGCTGCGATTGCTAATGTACTCGCAAGCAGCTTACAAAGGGAAGCAGTCAAAAGAAATCTTCTTGAATATGCGTGAGATGAATGATTCTGCTGTAATAGAGCGAAAAATTGACAAATGATGTCATATGATGTTGTAATGTATTTCTATAATGAATGTGGTGTGTCTGATGTTTATTATTGGCTATGATGTTAGATTAGTTTAGGAAGGTTAGGTTAATTTAGGTTATTTAGGTTAGGGTGGGTCAACTAATTAAATGTTACTTATTAAGAAAATTATTGTGTGCATTGTGAAAATCGCAGGCTTTTTAGTATAAGCTTGTGACTCCCTTGCACAGCTAAGAGCCTTGGACTGCTGCTGTGTCCCCCATCTCGCTCCGTTACAGACGTCATGGATGGGGTGCACTATTGAGGAGGTGAGACGTGGACTGCGCTTCGATCTCCCTCCCCCCCCCTGACCAGTTAATGCTGTCCTCATGACCTGGAGCCGCTACTTCTCCATCAAGTAGCTCCTCAATTGGCCCCCTCCAGGGACCTCGCGAGGCTGAGTGCACCCCGGTCCATGTATCCTAGGTGAGGAAAAAAATTCCTATGCCTGTACTATGATTCGTTCGCAGATCTACCGCTTGGCAAGCAACAAATAAGTTTGTAACGTTATATAATAAAATCCGCATGGGTTTATCCTTAAGTCATTTTACCAGTTCTCATACAAACCAAAACTGCTAGCATTCGATTTTTAATTTTGTACTTGAGTTACAGTCGTGTTTTTTTCCCAGAAATGTGACAAACTAATAATAATAATAATAATAATAATAATAATAAAAGAAGAAGAAATTGAAGATGCTAAAATATTTTCCATGTTATAGAGAGAGCATAAAAGAAACTAATATTTGTGAATCCTGGATGTTGAGCGAGCTTGAGAAAAACCTTGAGATATATGAATGTGTAATTATATCTCTTTAGGGACCTGTTGCAATACAATGGTCACATAGGGGCTTTGACTTATGAAGCAACTCGTATTAGTGTAGGTTTAGAACTTTATGGTAATTAATTTCTTATATTACTAAACACATGCCCATTTATACCTTCCAGACTCTGTGGGGATAGGGAGTAATTGCGGTTAAAGAAAAATTCGCCGTCCTAGCCGTGGATCGAACCCGGTATCTGCAGGTGAGAAGTCAGCTCACTTACCCGTTTGACCACGGAGACAGTCTTATTTTCTGATATTATAACTAAGTGCATTGAATGTTTAACCTTGTTTTTGTATTGATTGCAGATCTGATTAGAAGCAGTGATTGTAGGAGTGACCATTTAAAACTGCGTGTTCGGTTTAGTTCTATCAACATAAATGGATTTTCATTTCCTTCACTTTATAAGAGTTTTAATGTAATAAAGAACTAGACATGAAATTCTGTAGTGAAACCATGAGTTCACCTGTAGTATTCTTTTCGGCGTGATGTAGGTGTAAGGAAACATTCTTTAGCAGAAGCGTGCACAAGGGTTTGAGATTTCATGATAGACAATATTAAAATAATTATATTCTTCTGTTACTTCATGCTATTCAAGATAAACATTTTCCAGAAAAAAAAATGTTCTTATTCAATTGTTCCCCTTATAATTAGGGACATTAGCGGAAATTACTAGGTTAGTCGGATCTTTTATAATGTTTAGCCCTGCGATTCTCATTGAAATTCGTTCACTTTTTTTATGTGTTTAACGACTGCTTTTACTACTTGTGGCACCGCAGGAGATAACACTACTGATATATGGAATGAACGTGGAGCACCGGTGGAATGTGATGGCAGGGGGAAACCTGAGAAAACCCGCCCCCTGCGCCGCTTTGTCCATAACAAATCCCACATGCTGTTGCCTGGGGTCGACTCCGGACCTCCTTGGTGAGAGGAGAGTAGTCTAACCACTCGACCATGGCACGGCCTCACGATTTGCATTGACATGAGTAAACCAATAAAGATGAAACGAAACATCACTTCCGGTTTAAGAGAGTTGAAGTAGTATAAATCTGAAGTCAATAAAAATTGAGTGTTTAAGTTATACTGTACATACAACACTAATATTTTTCTGAAAATGCTCAATTGGTATTTTCAACCGATTAGTGTCCTTGTGCTCCTGCACCCATGACTTGAACGAATCGCCCATCATTAAGATGAGATTTTCTTTTACATATAATTCACGCTTATAATTCTAAATAATAGCAGAATGTTTTCATTACATGTTACTCCGTTGTACATTAGAAATAAGAAATTTAATGTGCCAGAGCACTTCAATTGTCACTTCGAATTTGTGTATTTTTAGAGGTACGCTGCTTCACATGCACTCACTCGCACACTATACTTTGTCTAAAACTTGCTTTTGAAGTGTTCGGTTGCCCTCAAATCGTGTATTCAGTGTGAAAAACCTTTTGTATCGAACTTACTTGTACAAATTCTCTTTTGTAGAAATATATGAAGTTCTTATGTAATGCAATTTTTTCTCATGAAGCTAGCCAATCACCTGTAAAGTTTCTGAAAAAGCATTATAAGTAAATTAAGCTGTCGCTGTATATTATACATTTAAGAACAAGGAGAGCGAATGTTTTAAAAATCCTACCAGCCGTTTCAAGGTTCTTGATTGATTAGGTATCTTCTTTTTTGCGAATTAGCTCGTAGTTTTTCAGATGATTCCTACCAATCACTGCGCTGAGACCTTTTCTCTAAATTGAGTTATCTGATATCTGCCTGTTCCACTTTTATAGATGGGCTTCTACCGTAAACTTGATTGGGTTTTTAGCATTGAAACTGTTTTTCATTGGTCGAGCTATGTATTACTTACACTCTTGTTAGAGAAGTGTGTGATAAAAGTAAAGCTGAAGAAACGGATTATTTCCTGTATGAATGCTAGTAAACAGAAGTGCCCTCTAGATATTTGCGACTCAGCCTGGTGTTCCTGTTTTGCTGGTGTAAAGGGGTATTTTCGCTCTCAACCTTAAAGCGTGCAGGACGTCTATCACCAGAAATTACAATATTAAATTGTCTGATTATACACAATGAGGTATTTACCTACAAGCCCTTATCACCTGTCATGTAATCGATAATTTAAATGCCTAATTATGCAAAGGATTAGGATGTTGAAAATTTGTATTTGTTTTTGTGGAATAAAAACATTAGTGGGATTATATGTACATAATAGTTTTATTTATAAGTATTTTCATTACATTCCTTCTCCATGTCCGTGCCTCTTCAAAATGTTTTATTTTCATTAGTTAGATTAAATAAATGTTTGCTTATAAATGTGCCAGCTTCTTTACATCTTCATTTCTTTTTAAATCCTATTCATCCTTTGTTTTATTTTATTAAAAGAGTCTAGCGGCTTCGTTTTTTTCATGAATGCAATTATATATTATAGCACTATATTTTTCAATATATTCACAATGTGCGCACTTTGTCTTTTGTGCACATGCAGAATTTAGGGAGTCATAGGCGCGCTTTATATATGTCATGTATATACAAAGTCATTAGGATCACTGCTGTTGAGAAGCACTGGTAGTTCATAATAAAGCGCTACACTAGAATTATTTGTTTTGGATATGTAGAATGGGATGGATGCGTTCAGTTGGTCTGCTCTGGGTTTCATATTTCTCTATGCTTGCCTCTCGTTTACAAATGATGTGCATGCGATCTTCCAGCAATCTCAGCTTCCTGAGATGACTAGCAAAAGGGTCTTTCTCCTCTTATATCTCCTTTGGATCTGGAACATTAGAATTATTGAAAATTAGTAAATGTTATTAATTTTCCTTTGACTCGATCACTGCAATGGAAATAAGGTTAGTTTCTTCCTTGATGTAATACCAATATATTATACTCACATTGATGCTTGATTCGACGTGCTCGTATTCGGAATGTCATCATAATCTTGTACAGGGCAGGTGTTCCATGGGCTTGAAATGCAGACATCCACCTCGTCAACGTCAGTCCTAGCAGGGTCTATGAGCTCTGGCGGTATGGGGATTGACTCTCGAACTCTGGAAAGAACAATGAGGGTTATTAACTTTTTCAAGAAATAAATGTGTGATGTGCTGGCCACTCGTCGTATTTTTAGTTTGTAATTACCTTTGTCTCATATGCCTTGACCAATACACGCTACAGGTCAAGTTGCAGATGAAGTATGATGTTATTCTATCATGCACTGCAGGTTTTGAACAAATCACCACATGAGTGCGACCGTTGCATAATTCTAAGTGATCTTCAATCTCATGTGCTGATCTAAACATATCCGTTGCATCTATGGTATCTGAATCGTGAAGCTCTTGTGTGTTCCGACCCCTTGATATATAAAAATGTATTGGAATTAGCCATCATTACTCGAATACATTTGTAGTACTTATAATAGTAGAAAGACGTGAATGTATTGTACTTACAATATATCTATCTTGTAGACAGAGCAGTCTTCGGAACAGGGATTCCTTGAAGGTATCTGATTATGGTAAGCAGGGTATATGCATGTAATCGTATGCATTCGTCCACTGCAGAATTCTTTGTGAAAGTATGTATAATGATGCGAATCTTCAGCACACTCTCTCCTGTATTCGTTCATATCATCAAAAGCTTTGACGTTTGTTTTCAAGAATGCTTTTTCACGGCGGTTATATCGAATAAGTAGTTCTATATTGCAGACCTCAGGCTTATATAGTTGCTCACATAAAAACATGTTTTCTTCAGTGTATACCTAAGGAAGGGGAATGCGTGTATCTGCCTGTTCTTAGCCTAGAGGGGCCGAGTGAGGATGTTTTTCTAACAGAAAGCTCTGAAGGGGAGAGATAGGATGTTTTGTTCAAAATGTCGCCAGCCTTCTTTATCGTCTGAAACTGGTCGGATCATGCTTCGCTTTTTGTAATAGGTAGTATGTTTCCGTTTTCCCTTGTGTTATATGTTAGCCAAGATGTGAGCAGCCTTGCGCGGCTTTCTTTCATAGCGATTGTGATAAGTGGCTACTAAATATCCCCCCCCCCCCTTTATGAAAATGTTTATTTATGCTCAATCCTCAAGTTATGTGATGAGTGCTTCGAGTTATAAATTATACTTCTCTGTTGAAGTTAGAGAATACTGTTGTGTCAGTTGTAGGCTGTCTAAGTGATTTCAAGCAATGTTAGCTGTTATTTTTGGTATGGTATTTATTTTTTGAAGATGTCTATTTATGCATAATTGTCAAGTTATGTGGAGAGTACTTCAAGTTATAGCTTATACTTCAGTGTTAAAATTAGAGAATACTGCTGTGTCAGTTGTAGGCTGTCTAAGTGATTTCAAGCAATGTTAGCTGTTATTTTTGGTATGGTATTTATGTTTTGAAGATGTCTATTTATGCATAATTGTCAAGTTATGTGGAGAGTACTTCAAGTTATAGCTTATACTTCAGTGTTAAAATTAGAGAATACTGCTGTGTCAGTTGTAGGCTGTCTAAGTGATTTCAAGCAATGTTAGCTGTTATTTTGGTATGGTATTTCATTTGAAGGTATTTATTTATGCATAATCGTCAAGGTACGTGATGCTTCAAGCTATATTTTATACTACAGTGTTGAAATTAGAGAATACTGCTGAGTCAGTTGTAGGCTGTCTAAGCGATTTCAAGCCATGTTAGCTGTTGGTTTTAGTATGGTATCCCTCAGTTAGTTGTAGGCAGTCTAAGTGATTTCAAATTGTGTTAGCAGTTGTTTCTACTTTCTCTACACGTACTGTGTACATAGTGTATAGAGAAGGTATTGTATTCCACCCAAAATCGGATGCTGATTTTTCACTGGGAATATATATGTTTTTAGGGTCCCCTGTATAAAAAAAATCCATTTTATAAAAAGGTTTGTGTGTGTCTGCATGTCTGTGTGTTTGCGTGTGTTGGTGTGTATATGTGTGTGACTGGGCAGCATAGCTCAAAAACGCAAATTCGGTAAATTACCAAACTTGGTATTTAAGTTTAGTATCTTCCAGGTATGCGACCCGAAGATTTTTGAGAAAAGCCCTCCCAAACTACCCTTTACATGGAACGTTTTTTCGAAAAGTTTTATTTCTAAAAATGGTTCTAACGATTTTGATTAGAATATCGCATATTAAAGATATTTACCTGACAAATAAAATGTATAACTTGAATTTTCTGAGTATAATCTCTGAAGACCTTTTTTATTCTGAATAAATTGTTATAACTAGTAAACCATAAGAGATAGATAAAAGCTTACCACACAAAAATGTAGGGCACGTTAAAACACACGATTTATGTTAAATACATGATTTTTGTGGAGTGAACCCTTTTTTTCGATATAATCATTGTTATTTGTTTCAGCTTTAAAAACATATACTTTTCTCTTACAGGAGAGTGACATAGCAGCCAACTTTTGACTATGACTATCACTTTAACCTATGGTACTCCCTTAGTTAGCTTCTACTTACAAGGAAGCAAGTATGAAGACTATTTCTACTAGTTTTTACTCGATTAGCATAAAGTAAAAAGACGTACAAGCTTTTTAACAATAATTTGTTTCAGAGAGGTATAGAAGGTCACGTGAATGGAACACACCATATTTTGGTATAGGTCTGACATTTGCGTAAATAAAAACATTTTATATGTCTTGTGATAGTTACGAATAATGTTTGAATACACTGGGCGTATAATCCAAGTAGTAGTTGACATGTAGATGTAATTTCGTGAAGAATTTGTATCACTCATTTCGCTATAGTGTTGCAAATTGGGTTGTTATTTGCATTTTTAAACTTAAAGTAAAGGTATAATTGTGATTAAAATGTGTTGAATTAATCCCGAATCTAATACTCGTACTGAATAGGGGATGGTTAAGAATTGAGAAAAGTCTAATAGCGTTTTATTGTAACTTCAATTCTCAAAGCGTTATTGGCATTTTAACTGGCGTAATTGTAACTAAAATTTCTTAAATTAGCCAATCACAAATGGGTATGGGCTGATAAAGAAATAAGGAAAGTGTTACGGCGTTTTATTGTAGCTTCAATTCTCTAAGTGTTATTGACATTTTAATTTGCGTAATTGTAATTAAAGTTTCTCGAGTGTTGGATAGCTGGGATTCATTCTTGTACTGGATGAAGGGTGATAAATGAGCAAGAAAAGTCTCATAGTATTTTATTGTAATCTCAATTATTTAACCGTTATTAACATTTTAATTAGCGTAATTGTAATTCAAATTTCTTAAAATTAACCAATCGTGTGTCTTGTACTTGTGCTGGGTATGGGCTGATAAAGGAATAAGAAAAGTGTTATGGCGTCTTATTGTAACCTCAATGCTTTAAGCATTATTGTCATTTTAATTAGTGTAATTGTAATTAAAGTTTATTGATTATTCGTGAAGTTAATTCTTGTACTGTATAGGGGATTATAAGGGAATAAGAACAGCTTTTATATATAGCGATTGTTATAATTGCGTTCTACATTCAATCCTTTTTGCAGTTGTTTAATTATACATAGTCGTAAAGTCATGTGATTGCATCCTCACTGAAAGTCGAATGTAGGTCCTCGTTTAAGAACGGATATTAAGATTTATAATGTTTGGAGTTGTAATGATGTTGGCATTCTCAGTGTTCGAGAGATCCCGGGTTCAATTCCCTGTTGGGTGCCCTCTGCTCGTTGGAAACACAATCACTTCGCCGCCATATTGGTTTTTGATGTGATAAGTTAGTATGTTTTATAAAAGCAATTCTCTCTTGCTATTTTTCATTTCATATGTTGGTATTGAATAATAAAGCTTTTAACATGTTCAATCGTGTGAGTGTTATAATTCCTTGCAAAAATATTACCGCTAACGCATGTTCAATTGATATCTAATAATTTATATCAAATATTCCACTCAGTAATTTTATCGAGTTTTTTCGACATGACAGTTGAACTATGTTTGTATATTCAGATTCTTTGTGAAAAGTTAGACTGATTTGTCATGCAAATGAGCCTTGTAGCTCTCGAATTGCCAGAGATAGAGAAATCCTACGTGTTTTTAATTAAAAGAGACTATCGAATTGAAATCAAAAGAATTTTGTATTTATGATCAGAGATTCAGATTCCTCGTGAAAAACTAGATCGATTTGATATGCAGATGAGCCTTGTAGCTCAAAAATTAGAAATTTGAGTGGGCGTGGTCAATCGATTAA
Source organism: Hymenopus coronatus (assembly GCA_030762935.1). Lineage (NCBI taxonomy): Eukaryota > Metazoa > Arthropoda > Insecta > Mantodea > Hymenopodidae > Hymenopus > Hymenopus coronatus. The sequence continues at coordinate 177,498,687 of CM060892.1, read as the reverse complement.
ATTGAATTTGATCTGTGAATGTGAAAGACGATTGTTCAAGTGATTAAGAACCCTGCAAGTAAAATCTTTTAGACAGGTGGTTTGGCAAAGGGGGAGGGGGTAGTAGCCGGCAGCACATACTTTGATTGACAGGTACATGGGGAAGCTTTTAGACTGTTGTCTTGGCAAAGAGGCAGCGCTGTGTGGGTGGTCTGTCGGCTGATGTTTATCTTAAGTGTTACATATGTACATGATGTTTACATGGGCGGCATCCTTTGAGTCCCGAAATCCCCCTTTAACCCCTACTCTGCTTAAATTGTGTACCTGTTTGAGAGGGAGGAAGAGAGAGAGAGAAATTAAAAAACTAAAAAATGCTGCGATCTTCGCATCGTGTGATTCGACTCACACACCAGTATGGTAGAGCGAAGACTCTCGCTAACCACATATGATCTGAAATCAACCGAACTGCTATCAAAGGACAGGCAATCAATTTTGCCAAAGTTGCGAGTACAATAATTTTAAATATCGTATGGATTGTGCATTTCTTCGACTACTGGCACACAAATGAGCAATTCTGAATGAAAATGGGATACACATATCCACATAGTTTTAATTTACGGCCATTGTTGTACAATCCAGAAAACATGTCAGAACTTTAACGTTTGGAACACTAGGTTCCCAGCTCAAACTGTTTATTTAGGACCCCTCTACAATCCTGCCAATTTGTTGCGGTTGAATTCTGGGATATCCTGTATAAATAACAAAGTGTATATTTTAATGAGGTTTACATTTTATATGCAATAGGTTTTGTCAATTTCTCACGGTTTACGAGCTATACAAAAGTCATTCAGGATAAACAGATCTTCACAGGCTATTCCCAGAACATTCAAGATATGTATTTAGTTTGTCACGAAAATATATTAAATCAAAATCGTTACATCCATTTTTGAGAAAAATAAAAAGTTTGACAAAATACACATTTTCGAAAAATGTTCCATGTAAAAAGTAGATGGGGTGGGGGATTTTCTTGAAAATCTTCCGTCATATCCCTGGAAGATACTGAATTTAAATACCAAATTTGGTATTTAATGGTCTTTTCTTTTCGTTTTTGAGAATTGCTGTCCATTCACACACGCGCGGGCGGACCTTTTTCGTAAAAAGAAAAAGCGTGTTTTAATCAGAGGACCTCAAAACGCATATTTTTGGTGAAATACAATAGCTTATCTGCCTATTATACGCATAGCACTTGCAGTGCTTGTAGAGAAAGTAATAACCTATGGTACTATATGCATATCAAGATAAACATAGCTCCAGTGTGCCCCATTTATGCTATACGAGACTTGCTGTACGATGAGTTTCTAATACTTCCCAGTTGCAGTAAACAGATATCAAACGAATGGAATGCTGAGACCGTCAAAATGCACCTCGTCGCTTTGCCGTGTAGTTAAATTCTATTCCTATACCATACAGCTTTCATGGAACAAAGTTGGTCTTGAGGTCAATGCTGATAAAATTATATTATTTATTGTACGGAGTTGCTTTTTATGGCCCAAGTAAAATAATGGCACGCTTAGATCCTGACGGGGTTGCATGAATTTTGGTATTTTTATAATAAACACTACAGTTTTATTGCACGGTAATATCAATTACGTAATATTTAGGTTTAATAAATTGCTAGTAATATGTTATACTGCACAAGTTAGCGCTGCTACAGCTACTGATATAGTGTTAAAGGCATGAGTCCGCATGAGTCCGCTCCTCCTTGTTGTTTACACAGTATAAGGGCTCAATAACTTAATAGCAAGCAAACATCTGCGCTGGTCGTCTCCTTAGCGCGGTGGTAGCGCAGCTGCTTACCAAGCGGGAGACCTGGGTTCGATCCCCAGTACCGGCGTGGGGATTTTTCCCCCGCTGGGAGACCTGGCCCGGGGTGGACTCACCCTCGTAAGCTCCCTGGGGGGTCAATTGAGGAGCTACTTGATGGAGAAGTAGCGGCTCCAGGTCATGAGGACCGCATTAACCGGCCGGGAGGGACTCGAGGCGCTGACCACGTCTCACCCTCCAATACTGCACCCCATCCATGACTTCTGGACCGAGATGGGGGACGCAGCGGCCGGGCGGTAGGCCAAGGTTCCCCGTGAGCTGTCGTGCCATGGAGTTAAACATCTGCGCTATTTCTCCGACGCCGATCAACACCGCAGTTCTCCTAAGCGCCCTCAAACATGATCGAGAAGCGAAGTGGTATGAAATGAGGGAAGGGAATTTGTGGTAGAAAAGAAACCATTATCAGTGATAGGCAGAATGTGAGCCTCGCGTGTTCCTTGAAACCATCTTCTCTTTGTCATATTACGATGCAAACTACAAAAGCGTTTGTACCGCTTTCAAAAAACCCAGCTGTAGCACAGAGATTCACTTTTTCGGTACACTAAGGTATAATATTACAAATAGCTTTTTAGGCTTGTGTATTTGAAGAGAGCCGCGATTTTTTCCGATTTTGCCGCGGAATTTTCAAAGCTGTTTTCAAATAAATTGTGTTGGGTAATCAACAGATTACTTGACTCCGAGTGTGGTATTGTTTGTTGAATATGTAGAGGATTCAGTTGATTCCGCATTAAACGATAACTCCTCGTACCTGGGTTGCCTTCATTAGAGATAAAGTATTTGTTATTTTTTTCGCCTTTGTAAGAGAAGACAAATGTTGCTATCTATGTCTGGTTTTTTTAACAGTACAAAAATTATAAACTCAATTTGGGTCTCAAAATCAATATATGTTACATTCGCACGATTTTCTCTCCCCATAGCCGTTTGGTTCATCTTCTACAAATTATTATTACGAAAATTTATTTTCTCTACTACGTAGAGTAAGTATGGTATTCCGCCCATAAATCCTATGTAAAAGTTTCTCCAAAAATATATGCTTGGAGGCCTCCTGTACCCAAAAGACGGTTAAGTATGAATGTTGTATTTTACCGGACCGGATGACTGACAGTAAGGTCTGTGGCTCGCACTCAGGAAATCTTCGGTTGAAATCCTATGGCTGACCCATCTGGCTGAGGACTTGTGATTTCCCTCATTCGGCAAGGAAATACCGAACCGGATATTTAATAGCAGGACCCAGAGTTCCACCTTCAGTCTAAACGCCAATAACTTTGAAAAATTGATGATAGTTGTGATTATGTTGCCATCTATCCACAGATAACATAAGCAGCTAGACCAATGCAATCTGCTTGTCGCAGAACAAAGTAGTATGGTGGTATGGTGTGTAAGCAACAGCCACTAGATACAGGACGGCCTAAAAACTGCCATTACCGTTTCCTGTGACGTCATTACATGGAGACGAACTACCAGTTTGCGAAGTTCGTTTGAAGGATTTTTAAGAGAATCGGTTTAGCATTCTTGCTAATTGTATTTGACTATTGCAGTGTATTATTTAGTGTAATAGGTAATCTTGCAGACCAGGTTGCCCTGTCATGGCGGATTATTATTATAAGCATTATTATTACAAAGTTTAGAGCAATACAATTACCGGAAGGTAGTTAATCTAACCTCTTTTGTACTTTCAGGAAGGCATTAGTAGTGTAATGCTAACAAACCTTAGATGCAGGTGCAATGCTATGAAATATCACTGTAGAATTGTAGATTAAAAGCAAACTATAACAATACCGAGCAATAATTATACCTAACTTGTTCAGATTTATCAATTCAGTCTATTGGGGAGGTAATGCTACCATAACCTTAGCTCCACCTATATAACCTTAAACATTTAGCAAGCCAAAAGGAAATACCTTAATCTTACTGCAGTGTAGACAATGATAAAATCTAACCTGTTAGATTTAGTAAACCATTAGGGAAGTAATTTAAAAATAAAAACTAACATGTTAAATTTATCCAATCACTGCGGATATTAAGCAACCATAACCTTAAAAAACCTGTGTGTATATGATGATATAACCTGTTAGTTTAAGCAAGCCATAAAGGAAACCACTAGTGAATTAATTTTGCAGAAGAAAAAGACAATATGTTGAATTTAGCAAATTACTGAGGTTATTAAGCTACTTCACAACCTTAGAAAAACCTATAGGTGGTGATTAGACCTGTTAGATTTAGGAAGCCATTAGGGAAGTAATTTTGCAAAAAAACTAACATGTTAAATTTAGCAAATCACTGAAGTTATTAAGCTACTATAGCCTGTAGGCAATGTTACAAAACCTAACCTGTTAGATTTAGTTAGCCATAAGGAACTTTAATTTACTTTAAGGGAACTGTGTAGATGATCAAATCTGACAATTTTTGTTTTTCGGCATAAATAAATTCTATATTCTTTCCTAATTTACAAAATATATAGCTTTAACGTGTTTTGCTGCATTTAAATTGTTAAAAAGAATATATTATCTATCTTTTAAATCCAGCAGAGACATGTCCCTGTCACTGAAACTCATATCTCTTTTGTGTGCACTGCTGTAAGTAGCCAAATATATATTGACTGTTGTTAAGTGGAGCATTCGTTTTCCTTGGTTTGTCCACATGGGTTTACATTCTTGACAGTTTCTTTATTAACTAGATTAGAACTTTTGAGAATAAAAGAATACACTCATTCGCACTAAACATCCCCCAAATCATCTTTCCAACCAGTTTATTTTCTGTCCGTTCCTCCATAGGAGGTACTTTTATGTCGGCATAGTGTTTTATGTTCTTCTAAGCAATATGAGTGACGGATTTGGTATAAATACACAGTTGTAAGTATACAGGACATAGATTAATGATAAAACAATCGCAAACAAAAAGTATATTAAAAGTAAATACATTCATTTTAAATACGTTTTTTACGGTAATCATAATGCTTTTAAAGGTCATTTTGTATAGGCTTTCACTTATTAAATTTATTGTAATTTTAAATAAGAGATAAACCTAACCATTATAATTTAATGTCAACTGTAAGCCTACATGGGATCATGTTTAACTGTTCCTTTAACTTTTTTATTTCTTCTATTTAACTAGATAAAATCACCGGTGTTGTTCGTGGTTTGGCGAGTTATAGCTACAGCATAGCTTTATGTTGCACTGCCCAATAGCCTTGAATTTAGAGGTATTTAGAAAGTAGGTATACTATTATTGAACAACTATTCCATCTTTAAATCTATAAATGTATTATTTCTAGACTGGCACCACAAATCTGTAGGAAATTTGCAGGTCTATTTCGGTTTCTAATGTTCAATAAAATACGATATTTATATTAAAATAGCATACTGTGTTGGAGAATGTGTAGAAATGTCCCTGTGAACGTAACATAGAATATCTAATTCTATCTAAGTTAGACTACAGCTAAGGACCAATTAGACTGAAAATTGATATCTCGATAAGTTCTTACTTTAGTGTGTTGGAGAAGGTATAGTGAAAGTCCTGTGAATATAATATTGAAAGGAATGTCGAATTGCTAGCCAGACAGTAACTAAGGTTTAGCTGTGTTGGAATTTTGTAAATGGATGTATCAATTAGTATGAGGAATAATCCTTATCATCATAGTCGTTAGAGAATGTGTAGAGAAAGCTTCGTGAATGTAACATCAAACGGAATATGGAATTTTTATCTAGAGTGACTAAGGGTTAAATCTGTTCGAATTGTGAATGGATATCTGGATTAACATGAAGAATAAACCCATGTTATCATAATATGCTGGAGAATTGTAGAGAAAGTCATGTGAGTGAAATATAGACATGGAATATGAATTATAAGCTAGAGAGCATTTTTCGCCTTGTATAAAAAATTATCTGTGCCAAGTTTGGTCGAAATCGGAACAACAGTGAAGAATTCTATTTCAAATACATGCATACATGCATACATACATACACACATACATGCATACATACATGCATACATACATACACACATACATTACATAAATACATGCATACATACATACATTACATACATACATCACATACATACGTACACACATACATACATGCATACATACATACATACACACATACATTACATAAATACATGCATACATGCATACATACGTACACACATACATACATGCATACATGCATACATACATGCATACATACATTACATAAATACATGCATACATACATTACATGCATACATCACATACATACATACACACATACATACATGCATACATACATACACACATACATGCATACATACATGCATACATACATACACACATACATTACATAAATACATGCATACATGCATACATACATACATTACATACATACATCACATACATACGTACACATATACACACATACATACACACATACATTACATACATACATTACATTACATGCATACATACACACATACATTACATACATACATACATACATTACATACATACACACATACATACATGCATACATACACACATACATACCATAACATATACACCGACTTCTGTACATTAAGATGAATAAAATATTATTTGTTCATGTGTTTTTTGCGCATACAAACCAGTATTTATCATTGACGCAGTGCATGTCAATGTAAGCAAGCGACCGCCTCTTGTACGTGACGTCACTGTGGTGTTGTGTGGCTTTATTTATCTAGAAGGTATTGGTGTAAGGTACTAGACCTACAGTGACTTTTAAATAGGATCAGATTTATCCTTGAGCGCTACCAGGCTGGCAGCCCACCGCAGGGCTGCTATGTTGACATATTACATTCCCGCTTAATTGGGGCGAATTGTTGTCTCGTCGTAACTGATGACAGCGATACGGAGGTGCCACTGTCAGTTACGTCAGATTAAAAGAGCAGGCAATTGACAAACTATAATAATATAGCATCTAAGAAAACATGTACATTATATGTAAATACACATGTTCAAGTTTTAAATGTAAAAACTTGAAGAACTATAGAAGTTTAGAAAATTAAATTAGGATTTCCTTACGTCGACCATTATGTCGGCAGGCAGATTTGCACGCTCAGTGTGTGAGTGAGAGGGAAATAGGAAAAGAGTCAGGGTAACGACCTGGCAACGCAGATCACGATAGCGCATCTCATTCGCTGCAGAGTAGAAATCTTGCCATTTGAAAAACATGGAAAGCTGGGTGTACAGTTGTACGCCGAGAAAAGCAACCAGACTAAATGACACCCTTGCACCGTCTACTTCATGCGTAACGAAAGTGGTAGGAGCACGGGGAAAAGACAAGAAGGCTATTTTCCAGCACACAGATCAACGAGTATCACGAACAGAACCGTCGCGATATGACCAAGTGGTTACAGTACGTAAAATAGAAAATTTAAAAATTGGTATTTAAGTTCATCATCCTAACGATACCACACAAAGATGTTCATCCAAGTTGGCATTTCCTTTAGATGGAAGAAAAATTTTGAAAATGTTTATTTTCTTGAAAATAGCTTTAACTATTTTTATTAAAACGCCATTTGTTTAAGACACTTTCATAAAAGTGAAACATATATCTAGAATAACCTGGGAACATACTATGAAAACCTCCTGATCAGAAGGTTATGAAATAACTGGTAAACCGTAAGAGGCACACAAAAACTTAATATCGAAAAAAATGTAGATCTCGTTAAAGCACACAATTTGTGTCATATATTTGTTTATTTTTGGATTTCAGTATTTTCGAGATATTCTTTGTTATTAGTTTTAATTTTCTAATACTATTCTCAAATGGAAAGTTTTAAATGTTTTTGTTGAAGTTTTTTTTTTTTTTTCTTTTTTCTAATGGTCATGTATCAATAACTGTTAAAACATTCCACTATCGCTTAATTCTGCTATTGCATTTGTCTTTTTTCTTTTTTCTATTGGTCATATATCAATAACTCTTAAAACACTCCACTATCACTTAATTCTCCTATTCTCGTTTTACCCACAAGGAAGTATGTAGATATTAAAACCATTTCTGCAAACGTTTGTCCTGATTAACATAAAGTACAAAAATAAGCGTTTCTACGAACAGTTTGAAAATGTCATGTGCATGTAACCAAAAACTTCTGGAGATAATATACATTATGATTATGCGCTTCGGCCATAATCACCGTCCGTGTTTTAACAGTTTCCTTCGGAAGTTACAAACCGATTGTTGCTACACCTGCGTTAGTGGACACTTGTGGCTTTGGCGAAGATCTTTGACATCGAAACAGTGCATTGTTACGCCTTAGTGATTTTGTGACACCTGAACTTGTTTGCGCGTGTGACTGATTTTGTATGTTTTCTACCACGTAATGGACAGGTACAACAAGGAGAACCAGACTTGCAGAGAGTTCCCTTTCAACTGGGAATACATCGCGTGCAGCAACTAAGTCAGTTTCAAAGGGAAATTAGTTGCCGTCGAAAGTGCCGATTATCGGAAAAGAATTTTTGCGAAAGCATCAAATGGAGACTAGTGTGCAATTTTAGAGCCTATAAGAGGGTATCTGCAAAGAAAGATATATCCCAGCGGTTATTAACGCCGTTATACTGTGGGAGAAGTGATCACTCGAAAAAAATAAGGAATGGGGAGTAGGAAACTGACATAGGTACATTTTTCTTCTCAAATAGAACGATTAGTTTCTGGAACAAAATACCTACAAAGTTGCCTCAAAGTGTAAATATTTTAAAAAAGAGACTAAAGAAGGGTGATTTGTAGTCGGGACAGTAAATATAAATACTGCATCATCACTAGTATTATAAAACTTTTAATGTTGTATTATTATTGTTGTTACTGTTATCTTTATTATTATTATTTTATGGTAGTATATTACTAATGTGATGTACTGTAATACATTCTATATTACCCATATTATTATTTATTTACTATATTTTACATCGTATTATTACATTGGCAGCGCTGCCACCGGACCATACTCTAAGCAGTGAAATAAAGTATCTATCTATCGGAGAGCATATTCTGATTGTAATCAGTTTGTTGAATAAATAAAGAGTTGTTTGTCGGAGAAATAAAATAAAGTTTTTGTTAGAATATGTTAGGATCAGTTGGGTTAAGTGTGATAGACTATAATCTCGAAGCATATTCAAATGCTTATTCCCCAAAACATTTGGTGTTACATAATTCTGAATCAATAGTGCCTAGATATGTTATTCCCGTCGGCAAAAGGTTTTTAAATGCCGAATGAAAATGTCTATAAGCCAAGCTACGGTGCCATCAGACAAAGCGGCCACGCTCTTATCGGCACTTGGGTCTCCGGCGTGCGCCACCTGCTTGCTTAGATTGCAGTTCCCGCTGTTGCACCACATATGACGTGAACTTCTGGCGCACACAACGTAAATTATAAACGAAGGCAGTAGAGAGCGTTCTTGTTGGTTTTCAGTTGTGTGTTAGTGCAGTTATGTGCCAATATACTACAGAGCAATGCTTTTTCATTTGTTGCAAATTTATAAAAAAACACGAATATCCGTCTGTGTGTAGTAAAGCATTTCGGGAATAATTCCCCTCTAACAGAAATAGGGATCATGAAATAGTCAAGAAAATCAGTGTTTGATGGGGGAAATAATTGTAAATGTTATGTTAAACAGAGAGAAAGATTGAAGATATCGTTGCGCGGTTAGAACAGAATAAATGGATTTGGCCCACTCGATCCCCAGAGTTCACGCCTTGCGATTTTTTCTTATAGGGCAATTTGAAAGACAAAGTGTATAAATCTAGTTTCCGATCAGTACAAGAAATACACAATAATGTAAGGAAGAAATAACCAACATTTCTTAAGAAGAATTGCAACATGTTTTAATATGTTAAGACGCTACAATGTTTGTATTCAAACACAAGGAGACCATATAGGATATTTTCAACATATTATTTTTAAAGGTAAGCAATGAAACGGTCATTCAATGTTGTAATTCGAAAATAATAATGGTTCTGGTTGACCTCGTCTGTTCATCCTGTTCGTTTCCATGCATAAGACAGTACCCGTCGGGGGGGGGGGGGGGAAGTGTCAGCCTGGCTGCTTACTCTGATGACTAGGGATAGCGTCTTGGGACCGATTGCGGGACAGACTCGAAGTTAGCGCAGCATGGTATATAGTTGTGATGTGTGTATACATAGTGGTACTAATAGAAGGGAAATGGAGCAGTGTGTGCATAATAGACTTGTGATGTTTTCACTAGTAGTGGAAGGCGATTGAAGTTGGGTGGATGGTAATCATAAATACCACTCATTTACGGCAACTGACAATTTTAATGTTTACACACATTCAATTGCTGTTGTGCAACAAGTCGTCAGCATCATTATTCGCTTCATTTTCTCTCAAGACACAGAGATTACAATGCATACATTCGTAACGTCTCAAATGTGAATTGTCTGCGATTCGCATGTAAACAGGCTTCATATTGTAAAAAGCTTCGCTCCACATCACAAGATAAGACACAATCGATTATTGGGAAAGATAGTCCATCAGCAATAATTATTTCCGTAACACCACCTCGTAGCACATTTCGTACTCCACGCAGTATTGAAAATCCGACATTTTTTCTAAACACTATCTTCACTGTCTTTTTCACACGGTCTGAAACAGATGTCACGGTCTCTGATTAATTGCTGGCACAAGTTCATGGACAGCTTTCTGGAATCGAGTCGTTTCCAAACATGTTATTGTCGTAGATATATCTGTAAAGTTCTTCTGTATGAATTGCAAATCTTCATGCAATCCATTTGAAGCAAGAGATTTTACAATCTTGATTGAAGAGCATGCACTACCATCAAAGATATTAATTACTTGTAAAACAGTGTTGTAATAAACAGCAAAGTATACTGCTGCGTCGTATCGCGATGCCCAACGCTTTACTATAGGTTGTTTACTTACGGCGAGTGCGGTCGCCAATGCAGGTCGGTCTCTATTCGGTAGGTATGCAACTAGTATCGGCATGTGTCCCGCTATCGGTCCCCAAGAAGCTATCCCTACTGATGACCTTGCATTACTTTCAGATGGCCAACATGACCTGAAAATCTTTCACATTAAAGCTAAGAATCCATCTTTATTACGACTTCTGCTCAGAATGTAAATTCACATATTTGCTTGGCAACTTTCACTTCGATTATTATTATTGTTATGAAAGAAAGTGTTGTAGCATGAAATTAAAAGAGAGTTATTTAAGTTGCCTTTCTTTGACTTCTACCTTGAGCTGAGGGTCTGTGGAAGCCTGTTAGATAAATATACTTTAATAGGCACCTTATGTCAGCACTTCTTTATTATCTCTTTGAAATGTATACTTTATAGTCTGAGACTTGTAAAGATAAAGCTTTATCTCCCGCTCTTCTGCAATTTGTTACTTACTGCAGCAATTTTCTACACGCAAAGTTGGGTAGCTGAGTGGATATATAAGGTGCTTAAATTCTGCTATCCCTGAAGATCAAGTGAAACACCAACAGTCTCAGATAAAAGCATAATATTAGAATGAATTGTGAGTGCAAAATCAATAATAACTCAATGTGTTTAAAAAGCATTAATTATCCTTTATTTATCAACTGGAAATGGTTATCTGTACCACGCAAACACAAATCTGATGTGTTTAGTTCACATGACCTTCTCTGCCTATTCTACACAAACTATTTTCACAAAAACTTATTTTTCTATCTAATTCTAGTATATCTAGTATATCTAATATAGTAAACATTTGCCTAAATATTTTTATTGCGTACCTCCTTGTAGATACGCGGAAATAAGGAAATACACTACGTTAAATTTATAGTCAAATCTTTCAAGAGCTGATTTCTAAAGGTGCACTGCATTCGTATATTTTTGCTTGACCAGCAGAAAAAAAAAAAAATGATGAATTCCCATTTATGAAAATGTGTAATTATTTTAAAATATTAACCAATAAATAGGAATATCTCGTTAGTAGTTAACTGCACAAAAAGTGTATTTGACATAAAGCGTGTGTTGTAATGATATTTATATTTTTTTGTGTAGTAAGACTTTCTCAATCTCTTATGGTTTACCATCATGCAAAAGTCATCCACAATTTAACAGGGTTTTACAGGAAATTCCCTAAAAAATTCAAAATACACCTTTTATTTGACATACAAATATAAAAAACATACTTTAATCAAAATCTTTAGGACCATTTTTGAGAAAATCAAAATTTTTGAAAAATGGTCCATGCAAAGGGTAGTTTGAGGCGAGGAACTTTTTTTAAAATAATTTTCATGTAGCATCCTTGGAAGATACTGAACTTAAATTATCAACTTTCGATTTAACCCACTTTCGTTTTTAAACCACGTTCTGTTTTTCTTATTTCTTTGGGAACCTCAAAACATGCATTCCTGATGAAATCTCGGCATCCAATTTTTCGGTGGCATACAGTACCACCCTACCCAGGATGTATATTGCTCACAGTAGAGAAAGTGAATATCCATATACGTGTCTTACTTTAAGCTCACTTTTCTGGAGCTTAAGTGTGTATTCGTTCTTTTCAGTTAATTATACTAGTTTTAAGACTGCTAAAATATCTGAGTAGCTCACTCATCCATTTTAATATAATGCAATAATTCAAATAGAGAATGTATAAATGTTACAATATGTTAGCATATTCCAGCATTGATATATGTTTCATTTGTTCCATATTAAAATTATTCGAGTACAAGGAATAACAAAGACACTGAAACGAAAAGAAATGAAGATTCAAGGCATTAGTGAATTAAAAACTACCCAAAAACAAAATTATATTTGTGGAGAATTCCCTATGAGGGAACTAAAACGGCATCCAAAGTTACTCGTTAATAAACCGCAGAGTAAGCGAGGAAACTGATATGAAAATAAGGAAATGTCAGTTCAAACTGAATTTGAAACAGCATTTACGGTCTAAGGTTTGAGTGACGAATCGACCTGAAAAGACAGGTAAGAGGAAAGAATCTGAATGCATATAACTTTCTCCACATATTTTATTACAAACCATTCTTACAAAATCGTAATATTCTATCTTCTTCAAGATAATTAAGATAACCATTAGCAGAAATGATTTTATTACTTGATTTCTTATAAATACAAGGGAAACAAGGGAATGCATTATCTAAAGTGATAGTCAAATCCTTTAAAAGCTGAGTGATTGAAATTCGGTTCTCTCTGCAGGCCAACAATCAAACAAAACAAAAAAAGAAATAAAAAAACAAAAACAAAATAAATGACAAACTATGACACTGAGTTTTTCAGCCTGACTCTACCTTTCCAACTCTCGTCCTACAACGGTTTGTGTGGAAGAAACAGTTAATTCACAATGTTTAATCTGATAGTTGGTTGAAGACTATGAATCACGGGACTTATAATTCGCCATTGACTTTGCCATAGCAAGATATCTTGAAATCTCTTAGTGTATTTTGCCGGGAAAAACGCAAGTCAATTGAGGAATTTATGCTACATCGGCTTGTTGTCATGCCGATACAACTCAGTGGTTACAGCAACTGGACGGGATCAGGAGATCATTGGTTCAAGTCCCAGCCATGGCACTGAATTGTTGTTCAATGACTACCTTTTCAGTACCTGGTAGTATGCTGCAGGACTCTGCGAGCAAGATCACATTAAAGATAAATTGCACCCAAAATTTCACATAAATTGAACATCTAATATAAAAACCAAAAGTGTGGCCTGTGTAGGAAATACTACTCTTGTTGCGGAATGCAGCGCTAGAATAGCGCATTTATATTTCTCCATGTGTAAACGGCGGCTCCAGCCCGAGTCAATTCTCCTTGGTATTCAGCAGAGAGGACACGATGCGCGAAAAGTTTGTGGGGAGTCACTGGCCCTGGAGGAAGCAGCGAGCAGGAATGAGAATCAGTTATCGCCAGAACCTTGGACGAGAAGAAGCCAACATGAGATAACGGTAGTCAGTTTGGTAACAGGTTTTGGTGAGTTAAGATACGTTTCGGATTTCAGAAAACGTTCTTTTAGGGCGGGGTGTTTTAGGTTCAACTTACAAAATTAAGAGCCTTAGTGCCTGCTCCTTTATTCTGAAGATTTAATTTCGTGTGAATACTTTTATGCCAGAATTAGATTTTACAAAACGTATTAAAGAAGTTAAAAAATCTGATGTGTTCCATGCACATGACTTTCTCTACACCTCTACAACAAATTACGGTTAAAAGCTTATTCTTCTATTTACTTAATGCTAATCGAGAAAAAAAAATAGCAGAAAGAGTCGTATTATTGGCTTCCTTATAAGTAGAAGGGAAATAAGGGAAATATCATAGTTAAATCGATAGTCAAATCTTTAAAAAGCTGGTTGCTATGTGATTGAAGTAGCTTTGTTTGTATGAACAGGAGTTGACAAGTTTCGGTATGAGAAAAGTACAAGTGTTTTAAAGCTGAAACTAAAAACAAGGAATATCTCAAAAATGGTCAACTCCACGAAAAAAATGTATATAACATACATTGTATTTTAACAAACTCTACGTTTTTGGTGTGGTACGTTTTTATCTCTCTCTTATGGTTTACCAGATATGCAAAATTCCGCAAAATTAATCTAGAATAAATTTGTCTTCAGAGGTTATTCCCAGAAAATTGTAGATGTACTGTTTATTTGCAATATAAATATCTTAAATATAAGGAATTTTAATCAAAATCGTTAGAGCTATTTTTGAGAAAATAAAAATGTTCGAAGTTTTTTTCCATGTAAAGGGTAGTTAGGAGTGGGGAGATTTTCTTGAAAAGCTTTGTGTCGCATCCTTGGAAGATACCAAATACATACCAAGTTTGGTATTTAACGGTCTTTTCGTTTCTGAGCTATGCTGCCAACAGACACAACACACACACACACACACACACACACACACACACACACGCACAAACAAACACACATGGAAATTTTTCTAAAATTTTTTTTTGATTCAGTGGGCTTCAAAACATATATTTCTAGTGAAATCTCGGTGTCGAATTTTGGTTGTAATACAATACCTTCTCTATACACTATGTGTATGTGTAGAGAAAGTAGAAAGAGGTTTGATATAAGAGCCTATGTTATTTGAAGAACATTTAAAAGCTATGTAAAATGTTATTATTACTTAAATGTTACTTCCTGGGCGGAAGCTTGTTATACGAGTTTAATGTAAATAAGAATTCTTTCAAAATATATGTGTGAAACACTTTGCTCTACATTCTTTTGTATTGAAGTAAAAATAGCGCAAGAAGTCTGCTTTCGTAATTGCATTCATGGTAGTATAGAGAAATGTTACGAATTCTAAACAAAATGTAACACTCTTTGAAATAATATCTAATAGAACACACGGTACCATTTTGTATGGAAGTAAATTATGAATTCACAGGCAAAAGCATGAGAAACGTAAAATTGGAGAGAAAATCTGCAAAGAATGGAGAAGGAATGTGGAACGACAAGCAAAGAAATGTGTAGATGGCAATGAGGCCTTAACAGCTGTAGGGCCTAATACTTCTATGGAGGAGTAGGACAAGAACTGAAAAAGAAGAGGATTTCATGAACAAATATCGGTTGCAGCTACAGTTCGTTTTCCCTCGGTGATCAGTGCCACCAAGAAAGGAAGGAGGGGGGGGGATAGAAGGTATAACAACCCACACTTTTGTAGGGCCTTTTGTTTAATATCTTTCTCACTTGTAAATAACATTTTATTCCCAAAAATAGGGCCTATAGGAAAGAAAGCTGAGACACGGCATTTTTGTCGCTCGATCACAAATATCAATGCGACAATGAGCCACATGTCAGTATATTGTCTAACGTCACTGAACCTTTCTGCATAGAGAGTTTTAAACTTCAATCTCCATATACATGAACCAGTTCCCTATGCATTACAATGGGTATTTTAAATCTCAAAATTAAAACATGTTATTACGTCTCTCGTTTCATATCAATATGGACATGTATGAACCATATAGGATTAGTAAACTTTAGTCAGCAGCAATAAGAACAATATTATAATAAATAATAATAATAATAATAATAGCAACAACAGTAACTTATTCAATATGCTTAGCAGGCGTTTCCCA
Source organism: Hymenopus coronatus (assembly GCA_030762935.1). Classification (NCBI taxonomy): domain Eukaryota; kingdom Metazoa; phylum Arthropoda; class Insecta; order Mantodea; family Hymenopodidae; genus Hymenopus; species Hymenopus coronatus. Next base: position 177,482,769 of record CM060892.1, on the reverse strand, counting down.
TAAAGCCTATTTTTAGCAGAGTATCATTTTAAGGTGAGAGTAGCGTAACATTTATAATTGTATTGTGTTTCCTATGTTTGCCACGGTATAAAGGAAGGCCATAATGAAATGTAAATGTCATAGTTCCAACAATAATTTTGCTTTAAGAGGCCAACCTAATTGTCGTATTTGTCTAAAAATATGAAAAAAAAAAAAATAAATACATATTTTATGCCATAATAAAATATGTTATAGTGTTTAAAAGCGAAGGGTGGCGCCGTGGCCGGGTAATTAGGCCGCTCGCCTCTCACTAAGGCTCCCACTTATAACATTTGTCATGGACGAAACGGCGTCTGGCAGGTTTCCCCCGCCATTCACTCTGAAATTTCCCCATAATCATCTTTCCTGTCATCCATTTCGCCATACCTTTATATCATCCTCTACCTCACTTTAATACCAGGCATCGGACTGATCACTCTGCTCCTCAAGCGGGGTCTGATCCCAGGTGCTGCATTGTAAGTCCTGAGGGTTTAAGTCCTGCATAGGAGGAGGGTGAACAAAGAAAGAAAGAGTACGATAAAATCACTGCAGTTCCAGGCAACAAAGAAGCCTTAAAACTACTTTCTCCCTTAAAAGTATTTCTTCCATTTCTTTTTAAGTACTCATATCATTCAAAATATTCCTTAAGGGCCAACTTTTGCCATTATTTCTGACTTGTGCCTAGGCTACTTAACATTCTGTAACTTCACTTGCATTTTAAAAATGGACATAGTGGTTGGCCACCGTTCGTGCTTCTTCAATTCCTTTAGCCAGCTAGTTTTACAATTACTCGAAGGAATCTTAATATAATCAATAAAAGGTTGGTCAAGGGATAAATTGTGGGAGAGACCAGAACCCGACCTCGGCATTTAGGTGGTGGTGTTGCCATTTTCCTTCCGCGGGCTGCTAATGAAGAAAGGACACACACACAGACACAATCAGTCCTCCTAGCAAACCCGGGTCCCCCGTACAAGGGGCAGGTGCACTACCACAGGGCCAGTAGGACAGACAAATAAAAGTTACCATTAGAAATTTAAATTTCAGGAAAGTAAACATGACGATATAGATCTACTTAGAAAAAAATGTAACAACTTTCTTCTTCTTCGTTCTAACTCAATGATTTAGACATCAGTTTGTTCCACTTTCAGAACAAGTAGTTCCACCTGTTTTGAGGCCTGCCTAAGTATCATTTTGCTATTGGTTTAGAAATATCTGGTTATTCATTCCCTATACACTTTTTCTTTTAGCACCATATTTTGTTGCTTATTGAATGTACACCAAGCTCGGTTCTTATAGTATATTATTAGATCTATTTGATCTATGTACATCGTTTAATTTTTCTCAAAAATGTCATTTCACAACCTTGTATTCTACTCTCAATCTTTTTTGTAGTTAAAAGAGTAAAACGACACCACCATTGCTCTGTAAAAATTAAATCTTATTATTTTGTTTCTCAGGGTTCTATAAATTGTTTCCCACATTTACTCAAATTTTGCCAACTTAAAATGTGTATCTTCTCGTTTTATAGTCTTATTTCACATCCTAAATACTTAAAACTTTGTCATTTGAACAAACTTTCACGTTTGAGCAAATTTGGCATTTTCCCATGAAAGCCTTATTTCTTTTTCGAAAGTTTAAGATTTTAACATTCATACAGTTTAGAGAGCCAGTTGTAGGGTCATCTTTAGTTGTTTTTTTTTTATATATTATCTGCATCATCCGTAACAGCAGTTACTGCGGTTTGTCCTACTTAACACCTATTATAAAATAGGTTTACATTTTTGGAAAATGAAATATGGCTGATAATGAATACCCTTATGTAACTCATTTGTTTTGGTGCAACCTGTGCTTTGTCTTTACCAATGGTGTGTGTACTGAATAGCCCCAAAACGAAACTTTTGTTAGATATCCTGCTTGGTATTCAAGTTTTGCATCTTTTAAAGATGTAATTGGAAGATTTTTTACAAAATTCCCCAATCCGAACCAACCTTTCCATCGAAATGTTTCTAAAAAGCTTATTTTATCAAAAACGGTTCTAATAATTTTGATTTTTACAGAAAAAGTTAAAATATTTTCATGACAAATGAGATTATATATGAATTACATTTATACACAGTGCCCACAGTAAAGGGATCAATAAATAAACTTTCACCATTTAAAACCACATAAGGCTATTGCTGTTATTTTCACGTGACTGGAAAGGGAAGCTCTCCGAGATTATGCGACACTGTTTTCAGACAGCTGCACAGTCATGCGCGAATCGATAGCTTTTGTTTCTGGAAGAAGTCATTCAGTCGTAGAGCAATCGGACAGTGGTAAATATGTGGACACCGCAACAGAAAGTTCAGTGCGTGTGGCTAGCAAAAGAAAAATCTATTATTCCGGTGCAACGCCACGTGCGTTGTACGTGGAATGTGGATCCACCTGGTCATAAAGCTATTCTTACCCAGACAGAACACTCCGAAAAACAGGTTATTTACTACCGTAAACTGGCAAGCATGCGAAAGTGTCTGTAAATCAGGAAACAATTGAACGTGTGAGAATGGCATTTGCAACGAGTCTATTCCAAGAGCTGCTACCGAATTTGAAATCCCTATATTAACGATTCACAAGATCCTGCATACAGCCAAATGACCATTCGCTTAAGGCACTTTTTGCAGCTGAAATGCTTCTGCGAATTGATGACAACAACTCGTAGCCAGACAAGATTGTTTTCTCGGATGAAGCAACCTTTCATTCATGCGGCAAAATCAATAAGAACAACTGCCGGATATGGGGTTTAGAGAATCCCCGTGTTGTTCATGAACATGAGAGAGGCACAGCCAAAGTGAATGTCTGGTGTGGATTGACGAGGAACTCAGTCATTGGACCATTTTTCTTCATAGAGGCTACAGTCACAGGACATGTTGAACTGGACAATAACAGAATTTTGTTATTGCCCAACTTCTCCACCCCCCAAAGCTCGATTTTCCAGCAAGATTGGGCACCGCCCCATTACCGACAGGTGCGCGACTTCTTGAATGAAAATTTTCCCGATATGTGAATCGGAAGAGGAGGACCCCTTGCCTAGCAATCCAGGTGACCCGATTTGACCCCTTTGGCTTCTTTTTCTGGAGATTTCTGAAGATTGTTGTGTAACAAAGAGACAAACCAAGCAATTTGGAGGAACTGAGCAGCACAAAAGCAGCCGCGCTTGTGAGTTCACAAATGCTACAGAACATTTGGCATGAGGCTGAATGCCGTTTAGATGTTTTTAGAACCACCCAAGGTGACACACCGAGTTGCACTGACCATCCTCCGAAACTCGGTGAGTTTTTATCTCAAGTTATGTTAAAGTTTATGTTACCAATCCATTTTGCACACTTGAAATTATCACTAATTTTTCGATTCCTCTAGCATGAACACCTTCTATATGGATTTTATATATATCTTGAATTTTTTGGAAGTAACCTCTGAAGTATCTTCTGAATGACACCTCAGTATAGCTGATAAACTATAAGAGATAGACAAAATCTTTCTGTCTTTCCCTCTTTTGCTTATCCCAAGCACTTACAAGCCATCATCTGAGGTTAGGCGCCTGTTGAGAAGCAGAGACTCTGGATCAGAGAGAGTAGCTAGGACGGGTGATCAGCCCGGTATGAGCCTGGAAGTGGTGGATAGGAAATGGGGGTGAAAGGGAAGATGATTATGGAGAGACTGAAGAAATGAATAGCGAGAACCCGGAGAAACACCACTCAGACGCCGCTTCGTCCACTAAAAGTTCCACCTGTGAACCCCTAGGGTCGAGCCCGGGCCGAATAAGTGAGAGGTGAGTGATCTAACCACTCGGCCATAGCACCGCCAGACAAAATCTTACTACACTAAACATGTAAATGTCAATAAACAATTTATACTCAACACATTTGTGTGTACCATACCCAAAATATCGTTTGTTATTGGTTCAAATTTATATACTAAGCTTTTCTCGAGTGGGAATTCGTCACTCATTTTATTTCAGTGATTTATTTTTTGTGTTTTTGTACTTCTTGTAATGCAGCAAAGAGAACCAATTTGAATATTTGACTAACGGTTAGCCTAGAATGTTCCCTTATTTTCCTTGTACCTACAAGGAAATACGCAATAAAACCATTGCTTCTAATTTTCTGATTTGCCTGAAATAGATGGAAGATTTAGGTTTTGTAAAAATAGCCTGTTTCAAAATAGGTAAATAAAGTCATCTGAGTGCAAACACATCTAATTTTTTCTCTCGAAGTTCTTAGTAGCTCCGTATTGTTCATTGAACAGAAGGTGAAGCTTGACAACAGTCCATCAAAAGATAGGTTCAGGTATAAAAAGGTAAATAGCATTTGGGACAAATAAGCTGTGTAGGTAATTAATTTTCTGAACCCTGCAACACATTTTATTCAAAAACAGAGATGTGGAGAAAAAAATTTAATTGTTATATTTATATTCCGCCTTTAACTACATGGCCCCACTTTGGAATGTATTGCGTATTGGAAATAGTGTTAACTCGTCTACTGATGTCATTGGGTTTCTTTGTATCTCTTATTTTGGTCATTGGAAAACACACACACATACTTCCAGATTCTGAGAAGAGTAGGTAACATTCTTGGCTAAACAAAAATGCCCACCCCCAACCGGGGTCCCCCTCACACATCAAGCAGGTGCTCTACCGACTGAGCTATACGCCAGCCGAAATTATAGTATCTGGACTGAATAATACTTTTACAAATATAAATCAAATTTTAGATAAAAATTGTAAGAACATATGGAAATGTTTGGAGACAGTACAAAATAAATGCAAATGTAGGTACTGTAAAAAAGGAAACGAATAATAATTAGTAATTAATTATAAATTTAACAATAAATATTTGTGTAATATTAAATTCTTACTTCTGGAAAATGCACGGTCAATTTAGGGAAAAATCCAACATTATAACTAAGTATTTCAATAATAGGTGGTAGAGGTGGCGGTGGCAGTGATGGTGAAGGTGGTGGTGGTGAAGGTAGAGGCTGGTGGTGGTGGTTGTGGTGGTGAAGGTGGAGGATGGTGGTGATGGTGGTGGGGATGGTGAAGCTGGAGGTGGTGATGGTGGAGCTGGTGGTGATGATGATGGTGGTGGTGGTGATGATGGTGGAGGTGGTGGAGATGGTGATGGTGGAGGTGGTGATGGTGGTGGTGGCGGTGTTGATGGTGGTGGTAAAGGTGGAGGTGGTGGTGATGGAGGTGGTGGTGATAATGATGGTGGTGGAGGTGGTGGTGGTGAAGGTTGAGGTGGTGAAGGTGGAGGTGGTGATGGTGGAGGTGGTGGTGATAATGATGGTGGTGGAGGTGGTGGTGGTGAAGGAGGAGGTGGTGAAGGTGGAGGTGGTGATGGTGGAGGTGGTGGTGATAATGATGGTGGTGGTGAAGGTGGAGGTGGTG